>OZ005666.1:11160029-11760029 GCA_963930725.1 Candelabrum cocksii | reverse complement strand
CCAATCAACAACGCAGGCGCATTGGTTTAAAGAATTTAGCTGGCTCGATTATGATGAAAGGAAGGACAGTGTGACTTGTTACATTTGTAAGCGTCATAAAACCAAGTTGCAGTTTGAGAGAAACAAAGAAGACGTCCTTTTTAAAACCGGCTTTCAAAATTGGAAGAAAGCGCTTTATGTTTTCAAAGACCACCAAAACTCAAAATGACACACCGCCTCGTTAGCCTATGAAACGACAGTTCCATGTTGCGGAAACGTTCGTGAAGTGTCCAACAAAACCGTGAAAAACTACATGGAACAGAATAGACGATGTTTGCTAAAGATCATAGAATGTTTACAAATTCTAGGGCACCAAGGACAATGACGAAAATTCAAATTTAATTCAAGTTTTGAAATTAAGAAGCAAAGCCTTCCCTGGACTAAGCAAATGGATGTAAAGAAGACAGATAAGCATTTATTTCGTGACATATAAATACAAATGATGAAATAAAAATGCTTATGGCACATCAGATCATTCGTGGCATTTGTGAAAAAAATCAATAATCAAAGATTTATGTTTTATGCGATAATTTGTGACGCATATACATACAGACATATCCAACAAAGAGCAACTAACAGTTTGCTTGCGATGGGTAGATGATTGTTTCCGTGTGCGAGAAGATTGTACAGATTTTTACGAGGTAAAAAATACAGTTAATAAAGAGTGACACTATCGTTTTCGCTATTAAGGATATGTCGCTACAAATACAAATATCACTCGATAATTGTTGTGGATAATGTTATGACGGTACCACCAATATGCTTGACAAAAAATCTGGTGTAGCAAAACAGATTTTTGAAAAGCCCACTACAATCATTGCCATTCCTTAATTCACTCTGTCAAAGACTTAACAAAGCAATCCATCGGTGAGATCGCTGTCCTTATCAAATTTTCTCCAAAGCGTGAAACAATTCTCGCCTCTTTGAAAGAAGTAACAGTCGAAGATGCTGACAACGAATGTAGTGGCCCTAAAAACATGACCAAATTATCAACAACACGATGAACAGTACTAGTCAACTCTTTCCAGCGAATTCCGGATAATTATTGTCATTTGTACTAGTTATGGAAAGAATCTCTGACAGAACAAAGATTAATAAAAGAAGTCAAGTCAAGAATCATTAGATATAAAAGTCAAATGGAGGGTAATCAAAATCGTTTGTATTTTGTGTAAATTGTTAGTTGTAAACCCAACTTTAGAAGAGGTGGCAGAGTGGTCTAAACGTTGCGCTCAGAATCAAGAGGTCCCTGGTTCGACTCCCACTCGGGTCGAATCTTGCCACATCCCTGGAAGTACTGCGCTCGGTTTGTTTCTCGACGAAGAGGCTTATTCTAAAGTTTCTAGGATTTGTGTCCTGAACTCCGGGTTCTGAGATAGGGTAGGACCTTATATAACATAATTTCCAATACAAGGGACTTTGTTGAGTCATAGAGACCCTGCCTCTCCTGTGTATTTCCTTTCTTTTCTAAAAACCACTAGCGCGACAGCTGAAAGAACTTTTTCTATGGCAAGGAGAGTAAAGATGTGGATGTGATCTACGATGTTTCCAAACCGTTTCAATTCACTTGTCATTTTAACATATTTAAATGTTTATAAACAGCGCATACACCTTTTAACGGAATAAAGTGCGAAACACAGTGTGCACTACAATTGCTTGTAAAGTTGCTCTTTCTTCAGCCCCTCCACTTTTTTACTCCGCCGGGCCTGATGCACTTAGGAAAATGCAGGTACGATTCGATGTAGAAAAGTGACATTTCTAGAATTTCTGGAATGCCTGAACACAAGGCTTGCAGTCGGTTAGAATCTGAAAAGCATGATTCCCTGATAAACGGCGAGAAGAAATTTAGATTTCGAGTGTTTTGTGTTCACATAGTAACTATCCAATCTGACGTGCCTTCAGTTTGAAACTGAAGAAACCTCCAATGAGACGTTTGTTGTTACGAATGACAAAATGCGTTGCACCTAATCCTTGATTTAGTGGACATGCATCCACTGTAAGGTCTAGTTTGTCCTATGGGGCTGGGATGGTAATGGGTTCGGGAGATTTAAGCGCGCTTTGACTACTTGAAAATTGTTCGTAAAGCTTGTTAGTCCATTTGACCTTTTGCTGTAAACCTTTGATGGAATCTTCAAGTGGGGCCACAAGTCATGCTTATCTGGGTATACATTTTGAGAGTTTTGAAGGCAAGCAGATTTTTTTCTAATGGCTTATGATCAGTTTGGATGGCAAGGTGACCGTGGAAAACAAAAAGATGAAATTGTTCACAAGCCCTTCGAATTGCTAAAGCTTCCCGCTCTGTCTCACTCGTATCTCCACATCAGTTAATACTCGTGAACTAAAACGTATAAGAATTGCACCAAGAGGACGTGAATCAACAATAATTTCAGTGTCTGCATCAGGGTTGTAGAACAACAGCTGTATTGACTTGCTCGTCTACAGAATCGTCGTTCCATCGAGCAATTTCTATTTTTCCATCACTCCTGTAGTCATAAGCATCGCACTGTTGATCTGGATCGATACTCCAATAATCTCTTTCAAACAACCTGATGTTGTATCTAGATATTAAATGTTAAACCAACGAAATTCAACATCTCTTCCGAAGATACATTGAACTCTGACCTATTTTTGTCTCTATTATCAATATTTTTTAAAAAGTTTTAGCTTGTTTATATTTTGTTCACATACAAATACCGAAATGCATTGCAAGAAAAAATAAAAGGGTCATGGATTATGGGCGATCATCATTAGTCCAAGGAGGATTAGAGATAACGTGCAAAGTTACTGTGAAAACATTTTTGAACAAGTTGGATGTGTCATCAACAACAGCAAATAATGACGGCAGGAAGAAGCAGAAACATCTTGCATCAAATAAGAAACTAAAATTGAATGCCTGCATAAATAAATGATGCAGATTACGAAATAAAAGTCGTAATTGATTAATGTTGCTGAATTGATAAATATACTGTATTATGTAAATCATGTCCTGTTCCTGTAAAGATGTTTGTTTTAGCCAAGTATTACATCGCAAAGAATTGTGCTTGAGCGAATTGTCATAACCTCTCTTTTCCAGAGACGGGGGTTTATGTTTGTGACGTCTTTAAAAATATCACCTGATAGAAAGATCGCGCGTCATTGGATATTCTTCAATTCTGAACGGGTTCGATTGGTTGTTAAAAAAATTGGATTAATTATGATAATTTATATTAGCGCGCGTGAAAACCCATTTTGAAGAGTTATTTTATTCCACAAGGTCCCCGCGCATTTCAATTAAATTGTTTGTTTTCATCGTATGAGATGATGTTACAAATTTTATAGAATTGGTGAATGCCATTTTTTAAGAAATATAGATCAAAGATACACGAATCAGAATTGTGTTGTTCTTTCGCACCGCTGTTTGTTTAGGTTTTTAAGTGACGGCTTTCTTTCAGATTTTTGCGAGGATTTAATTTCACGAATGACCGCAAAGCAGATCATGCTTAGAATATAACTTTTGTGAATTTGTGAGCGTGGTGATGCTTATGAAGAAAACACGTGTTTTCCTTTCAAGATTGTACCCTTTACTGACATGCGCAGCTTATCTAAGAAATATGTAACATAATTTGCTCGTGGAGTCGCAAGTTTATTTACCTGAAATAATATGTTTATGGCCTTAAAAGAACAGTGCAAAAGGTCTTGATTACTTCATTATATAGGGCTTCAGTAGCAATTAAGGAAACTATTTATATAAAGATAAATATTTCTTTTCTGTTTGTTTAATGGCATCAATTGTGTTGAAGTGTTTATTTAACAATGGTTCACAAGTGTCTCACACGTTCGTTATCAGGGACACCTCTTCACTTGTTGTGTAGGGCATAATAATATTAATATTTTGGTAAGTTAGTCTGCTGCCCACATCCACCTTTTCCAAGGTATCTCCGTACCACACGTGTGATACGCGCTCGATGCTTTGTATAAATTTAAAAGATTCAGTAAAGTACTATTGAATTTGAAATGTTTCAGAAGTTCCATTTGTTAATACAACAGACCGTGGAAAGATCACAATTATAAACTAAACATGCTCTGTCTTTAAAAACGCACATTACAAGCATAGGTTTGGGTTGATCGTGGATCCCGCAGATTTTCGCCTCATCGACAGCTGTTGGAGAAAGCTTGCATCCAAACCTTGCTTTTCAAATCATTATCTATTTGTTTCTTTTGTTGGTTCGTCATTTTTGTTGGTTCACGATTTGACAATCTTCTTTCGCGAGACCTTCGAGCTTTTGGTGAAAGAAATGGAAGCAGCGTAGGCATGTCGTTCTAGTGGTTGCCCATAGAAATGTCGTGTTTCGGTTTGCACTACCTTTTATACTGCTTACTAATTAAAGGATCATAGATCGAAGGATTACTGTTAGGGCAATACTTGAACTTGCTGACATTTTCCCACGATAAGCGGCATTCGACAAGGGGACGATTAAAAACTAATCACACGGAACATAGAGGATCTACGTTATTCATTTCTTTTATAAAATTTAAATTCGATATTTTAAACGTAGTGCACCTGCAAGTTTAATTCTTTTTAAGAGTGTTGTCGAGAAATAAACACTAACCATGCTTATAGAAGAGTGGAGATTTACTCGCTACACTTTAGTGCTGAGGGGATTTAATCGCTACACTTTAGTGCTGATGAGTATTTTTCCAGTGCAGTTTTTCAGTTATTAACTTGTTTTTTATATGTTTTCCCTACAAAGTATATGAAGATACGCTGATAAATTACAAAAGGATCTTAGCCGCAATGCACCTTTACATTGCATAAACACATGGTTACGCGTGCCAACTATTTCTGTTTAGGGTAATGACATTGAAAACGGATGAACTGTGTTTTTCATGTAATAGTTAAATTTGTTGAAACGTATAAACTACAGTAAAATCATACAATCATACATCGCCCTAGCAAAAGACGTAACAAGTCGCTTTCTTATTTTATTACAAAGAAAGTATTAAATGGTTTTGAAAGTTTTAAATAATAACTGTACTGTAATCATAGAATACGAATATTGGCTCTTCTGTATTGGCCGATTTCCTGAGCCTGACCGAAACCTGATGTCATAATAACCTGATGACATAATAGGTGCATTCGGTGTAAGGATGATGATATCCCTAGTATAAATATCTGTGCATGCCATTACTAGACAAAATTTCTGAACAAAATGCATTTAATCTTCAACGTCAGAAGAAACTAAAGATAAGATTCTATGATACTGATAAAGAAAGCAACACTTCTGTTTTTTTAATATCAAGGGAACCTTTCTCTGTTTCGCCCCTACTGGACACTTTATGCAAAGTGGTCGATGAGGCATTATTAAATAATTCAAACATCTTTCACAGCAAGCGTAATAATATTTTACTAAAGGGAAATTACTTGTCAAACAAATTTGCAAACAAAAAAAGAGATTACAGGATGTCGCATTCGCACAAGGATTACTGGACACGCAATAAACGATTATCCACTCCTACGTCATTGTCATTCAAGGAAGCAATTTTATTATTATTTTTTGATTTTGATTACGAAAGTGGCCGCTTTATAGCGGCTTAAACAAACGATTATGGAGTTATCCGCCGTCATATATTGACGACTTCCATTTTCATTAGTCCTCAAATATTCGAATAGATATTTTTGAGGTTTAACTATAAAGAAACACCCACCTCAAAATCATCCACAAAGTCATTTTAAAGAATCCTTTCAGGATTTTTTGATAAATCACTTTCATACCATGATGCACCTTTATAAATAATGACAAATGGAAAAACTTGAATGCAAGGTTTTGCCTCATAGCGTATTCTTAGTTTAATTTTTGGCATATTTGTAGTAGAGCATTTGAATCATAAAAAATCCAAATATTTTTATTTTCAACACAGCAAAGAGTCACTAAATAGATGATAGAGTCGATGATAGACGAATGTTTTTAGGTGTTCAACGTTTATTTCCTCTGGTGATATTAGCAAGTTCGAAAAACCTTTTCAAAAAGACAGTCATTTCTAATGAAGTTTGAGGCGATAAAAGCAGGGTGGAATTGATCTTGGCTGAAATTTGCCTTGTTTGGATGAGTAAAGCTTGTAGCGTCTTTTAAATCAATGACTCTTTGAAATCGTTCCTAACTTGTGGCGCTTAAATTTTGCCGCAAAAAAAATTATAGTTCAACATGACGTTCTAGCACAAAATTTTTCTATCTCTCCTTTGAGTTCTACTTCCGGCAATTTTTTTGCACTTTCTCTGTTGGTTCCACTGTTCCGATGCAGCCATGGATACACTCCCAAATTAATAAACAAAGAAATATCTTTTTATAAAGAAAATTTCCTCAATGACGATTTATTATTATTATTTAACGAATTTAGATGTAATTGTTGTCACGTTAGGTGAGAATTATTTTGTACTATGTCCACTTTTCTTTAAAATGAGGAAATCAAGTTTGAAAATTGAAATAGGAACAAACAACAAACAGCACTTATTAAGAGAACTATATTTGTTAGTTTGTAACTACATCATTTTATATCAGATAAAAGCAAAATATTTTTTTTATTACTCATACCCAAGCCCCATCATTAACAATTTAATTTTGGAGTTAAAACAAATTAATTAAAACATTTTAAATTTTTCGAAAAATTATTTTACAAAATGTTAAAAAATATATATATCCAGAAAGTCGATTTATATTTCGAAAAGGAAAATTCAACTACGGTTTTTAACAGTTCTTGAATTTTTCTCCACTTTAGAGAAAATGAAATAAGTAAGCTCAAACGGGATACGCCTTAGCCTGGATGCCCTTTCGTTGACACGTCTGACGTAACAGCATCACCGGTTTAATATGATCAGGCGATTTGGAGACACTTCGTTGGATCAATGATATATAGGACAAATTTTATATATACCATTTCGTATCCACAAAAATTAAATAATGAAAAGATTTTATTTAGGATTGGGGAAAAATTATCATGTCAAAGTTAGAGGGATGAAAAAAGGACATTTCTCGTTTATCCATGCTTTCAAAGATTGTAAAAACAGATAAAAAGTTGTTCTTGACAAAACCTAGCTTTTTAAGCGCATTTCTCGTCTACATTTAAGCGTCGATGAACTTCAAGAAATTTAGACTTTTCTTAGAGATGAGGATGAAATGAGAATGCCTTTGTCGATGGGCTAGAACTACATCCATCAAAAACTATAATTGCAACACCATAGTTAGATATAACAAATTTTGAATAGAGGGAAGCGATTTCTGCGTAGGTTGCATTTTTCGGCCATTTTTTTCAATGCACAAGAGAAATGCCGACAACCGAAACAGATTTGACAATTGCTTCTACGATTTGCGGTTTATTTGCTTTTCTGAGAAGCTTCCATGTTTCGAAAATAGAAGGTGGGAATAATGATCTGGTTGAAATCGGGGTTTAAAGCAACCAACTTCCTCTTTGTACATCCGTCATTTCAGTACCCCGTCCACCAGAGGTATTTAAGAGATCTTATGATTACTCTCGGGTGCTTAATACAAAGGGGGGGGGGGGGGATAGGAATAAAAGGGGTGGGGGTGGGAATTGTGATATATAAGCTCCGCGATGGAGAGCCGCTATTATTTTATTGTATATAGATCTTACGTTTTGAGTATGGTCAGTGGATAGAAAGAGATAAAAAGAGAAAGACATAAAATTGGCGACGAAGAGAAAGAAAAAACAAAAGGAGAAAGCATGGCTGTGAAGAATTTAAACCTGCCTGCATTTCCGCCCTTTAGCTGTTCGGGGGAAGATACAAGTGTCTTGTTCAGCAGTTGTAAAAGGTATGTATAACGCTTCAAACTACTTTGCAGTTCAATGGTCGTGACAGACGACAAACAAAAACTTTCATTGCTGCTTACCCTGTGTGGAGACAAAGCATACGAGATATACGAAAACATTTCAGAACAGCAGGATGGCAAAACATTCGACCAAGTGGTACAAGCGTTTGAGAACCACTTGAAGCCACAAGTAAATCTGAGCTACGAAGAAATGAGCCATGAAGGAAGACGAAAGAACCCAGCAGTACTACGTGCGACTCCATGAACAAGCCCTGAAATGCCAATTCGCTGGCAAGGACAAGGAGATTAAGCAGCAGATCAAACTTTCCATTTAGAAGAAAAAAGAGAACCGTTAAACCTTGTCAAAAACACTGAAGTTGGGGAGAACTTTGAGCGATACGTACAAATATTTGCTACAGGCAAAACTGAAGAGAAGATCCGACAACAAGATTTCAAAACAAAAGTGTTCATCGAAAAAACACGCGTACAATTTTTGATCGATACAGGTGCTTCTATTAATGTTTTGAACGAAACTACGTTTGAAAAGATCAACAAAAAGCTGCGCAATAAACTGCAACTCAAAGGAACAAAGACGAAAGTGGTTACTTATGGAGACGACGCACCTGCACTCAACATAAAAGGAGAGGTTACTCTATTAATCGAACGCCGCAAGAAGTTTATACACGCCAAATTTTACGTCATTTGGACGATCACAAACCAATCGTCAACCTTCTGAACAATCCAAACTCAATCGTACCATTACGCATCGAACGTATGATCCTATGCCTCCAAGGATACACGTTCGAGCTTTGACACGTCAAAAGAGAGGACAACATATCAGATTATCCGAGTCGACAACCAGTCAGCAACTTACCCGACAACGAACATAACGAAATCGAACAGTACGTCAACTTCGTTATGAAATACGCCTGCCCGAACGCATTGTCAATCGACGACATACGCGAAGAGACCCAGAAGGATCCAGTTCGGCAAATAGTAGCAGACTTAGTACGACACAACGCCTGGCACAAGTTGGAACAACTACACAGATACCCGGACATCAAAGAACACGTGCAGAAAATCATGTCATACAAAAACATCAAGGATCAACTGACCGTCAACCAGGAGTCCGACATGCTACTGAAACTCAACAGAATCGTCATTCCAGAGACACTGGATACAACAATTCTACATCTCGCCCATATGAGACACTTGGGGATTACGAAAACAAAAACACTTCTTCGTTCGAAAATTTACTTCCAGAACATCGACGAGAAAACCGAACGTCTCATCAAGTACTGCGCAGCATGTCAAATACAAACGAAACCTGTGCAACCTGCAAAACTGTCTATTACGAAATCGCTACAAAGGTGTGGGAGACAGCAAACATCGACTATCTCGGACCCCTACCAAACGGATACTATTTTTACTATACTTTTATTTTATTTATTTTATTTTTTTTATTTATTTATTTATTTTATACAGGACACATGTTAATAGCAGTATATGATTTTAATACTGAAATGCATATATCTTGTCGAAATATTCATAATAATAATAATCTGATCGTACTCATCGACCAACTCTCCAAATTTCCGATCGTCGAAGCCATACGCAACACTTATGTCGACCTACTCATTGACTTTCTTCAACGAACAATTGCTGTTTTTGGAATCCCGCACACCATGGTATCCGACAATGCTCCACCTTTCAAATCCTACAAACTGAGGAAGTTCTTCGAGAATCTCAGAATCAAACATCAACGCATCACACCGCTAAGGCCACAAGCCAACTCTCAAGCCGAAAGCTTCATGAAACCTCTAATGAAAACTGTCCGAACGGCTTACTTCGAACGAACGAACTGGAAGAAGCAGCTTCAAAACTTCCTGTTCACTTATAGAAACGCGCCACACTTTACCACGAAACAGCATTTCCAGCATCAGTTATGTTTCAACGAGAAACTAGCTTCACCATTCCGTCATTGAAGAAAACAATCGAGGAGAACACCAATCGAAAAGTGTGGGAGAGAAAAGAGGAAGCGAAACGACAACGTAAAGAGTACTACGACAAGAAGACTAACGCAAAAGATCACAACGTCAACGTAGGCGATACGGTAATATTGAAACAACGAAAACACAACAAACTGTCAACAAACTTCGAGCCGAGACAATACAAAGTGATTGCAACCAACCACAACATGATTACAGCATCCGACTCAAGCGGACGCATACGCACACGCAATGTCTCGCATTTCCCACCAACGCCTCCGTTGAACTTTAAACGTGAAGAACAGAAAGATGACGTGTAGATGTACCGGCATTATCAGCAGAAGAAAGACGTGCCGCTCCTGCACGGCGATGTCCTCTTCGCGACAGAAGACCGGTCGATCGATACAGTGGTCTGTGCTACCCATGAACACGTATGTAAATACGGGACATATATTTAAAGAAGAGGGATATGTGATATAAAAGCTCCGCGGTGGAGAGCCACAATTATTTTATTGTACATAGATCTTACGTTTTGAGTATGGTCAGTCGATAGAAAAAAAAAGACATAAAAGGAATTATCCTCCAGATCTTATAGCCGGGGGGGGGAGATCTTAATAAAAGGGGGGGATTTTCCTCAGATTTAATAAACGGGGGGATGGTGTTTTTCTCCAAATGTAATAAACGGGAGGAGGGATGAATCAACGTGGCAATGTTTTAGCATGTTTTCTTCTTTAGTCACTAAAGTTCACTCTTTGGGAATTTTCAGTAACGGACAATTCATATTCATTTTTGTAACTTTTACAAAGTTTGCCTAAAGCATCTTTTTCTTTAAATGTATATTTACCTCGGTCAGTTCGTAAAAACGTCCGATCTGACGCCATGTTACGTATATAAGTATCAATTAGTAATCTTTAGTACTCTGTATAAGAAGTAAAAGTTATTTTAACAAATTCTCAACATGAAAACCATTCGAAACAAAAACGAATCAATACTTTTTCGAACGTTGTTAACTAAGGCCTGATTACACTGAAAGTTTTTATTTTTATCAGTGAGATACAGTTTTCGTTTTTGACAACAAGTGAAAATTAATAAACGTGGGGGTCTTAATAAGAACAGGGTGGTAGGAAAATTTTCCAAAAATTAATAAACGTTCCTATACTCCTTCGTACGACAAACCCTCCCGTTAACGAACCGGCCGAATAGGATCGGCTGTGACCTTTCGAGCTCAAGCACAGATTGTAGATACATAGATTTGGCATAATTACCATGTCCCGATACCGTGTACCGTTAAACATGTTATCAAAAACCTATATAAATATTTTTTTTATTTTTTTTTGAGAACCATGTTCTCAAGTAAAAAATGATCAGCATTAGATTATCTTCTCAACAAGTACTCATATGATCTATTTTAAGAAATTTGGGAAAATTTTGGGCCAAAAACCGACGGATTTTGTCGGACCTTTTTCTGTTAGTAACCTCTATAAAACAAGTCAAAATCAACTAAAAAACGTTTTGTTACAATTTGTTCCAGGTTATGGTTGTTACTTTCGCATATGAATGATATATATGAAGGCAGGAACACGTGCAATGGAAAGATGGCTGCTGAAGAAGAATCTGTAGATTTAGGTTTTGCTGAAAAATGTACTGATTCATCTAACTTTTTACCGTCAAACTTCCCTAGTAAACTTGGCGGGAAACCAATTTGGTCAATACCTAAAGGTATCCCTCAGAATACATTTCTGAAATGTTTAAACTGTCACGAACAGTTAATTTTCCTATGTCAACTTTATGTTCCTGTTGACGACATTGCCGACGATGAAAACAAAAACAGCACAGCTGTTCTTCATAAGATTATATATTTATTTTGTTGCCTAAATGGAAAGTGCTATAACACTAACTTTTGTGTAAAAGCTTTCCGGATGCAAATATATGAGAATGATCTGAAAACAATAGCTGTCACAAGGTCGCCGTTCTGCAACTTATGTGGATGTTATGGGGATAAAGTTTGTTTGGGATGTAGTAAAGTAACCTATTGTTGCAAAAAACATCAAGCACTTGACTGGAATTTTTCACATGGAATTAGCTGTAAGAGAGGGTCAAAAAACAGCAAGAAAAATGGTGTGTTTATTTTATAAGAGGTTTTGTTGTTATATACCTATATATAGTTGGTCATGAATAAATTCACATATTAATTTTCCTCTTACTAAACATCAGATTATGATTTTGAGCTGGAATTATTGTTTGTGATTTTGTTTGCCACTTCCTACAATGATTTTATATTTAATGTATGCAATGATTAATATATATATTATATTTTATAAATATTATTGTTTTACATTGTTTTGACATTGTTGTTTATATTATATGAGAATTGAAGAATCCAGTGCTTTTTGATGAGTATGAGATTGTCATTGAATCTGAACCTACGGAAGATGAGCGAAATAAAAGGTTCCATGAAAAATACAAAAAGCACTTACTTGCTTATGATCAATCAACTTTGGACAAAACTTTGGAGAAAGATATGTCTAAAATAAAGGAAAACATCAAGGATGAGTACTTTTCAAAATTTAAAGAGAGAACAGAGTGCGAACTTAGCCAGGTAAAACTGGTTTATAAATGTACATATTTTCGAAATGCTGTTATTGGTTTTCCTGGCTTGCCCTGCATTGGTTGAAAATATTGAAAATATGCCTTTCATTTGCATGATGTTTTTATGATGCAAATATTCTTAAGTAATGTTATCAATAGGAAGCGTTTAGATGATTCAATCATTGTTAAAGGAGCAAATAAATATATCTCTAGTATTTGTGGTTATATATATATATATAGGTATGTTGAAGATCAGTTGTTGTTGAATGTTAGAGGGAATTTTCAAATTGTTTTGTATTTACACAGCGATGTCATAAAAATATATAATTCTTTTAAAAAGTAAATATTTTTAAATACATTATTCGTTATAAAATATTCATTACAAAAGGATGAATTAAAACAAGTAATCTCTTTAGATTGTAAGATATGATTTGGCTGGAGAACCACTTTGGGTAACAGGTGTAAATATCCCTAAAGAATCTGATATTGTGAAGTGCGGTTGCGGTTCAAAGCGTCAATTTGAATTTCAGGTTAGCATTGCCACATTACTGCTTAAAGTTGGAAAAGATTATAAATTAAATACTGTTACATGCAGGGGTGTACACTTACTTTTTAACCACTAGTCTCGTAAGACAGTTAATGCAGAACTTGCACCTGTCCACAAGAAAATACTGACTGTCCTGGAATATTATTAATTATTTAAATTCTATAAATACACGCTTTTTTTATAAGAATACGCTTTATAAGAATAGCAGGGTTGAAAATGGGCATTTTTTGAAGAATATTTTAAGAATATGCCGAGGGTGAGAATTCTACCTTGTGTTGGGGAATATTTTGCCGAAATATATTGCTGAATTTGCAAAAGTTGATAGAAGACTATAAGATAAGAAAATAAAATATGTATTTGTGACAAGTTGTGCAATGTCTTCTATAAATACATACGCGATCAAAACATGTACGCAGTATAGAAGAAAAAACTTCATTAAGAATTTTTTATGGAACAAAAAATAAGAATACAATCTATTTTAAGTAGAATAGATTGTATTCTACATGCACTATATGGTGCGGAGGGTTTTGACCTTTGTCACTCGATTGCTAGTCTCGTCAAGTTGATTTGTACGGAAGAAATAAGAGATCCGAACAGTCTATCTGCGCTCTTTGGCTGTAAACTACTTCCATTTGATAAAAACCCGGGACTTTGCCTGATCGGTATTGGGGAGGTGCTGAGGCGTATAATTAGTAAAGCTGTGACCACTGTCCTTTGACCTGAACTACAATCTACTGCTGGAGGCCTTCAGCTTTGCGTTGGACAAGCTGGTGGAAGCGAGGCTGGGATTCACGCTATGTCCGAAATTTTTGAAGATGCCAATACACATGGTATAATCCAAGTGGATGCCGATAACGCGTTTAATCGGATTAATCGAACTGTCCTTCTACATAATCTCCATATACTGTGCCCCGAATTAGCGCTATATGCCTTCAACTGTTACCAACACCCTGCACGCTTATTTGTCACCGGTGACGTAGAAATTTATTCCGCCGAAGGTACCGCACAAGGAGACCCGATTGCGATGCCATGCTACGCGATAGGCATTTTACCATTGCTATCATCAATCACTTCAGATGTTAAGCACGCTGCTTTTGCAGATGACTTAACTGGTGCGGGTAAACTTGCGGGTTTGAAATCATGGTGGGAGTCCATTTTAAAATATGGACCATACTTGGGCTACTATGCTAAACCAAGTAAATCTTGGCTTATTGTGAAAGAAAAAAATCTGCTCCAAGCTGAGATAGTGTTTCGTAAATCGGGCCTACAAATAACATCGGAAGGTCGTAAACATCTCGGAACTGTTATCGGATCGCAAAAATTTAAAATCTAATATTTAAAAAGAGTTTGTCGATTTCCTTGTAGATACCTGGGTCAGTGAAGTTGAGTAACTAAGCAACATTGCGAAAATAGAACCACATGTTGCATATTGTGCATTTACCCATGGATTACAAAACAGATATACTTATTTTATGAGGACCATCCCGGATATAAGTGATAACCTAAAACGTTTGGATAGAGCGTTTGACCTTCTAATCAAATGCCTATTTGATGGGTACGTATGCAATCCTATCGAAAGAGAACTGTTCTCACTTCCTTCTAAACTAGGTGGCCTTGGTGTAATAATACCTTCAAAAGCCTTGCCTCTACAGTATGTGAATTCAATACGCATCACAAAAAGTTTGTCTGAACACGTGCTATTCCAGAAAGGTATCCTCAATATTGCTAGTGGGTCCGTCGTAAAAATAAAAAGCGACATCAAAAACACTAAAAGACGTGATCAACAATCTTTGCTATTGAGCGTCCATGACCGTTTACCTAAATCTAAGCAAAAACTGCTTGATGCTGTCGGCGAACAAGGTGCATCAACATGGTTATCTTTCTTTCCACTAAAAGTACACGGCTTTTACCTAAACAAGCAGTCATTTTTTGTTGCTGTTTACATCCGATATGGTGTCCCGTTGCGACGGATGCCTATGAATTGTGTATGTGGTAATATCTACTTAACCTGTAAACGAGGCGGTTTTGTAACAATACGACATAATGAAGTGCGTGATTTGACTGCCGATCTGCTTTCAGAAGTATGTAAAGATGTTACCATAGAACCCGGGCTAACTTCGCTCTCTGGAGAGAAATTTGTTTTAATTTCAGCGAACCTTAGTGATGATGCGAGGCTTGATGTAGTTGCACGTGGTTTTTGGGAGAGAGGGAGGAAGGCATTTGTTGATATGAGGGTTTTTATCCCACTAGCCAAATCCTTCTCTCGCCAGTCATTGAAAGCAGCTCATATAAGCAACGACAAACAGAAGAAGCGTGAATATGGTGATCGTATTACAGAAGTCGAGCATGGCTCCTTCACCCCATTAGTCTTCACGTGTTTTGGCGGAATGAGTCCTGAATGTGTAATGTTTTACAAATGACTCAGTCTGGTGATTGCTGAAAAGAGAGACACGGCTATCATTCGGTTATCGTGGATAAGAACCAAACTTTGTTTCAGTCTTCTGCGGTCTACGCTATTATGCATCAGAGGTTCTAGATCACACAAATCACTGTGGTCGAATTCGACATTAAAGTTATCTGAAACTGATTTGTTAATTGCTTCATTTGAGTCAAGAATAGGTTGCTTCTCTTCATAACCCTCTCTTTATTATTATTGTCTTATATGAGTGTTATTTTATTTTATTAACATACTTTATTTTATATTTTTTAAAAAAAAAAATAATTATCAAATGTGTTTTTTTATCATTGTTTTTTTTATATTTATTTATTTATAATATTTAATTTTTGCATACTGGAATAAAGTATGAAGTATTTAATTGTTATGTTTATATTCATCACTTGTATTTGTATTATTTAAATTGTGTTATTGTGTTTAGAAGAAATGGATGTTTATATGTCTACAGTAAATTTGATTTGTACAAGAGTAAAATTTAATTGTTCAATTGTATTCATTTTAAGTAGAATAAATAAGAATATTTCAGCCTGATTTGGAGTTAAAAGTTAAGAATACTTGACCCTGGCCGAATCAAGTCTATGCTTATAAAAAAGCGTGTAATGACTTTGCACTTATTTCTAGACTCTGCTCAACCTATTCCGCTATTAAATTAGTTCTCTTTGTAAATATAATTGGTATTTTTTATTACACAAGATGAAATTATCACAGTTTGTTACTACAAGTAAAAGTGTACACCAATGACATGTAACAATGTGTTCAACTCCTGTAGTTGTGAGGGTTTGCTATAACAATACTAAATGTTCACTAGGTTCTGCCACAAATGCTTAACTACTTGGGAGTGGAAACAAGCAAGGAAAGTTTAGATTGGGCCACATTAGCTGTATACACGTGCTCAGAAAACTGCTCGACAGAACGCGACGGCTATGTGGAGGAATTTGTATGGAAGCAAGCATACTCCTCTTAGATTGTTTGTTGGCGAAAGAATTTTTACCAGTTAATTCTTGGATATTTTTGTTTTATATGATTTGATTAAGATTTTATATACGGAAACATTGCGATCAATTTATATAGTGTACTGAAATATCATTTTAAAGGGAATTGTTGCAAAAGAGGGGAAACAATAATTCACCCATAGATAATCACTTTTTAAATGAGATGCACTGTATATCGAATTTTGATTTTTCTAGAGAAGAAAATGTAAATTTATTTTCGCTCTTTTGATTTTTGCTTTCTGTTCTAAGGTTTGTGTTTGTTCCACTGAATTACAACACGTTTTGTTAATAGCTTATTTTCTTAAATTTTCATTACATTATCTTGAGAATTTAGTGACAACACAATTTGAATCACTTCCTTTTATAGACCAATCCTACACAAAGTTTTCCATCATCCATTCCATCTTTCCATCTGTAACAAAATCGGTGCAGATATCCTCCTTAAGAAAACAAAGCCAAGTACAAAATCAGTTGATGCACCAGGGGTTGTAGAAGCACGCGAGTTGACTTTGCGATCTAATGTAAGGAACAGACAAATCTTTGAAAGACTTTTAATGCGGAAGAAGATTCACGTGTCAACTCCATTCTGAGCAAGTTTGAGACTAAGTCGGCTGCAGAACACAAGAATGCATGGAATCTTGTAAAAGAGTTATCAGGGAAGAAAACCAAGTCTCCTATCTTTTATAGAAGCTGAAGACCGCATGGAAGGACCATTTCCAGAAATTGCTTAATGCCGATGCGGATAGTATCAAAACAGACTCCATCAATAAAGTTTTGACATATTCCCAGAGATCAAATGCGGTAGCTTTTCACAAGAAGAAGTGGACACTGTGTTAAAACAAATGAAAAACGGTAAAGCTCCTGGTCTCGATGGTCTACCAGCAGAATTTTGGAAACTCCCAAAACACCGTAAAATTTTGACAAGATTTTGTAATAAGACATATAATGGTGAACGCCCAGATGAGTGGGGAATCTCAGGTCTCAACCCAATCCAAAAGAAAGGTAGTTTGAAGTTAACAGATAACTATCGCGGCATCTCACTAACACAAGTTGCATCAAAAGTGTATAATCGTCTATTACTAAATCGAATCCGTCCCGTCATCGACGATGTTTTACGACCGAACCAGAACAGTTTCCGTCCCCTACGATCAACTTCATCTCACATCCTTGCTCTCCGAAGAATCGTTGAAGAACTTTCCAATTATGACACGGAAGCAGTCCTGACATTCATAGACTTCCGAAAAGCTTTCGACTCTATTAATAGAGACAAAATGTTCTTGATACTTGAAGCCTTCGGTATACCATCTGAAATTGTACGCGCTTTAAAAGTAATGTACACCAACACCTCTGCAGCTGTGATTACGCCTGAGGGTCTAACTGATTTTTTCTAAATAAATTCAGGAGTGCTACAAGGTGACCCGCTGGCCCCGTTTCTCTTCATAATTTGTCTGGATTATGCACTTCGACAAGCTATTGATACAACTGAGGGCCTAACCTTGAAGAGAAGAATGAGTAGACGTCATCTTCCAGAAGTCATCCCAGATCTCGACTATGCAGATGATATCTCCCTTCTCGAAGACACTATACCAGAAGCTCAAGTCCTACTTGTGAAAGTCGAACTTGCTTGTCAATCAATTGGCTTATTTCTTAATGCTGACAAAAGAAAATTCATGCATATTAATCCTTCATCTCCATGTCAAATCTACTCTATGGATGGTAATGAAATTGAATTAGTTGACGATTTCAAATACCTGGGAAGCTACACCATCACAAAGAATGACATGAAATCACGCATTGGTCAAGCATGGGGTGCCATCAACTCCCTAGACAAAGTTTGGAAGTCATATGTTAAAAAGCAGACAAAAACAAAGGTGTTCAGAGCCACAGTTGAAACCATCTTATTGTATGGTTCCGAATCCTGGTCACTCACCAGTCAACTGAAGAAGAAGCTTGATGGCACATACACAAAAATGCTGAGAAGGATTTACAACATCTCTTGGAGAACACACCCAACAAACAAGTCTTTATACGGTGAACTCCACAAAGTCTCATCAGTTGTCAAACGTAAACGTCTTGCACTGGTGGGTCACATCCATCGTCAAAATGAACCTGCTTCAAGATTACTGTTGTGGTTGCCGAACATGAAGAAGCGCGTTGGTCGACCAATTTATACGCAGAAGAAACAACTTCAAGAGGACACGGGATTGACAGTAGACAAACTGAAATCAGCCATGAAAGACAGGGTGCTGTGAAAAAACTTCTTCGTGAATGCTTCACTGACTCCTGACGGAATCGGATGAATCAAGAAGAAGAATAAGACTTCCCAGCTAATAGCCATGCGTTAGGGCGAAGTCATTTTACCTTCTTATCTCATATTTTGGATGAAGTTGTAGCATCTCTCTACATATCATTTCATGTCATTCTATATCTTCTTTTCTTACCATGGCAACCCATACCTTTACATCATTCACAAACCCATACGTGTCACATTCTCAGCGTCTCACAGGTCTCATCGCCTCATTAACCTTTTGTTTACATTTGTACATATATTGTCAAAAACTTCCTCTCCCTCTTTGTGAAGAGAACGTCAACGTAGGTTGAGCAAGAACAGTTGCGAAGTTTTTATTTCGAATTAATGGTTCAAACAACGAAGCTTTGAATTATTAAAAAGTTTAAATATTTTTTGGTGGTAAAATGAGGCATAATTTGAGGGCATAAATATTAAATTTTTGTGGTTATAAGAAATAAAGTTAAACTAATAACTAACAAAGTAATAAAATTTGTGTCTACCCTTGAGCGACATTCTCGTGTGCTTAAAATATGGTAAATTTGGACTAAAAATCGCACTTTTCTGGAGTCGGCAATTACTTTATTACATGCCACGAATTCGCAGTTTGGGGTATACTTATCACGAGAACCTCCACCAGCGGTTTTAGTGTATTTAATTGCTCCCATTTGTGTTACAGTTATTTTTGATGAAATAAGGCGTATTTTATTTATAACCGCCCACTAAACAACTTTGTGATAGCATGGTCTCGAACTCAGAACCTTTCGGTTAAGAGCCGAACGCCTTACCATGGCGCAATCGCCGAATTATTTTATTGTTGCAGTTAATCGGATGAGACAATGGAGACAAAAAATCTACAATATTTCAGTGAACTAAAAATAAATCTGGAAAATTTAGGAAAAACCTTTGTATCAAAGACAACACTCAATAAACAAGAACAAAAGTAGCTAAGAACATTTTTCACGAAGAAAATAAAAAATCGGAATTAAATAGACTTTGATTCGGCCATTCTACAAGGTCTATGTATTAGATATATCCAAGCACCGGATGCCTTTTACACGGGAATGACAGAATTGTATAATAAAACAATGAGGCTGCCCGCTAGTATACTGAAGGTAGGAACGTGAAAGCACAGCTCAGTGATGGAAAAGAAACGTTGAATCGTCTCGTCTCTCTCTCGTATAGATTTTATCCTATCATGCAGAGTTTCGAAACAAAGGAAAACTACTAAATTCACGAGTATTTTCATTTAAAAAGTCACATTGGTCGCATAAAAAATTATTAACAACACTTATGTAATCTTCCCCCTTTCTTTTTAAACCTAAGTAAACCATTCAACATTCAATTACAGTATATCGTTATTTTGAATAACTTACCCATGTCTTCTCACTTTCTATTTTTCTGAAAGACATGTAAGATATATTTAAATGAGCAGTAAAACGAATTAAATCCAGAAATTTCATCCAGAAATAGAAGTAGAAAATATATGAAAGCTATAAATACTTTGTGCGATACGGTACGGTGGCTGAAGTTTGCTTCGCCATGAAATAGTGTAAAAATAAAATCATTTCACACATTACTTTATTTAAGTGATCACATTTACAGCAGCATTGTCAACCATGTTAATAAGTAGCACAACAAAGGAGAGACATATATGTTTGCACTGCACTGGTTTACATTACTGCTTTGTTATGCAAGTAATTTTAAAATGGCAAATGTTACAATATACTAAACATACGTGTCATTAACAGCAGGAGTAACACCCATATTCATCCGTTGGACAATAATTCAAACACGAAAGTGAAATACAATCTAAATGAATGCATCAAAACTTCTAACTGTGGAAGGATTTGCCCTTAAACGATAAGGAGGTGTTATGATAGTTATATATATAGATGTCGGTACCGACACTTTATATAGATGTTACGTTATTCTGAGAATACAACATGGCGCTGTGAGTAGGATATTGTTTTTGAAAATTTCAAATCCACAAAAATCTGAAGAATCGCTAGAGAAAGTACAATAATTTTACAATGGAACAACACTTCCGGAGTACATTGGTTTCATCTACATTGGATTTAAGTGTAGATAGATGCGCTGCTTGGAAAAATTGGAAGCAGAAATGGGAAGATTTTCACATGATAACCAAATTACACGAGGAGGACGCAGCGTACGTTGCAGCTATTTTAAGATATACTTTTACGGATGAAACGCGAAAAATTTTCGAAGCTCTCAATCTATCGGAAGCAGAATATAAAAACCCTACAGCAATATTAGAAAAATTTGCAAGAGGGTTAGTAAATGAAACACTAGAAAGACATATTTTTACTTCCAGAAATCAAGAAGAAAATGAAAATTTTGACGATTTTTTGACAGACATTAAAATGTTGAGTAAAAATTGCAATTACTGTGAATGTTCTTACCCAGGACTGTTACGTGATAGAATTGTTGCTGGTATTAGAGGTGATTATGTACGAAAAAAGTTGTTGTCAGAACAAGAACTTACTTTAGAGAAAGCTGTTAACATATGTCGTGCATCGGAAAAGGCAAGTGAAGGTATGGAATCATTGAAGAATGTTGCAGAAAAAGATGCCAATGTAGCATGGTTGACAGGTAAAGATAAGCGTTTTCCGAACAAACGCCAAGGTATGAAATTTTCTTCATCACTTACGTATGAAAATAAATGCAAGTTTTGCCAGCGTAACCATCCCTTCGGAAGAAAACATTGCCCAGCCTGGGGGAAAAAATGCCACGATTGTAATGAGTTAAATCACTTTGCAAAAAGTATGGTTTGTAAGAAGGACAATGTAGGGGTTAAGGAAGTTCAGGAGGTAGAAGCGGAAGTGGGGGCTCTATTTTTAGGTAAGGTTGGCACCCATAACAGCGATAGCGAAGCTCTATTTGAAATTGAAATAATAGTCAAAGAAACTAATCAAGCAGTGAGAATGAAAATTGACACTGGAGCAGATGTAACGGTCATAGGCCGAAACCATTTAGAAAAATTTGGAGTTACCGTAGATAAACTACAACCGACAAAAAGAAAATTGGTTGGTCCCGATCAACATAAGTTTACATGTTATGGTTGTTTCAAAGTTAATTTATATTATGGTGAGAAAAGCACAGTGGAAACCATATATGTTTGCGAATACCTTGACCTACCATTATTAAGCAAGCCAAGTATTGAAAATTTGGAACTAATATCAATAAATTGCAAAATCAGTGAGATCACAGAAATGAACATCACAAGAAAATTTAGTGAGGTTTTGAGGGATTGGTACTAATGAAGGGACAATCAGTGCACATAAATATTGATACCAATGCCACACCATATCACGTATCGACACCAAGAAAAGTCCCAATACCATTATTAAAACCACTGCGTAAGGAATTAGATCGAATGGAAGCTATAAGAATAATTAAAAAAGTAGAAGAACCAACTGATTGGTGCCATCCAATTGTAGTAGTGCCAAAACCAAAGGGGGATATCAGATTGTGTATTAATCTTACAAAACTCAATGCTGTAACAAAAAGAGAACTTTACCAACTAGACAGTACAGTGGATACATTAGCTAAGTTGGGAGAGGGTTGTAAAATAATGTCGAAATTAGATGCCAATAGTGGGTACTGGCAGATGAAATTAGATGAAGAAAGTCAACTATTATGCACCTTTATCACACCATATGGGAGATATCGTCCCACCAGAGCACCGTTTGGATTATCAACCTTGCCAGAAATTTTTAAAAGAACAATAGATCATGTCATTGAAGGATTAGAAGGAGTTGTCAAAAGCATGGATGATTTCCTTGTTTTTGGTAAAGATACTGCTGAACACGACCAGCATTTAAAGAAATTGTTATATTGGTTCAAAGACAATAACATAACTTTGAACTTGGAGAAATGTCAGTTTAGGAAGAGAAGTGTAGAATTTTTGGGATTTTCTATCTCACCTGAAGGAGTAAAGCCACAAAATGAAAGAGTCGAAGCCATAAAAAGCTTTCCCGAACCAAATTCAATTACCGAATTACGAAGATTCCCCGGCATGGCACAGCAGCTATTGACACCGTATTGGGAACATAGACATGATTTAACAGTAATCAATGGTTTAATTATTTTAGGAAATCGCATAGTGATACCAAAGTCTCATCAGGTATCGACCTTGGAGAAAATTCATGCAGGTCACTGCGGCATTGAAAAGTGTAAAAGACATGCCCGACAAAACGTTTTTTGGCCGGGGATGAATCAAGACATCGAACGAGTGGTTAAAAGCTGTAAGACATGTGCAGAGTTGTTACCATCAAAGTCTCAAGCTCCGTTATTGCATCACTCATTGCCAACAAAACCGTGGCAAAAGATTGGTAGTGATATTTTTCAGTTCGGGACTACTTTTTATCTAGTTATTGCAGATTATTATTCACTGTGGCCAGAGGTATATAGACTTCCCACAGCGACATCAACTACAGTTATAGATGCAATGAAACAAACATTTTTTAGAAATGGTGCCCCAGAAGAGTTAGTTTCAGATAATGGGTCACAATACCGCTCTTACCAATTTAAGAAATTTATGAAAGAGTGGAATGTGCAGCATACAACTAGCAGTTCTCGGTACCCACAGTCAAATGGTTTTGCAGAATCAATGGTAAAGGATGTGAAGCGGATGATAAAGAAATGCATACGCTCTAAACAAGACATAAACATGGGACTCTTGATATTACATAATTCACCATTGAATTGTGGAGCATCGCCGGCTCAGCTACTAATGGGTAGACAGCTCAAAGACAATCTTCCGAAATTTCATATGCCTCAACCTTCAAAACCAAAACGAAACTTGGTAGTTGAACGTAATTCATCCAAGATCCAGCACGATGCTAGAAAGGTTAGAAAATTTGAACACCCAGATGGCTTCGTTCCTGGTGCTACAGTAGCATTACAACATCATTCATCTAAAGAATGGTCATTGAGAGGTCGAATAGTTAAGAAAGTTGCACCGCGCTTTACAAAGTTCAAGTAGATGGTTTAGGAATTCTTCGACAAAATCAACAACAGATACGCAAGCTATATGCATTATTAGCTCCATCGGGTGCCACCTCGCTTGAATCTAAGGGGTCTCTGCGACCAGCTTTGCCTTCTGTTCCCCTGCGCTCTGAACATATTGCAAGTGAAGACGTAGCCGAAACGAACGAAAATAATAACACATCCGAAATGGAAGAGATATGGGATAACACCGAAAGCGACGTCGGGTCGGAAACGAGCGATGGCGATAGTGAATCAGTAGCGAGTAATTCAAATGCAAATACGGTTCCCTACGGCGAAAGCGAAGACTTAAATGGCGAAGAGAAAGCGAACTTAGATTAAAAAGTAATATGAAACTCAGAGTTGTAAGCATCACGTAGTTGTTTTCACTCTTATATATATATATATATATATATATTCCCTCAGAATAGGAAAGTATGGCTAGGAATCCATAGAAGCGTTAGTCTTTTCATTGGACACTTGCATACACTCATTTATTTATTAAAGACTAGAGTTTAGACGTGAAAACAAAAATTTAAAAAAATAAAATAAATTTTATCAAATTATAAATACACTATAAAGAATATTGTTAAAGATTACGAAAAACATGAGAGTGTGGAGTACAATGAAAAAGAATTTAAGTGTTTGTAACTGCAAATTATAACGGTGGTAATGAGGAATAAAAGTGATTAAAAAAGAAATAAAACATTTATACCATGTTGTACAGAATCAAAATATAGTAGGCTGTATTAATTTTGGAATAAATTGAGTGTCCAAACGCTAAGTTGCTTGGAACGACAAGAAAAATTATCGTAAGTTCAACTTCACTCGCAACATTTTATGTACACAACTTTTTATGAATGTCCTGTCTCGCAACATTTAATATACGCAACTTTTTCTTTTAAAGTTGCTAAAATAACATCGCAACTTTTTATTCCCGCAACAATTTCTTCCTTTACAGTACTCAGTGTGTCTCGGTTGTTTTGTAACAAAAGAAAATGAAAAAATGAAATCAAAATGCAATGTTCTTATTTACCGCACAAACTAAGCTCGAATGCAGCTAGCAACATGACGCAAATCTTTATCATCTAAACGGAATTACTTTTGTAAGTTATAAGCCTGTAATAAATTATTTACTGCCTTGCCGTCTCTACAAAAGCACTTACACAAACAAAGGAATTAGATTTGGGCGTTGGAGATGTCTTTTTATACTTTGAAAATCTTCCGCTTTATATTGCCACTTTCACGACAGGAAGATATTTAAATAGTGGCAGTAAAACGAAACGGTTCCTACTACGATAGCTTATCGAATGATAAATAAAAACAAACAAGATTAAGGTTCCAGTTTATTGGACGATGTTAATCAATAATCAAACATTTATCTTAGTGCTTCTTCTTATTATT
The DNA here is from genome assembly GCA_963930725.1 of Candelabrum cocksii. Classification (NCBI taxonomy): domain Eukaryota; kingdom Metazoa; phylum Cnidaria; class Hydrozoa; order Anthoathecata; family Candelabridae; genus Candelabrum; species Candelabrum cocksii. The sequence continues at coordinate 11,734,919 of OZ005666.1, read as the reverse complement.
ATTATAATATTATATTATATTATTATTATTCTTTTTCTCTATGAATAATACACAAAGTAAGGTATATAAATACAAAAAGGTTAATTAAGATAACATATCTCATAATGTTTAAAGAGGCGCTTCCTGACTAAGTCAGGCAAATATATTAGACGCATATTACGGTAACTATAAATTTGAAAACAATAACAAAATGTTTACATTTAATTTGAGAATGGACTTCTTTTCGTTGATGATTTCAAGTTATTGATATTACGTGTATGTTTCTAGACCACTTGAAAGTAACTTCAAACTCATCTACTTAAAATACTAAATTAAGACTTTACAGGAAATGAAATGAAACGGCGGCGTTAGAAAGAGATAATCTGCGCAAATTCATACCTATCGTTTCATATAGTACAAGATTTATTAATATGAAGAGTTATTAAGGATTACATGGGGGTTGTTAATTGAAAAGCGATACACAAATATTAGAAGCGTGAAAACTTTGATAACATCCACGGTTAAAATAGTCAATTCACATATTAACGGTAAGACCTATTTCATTTAGTTCTCTTTTTAATAATACTTCAACAACGTTAAGTTCCTTATTTCCCGGCTAGGACATTGAATGCTGGTTTTGGCTACAAATCTCGACCTTTCCGATACAATCCCACTAACTACTCTCTGGAGTGTCTATCTGATCTTTGTAGTGTCTTTTTAAGCTGAAGGTGTGGCATTTTTCAGTTCTCTAGCGGCTACTTACCCGGCTGGTAGAGAGAGCATGTCTATCGACACTGGCATAACAACTGATATATTTATGTCATGAGAGTTGTTTATCTGCGCTTGCTCCAAAAGAAATTGATGTCATTTGTAAAGGCATCGGAACTTCAAAAGAATTTGGAAAACCTAGTTTCGAATGACAAAAACAATGAATCTCCCTTTCCAACAGCGACCATGGTGATTCGCTCATAGTCAGGACTTGTTTGGATTTTCTCCTCTCATATGTGTATCACCGCTATATGTCGCAATCAACACTATATGTTGCAAACTCAAAACTATATGTCGCAACCAACACTATATGTCGCAAACTCAACACTATATGTCGCAATCAATACTATATGTCGCAAACTCAACACTATATGTCGCAACCAACACTAAGATGTTGCAAACTCAACACTATATGTGGCAAACGCCACTATATGTCGCAATCAATACTATATGTTGCAAACTCAACACTATATGTCGCAATCAACACTATATGTCGCAAACTCAACACTATATGTCGGAACGAAGAAAAGAATCATATTTTTCAAAAATGCCACTACATTACAAAAAACTCAGATAATTAAGTTTAAAATATTGCGATTGCTTTGAAATTTTGTAGGTTTACTAATTAGAGAATGCTGATTTCAAATCAATTACCAGAATTTGGATATTTTTACCCCTAATACCTTATTTTGGCAAATTTGGGCCCAAAGTTTAAAATATTCCGTTTGGTTTGAAAATTGGTAGGTTTACTAATTAAAGGGTGCTGATTTCAGACCAAGTACCAGAAATTGGATATTTTTATCCCTAATACCTTTGTAAGAGTCACTACGTACAGGCCTTAGGGTGACAATGAGTTTGACACTGGATTTTAGAACGTACAATTATTCCCCAAATAAAGCTAAAACAAATAAAATAGAAAACTTTGGGTACAAACTGATTACTAATATACTATAACTTAGATTAAAAAGTATAGTCAAAAGCCACATCAAACGTACGATAAATAAACATGTAAATGCCCAAACGTAAACAAGACTAAAGCGGCTAAAACTAAGGCTAAATAATGCCTGGCACAATCGGTGCGTGACAACTGAAAAAGTAAAACGGTAAATCGCCTAGCACAAAAGGTGCATAAAAGTAATGATGAGATAAGATAACATAACAAAATAAATACGTACTAAAATCACTGTAGCAAATCACCGCGCTGTGACAGGTCACTAGACATACAGTTGTGTACAGTACACTACACATGAACAACTCAATGTGTCACAAAATCGAACACTTTAAAAACTGAAAGCTACAAAGTAATTAATAAACTCAATTCATAATATATACAAATCTCTAAGGGGTACCGCACAGGAATACAAAAGAAATGAAACAAAGAAAAGGTACGAAAGGACAATAAAAACGACGCATGCAATGAAACCTAAAGGGACCCAATAAAGGACAAATAACAAAACACGCGAGAAAACTGATAAAAACCCAGGACACACTCTGCGAGGGAGATTTGGGCCCAAAGTTTAAAATATTCCGTTTGCTTTGAAGATTGGCATGTGCAATATATGTATATATAATCTAGTTACAAATTAGCATTTACATGACCATATATATGTAAATGGTGTACAGACGTTTCGAAATTGACGATTCGAAACAATATTGTTTTACATTTTGTTATTCCAAATAATTTGGTTTTTCGTTTTTTAAAATTCTATTGACATTTTTTAAATTCACGAATCAATCAAGTGGTGGTTTATCTTATAACGTTATTACAGCTGCGTTTAAATAACCATATAACCTATAGTAGATTAGATCACAGAGGTAAATGTTTTACGCATGCGCACGACGGTTGTGATTGATAACTTAAGGACAAAAATTCATCGTAAAAAAAATAAATTTTGAGCTGCGCATGCGCAAAACCGAATTCGCGAGATACTTATGATGGGAATCTGAAATTTTGCAACAAGAAGCATTTTGATAAGATATTCTGGAATAAAATTTTGAAAAAAGTTAAAAATGTGGAATTTATACGCATTACGTGTTAATTTCTTTAGAAACCGTAGTATTATCGGAATTTTTTGTTCATTGACCGGTGACAAAATAGCATAGCTGTACATACAATCTTACTTAGAATGATCTATAGACGATTTAAAGTTACGCATGCGCAAGTGCTCACGCTAAGTTGTGAGATTTGTAACGAGGTTATTCTGATAGATATGATCATTTTCAATCACGATTCAATATTTGGAGTAATAATCTTCATTATTTTACGAGAGATTGCTAATATACTAGGGTTGGCAGCATTCCTTATAGTAAAAAGTGTCGAGCCTTCTTATATCTCCTTAACTACTGGCCGGAATCCCTTCACATTCTACCTATAACTTAAGGGCAAGGATTCATCGACAAAAAGTGCAAATCAATTTTCACATTACTGTCAGATATCGCACACGCATGCGCCGTACCATTTCGCGCATATTTTGTTAAGGCAATATGATACCTGTAAACCTTTGTGGAAAATGATACTTATATGATGGCTTTAGCTTATAGTATAATTATATTTAAAAAAAGTTGTGAATTCAGGGAATTTTTAAATCTTTTTTTGGTTGCCGTAACACTGGGCTATTCACATGCAAAGTCTCGTTTGATATAACCTTCGGTAGGGCTCTATATATTGAATTTACCTTTACGCATGCTCAAACCACTATATCCAAATTTTAAAGATAATTGTCATATAATTTCAATTGGGCATTTTTATATTTTAGGTCGAAATTTACCAAAATTACGTCCAAAGTGTTTTTCAAATTGTGACAAATAGTGTTGATTTTCGATTTTTTGTGACAAATAGTGTTGCGACATATAGTGTTGAGTTTGCGACATATAGTGTTGATTGCGACATATAGTGTTGATTGCGACATATAGTGGTGGTACAACCCCTTCAATCTCAACAATCTTGAGAGAACGCAGAAGGCGCTTTGCAGGTCACTGTTGGAGAGCGGAGCATAAACTTGCTAGCGACCTTTTGCTTTAGTCGCCACGGCACAGACCTGGCCGACCAGCCACCACCTACATAGACCAACTCTGCAGAGACATGAAATGCACACCTGATGATCTACCAACTCTGATGCGGGGCCGTGAGGAATGACGTGATAGACTACATGTCCGAGCAAGCTCGACCAGATAATGATGATGATGATGATGATGTTTCAGATATTTCGCTGTATACACAGTACAATCCCAATAACTCGAATCTCCAAGGGACTGACTAAAATAGTTTGAAATAGCGAATGTTTGAGTTATATTCGGAGCTTTTATGAGAAAACATTAGGGAAGGGGAACTGAAAAACAGTTTGAGTTAACGCCAGTTTGAGTTATCATCGATTGTACTGTATATGTTTTTAACAGGAGTTTTATTTAATTAGCTCAATATAAACTTTTATTAGGGTACTGTATACCACTCATAGTGCTTTCTGATGTATAAAGCTATTTTCGATTTACCGACGTAATCTTTGGTATATTTTAGTTAATGGAAACTATCGTGCCGAGATAAAGATCGTATCAATTTAAAGAAAGTAGCATGTGCGAATCCAGACTATGTGAAAGATATGTTTAGAAAAAAAATTATTATTGATATTCATTTCGGAAAAATATGCGTATATATATATATATATATTGTGTTATTTCTATTTAAACATAGCAGGTACAGGATGATGGTACGCTATGAAAAAGGTTGTTAAATGGTGTTCAAGGGCGCGCGTTTTTTTCCCTTTTGTTTTAACTTTTGATATATTTTTTTATTATTAATATACCCTTAGAAGAGTGAGAAAAGCAGAAATTCTTTTATTATTTAAAGCAAAATTTGTTGAATCTATCTTCGTTACACTATAGATTTTTATCGTCACTTGTATATTTATTTTTAATTATTTATTTAATTCATTTTTTCACTAAATTTCATTAGTGCATATGGTGCACCTATCCAATGAGGCATTTATCAATTTATGTCCATATTCCTGTATCTTATAGTCAGTTCATGTTTATCCTCTAATTTTCTATTTTTCTTTTTTTGTGTCTTTTACTTTTGAAATGTTTCCATAAAAGAGTATTATTATTTTTATCGTTGAAAAATAAGAAGTTTAAATAGCGGTCTTCTCAAAAAATGTCAGGTTTGTTTCGATCTTGTAGAACTGGAAGCTACTTATTCTAATAATGTTCGCGCATAAATTTATTTTGTTTACGTCACTGACATGACGTAATCGAAAAAACATCAAAACCGCGATGTTATTTTTGTTTGAAGTCATGAATATCTCGGACGACAATGGTACGAAATACATATCGCCGTAGTAACGAGGATTGCTTTAACGAGTCATATAGGGATTCTAAATGGAGACGCACAAACAAACACATTTTTCTATAAATTTTTTTTTACGCTTTTTTTATAAGCACAGACGTGATTTGGCCAGGGTCAAGTATTCTTAACTTTTAACTCCAGCTGAAATATTCTTAGCATATTCTTATTTATTCTACTTAAACTAGGTTGTATTCTTATTTTTTGTTTTTAAATATTTAAAAATTTCTTAATGAAGTTTTTTCTTCTATACTGCGTACATGTTTTGATCGCGTATGTATTTATAGAAGACATTGCACAACTTGTCACAAGTTATAAATACATATCTTATTTTCATCAGCTTTTGTAAATTCAGCAATATTTCAGGAAAACATTCTCCAACACAGTAGAATTCTCACCCTAGGCATATTCTTAGAATATTCTTCAAAAAATACCCATTTTCACCCTGCTATTCATATAAAAAAACGTGTATCAACTAAAACAACAAGACATGAATAAAAAATCCGGGGCTGGTGATAACATTTTCATGGAATTTCGGGCTAAATAGTCGCATGTATTCTGAAAACGAAAGCAACATTTTATGACACATCGAGTGACATCGACTCCTTTTGATGTAAGCTTTTTCCGAGTTTTATTTCATGACTCTAAATTTTATAGATAACAATGGATTGGATAAAAGGTGGTGTTAGAAATACATTATTGATAATACAGCAACAAACTGAAGCGCCTGGATTGTTTTGGTAAGCTATTATTTGTTGATTTTGCTTATTTCATATGACCTCTTTAATATTTAAATTATTTATTATTGGACAGTAAGATTATTATAAAAGTAGGAGAAAGTTTTAGGAAAACTAAAAACACTTTTTCATATATTTTTCACATTTCTCATACCATATTTACTCGAAATTACTCGCTCATTTGGGAATTAGATGAAAAATCTAATACAACAAATTTAGCTTGTAGTTGCTATTTTCCTTTGTAAATAGGGTTTTTTTTACAACAAGGGTGTTCAGTAAATATCTTGTTACTGTTCTTATTGTTTTATTTAAGAGAAAAGTTGAAATTGTTTTGATTTCTTATTGATTTATTTAATGAGCACCCCCTCAAATAAGCCCCCCCCCCTTTTGAGAGCCAAAAATTAAATGAGTGCCCCAGGCGCTCACTCGAGTAAATACAGTATATATATATATATATTATTGTCAAAGTTGTGGTGTTCTCCAATAGAATTTTTGATTATACAGTATACTCCCGATAGCTCGAACCTCCAAGGGACCGGAGGAAATAGTTTGAATGTTCGACTTAAGCGAAGCTAGCTCTCGTTAAGCTTCACTAAAAGAAGTCCCGTATATCGGTTTGTTTGAGTTTGTCAGAAAAGTCATCTACCACTATTGAGCTTACAATACATGGATACCAAAGCAAAAGAAGGCGATCAGTTAGATGTTTTCATGGAACTTGACAATCCCAAAGATAAGTTTGTAGTATGTGTTACAGTAAATAACAATGGTGTTGGACATTTAAAAAAAGGTGCTACGGGAAGATCCTTTTTTTTCTGCGGAGTGATCCATACTCATAATGCATAATTCTTCTGTGCAAATCACTGGAAAAAGGTGTGATCTTGGAGAGGAAGAGGGCATGCTGACTGAGCCTATTTGGACAGGCAAAATCATCATCATCATCATCCTTTTAACGTCACTTTTCCATGCTTGCATGGGTTGGACAGTTTCAAAAGATGATTTTCTCCAATTATGGAGGTTTAATCATCTGATGGTTTATTGGTGCAGATGTTTTTACAGCTGGATACCCTTCCTAACGCCAACCCCAGAAAGAGGAAAACAGTGGTGAGTTAACCCACGCAAGGTACCAACTTGTATTTAAAACTCCGGGGCAGCTATGCATCAGAGGCATGGATGCTTAAGCCCATGAGGTCCAAAGATACATGACCCGCATACCCACCCACCCACCCACAAAATATATGGAAATTTTGAAGCAGGAACTACACAAAATAAAGAAATTTTTAAATATCTTGCTATAAATCAAGTCTTTGTTTTCTTTATTTCCCAAAGTTTGAGTTATCGGAAGAAATTAGCTGAAGGGGGACAAGATAATCGTTCGAGATAAGGAATAAACAACAACAACAACAAAACTTTTATTTTCCAAAAACAATGAATGGATTGTTCCATTGTGAATGGATTGTTGTTGAAAGGAATGTTTGAGTTATTCGAGGTTCGAGTTAACCGGATATATTTATAAGGAAGTATTAAGGAAATTTCAAGGGAGACACGAAAATAGTTTGAGATAATTAAAGTTTGAGTTATCCAGTGTTTGAGTTCCCGGGAGTATTCTGTATATATATACCAATTTAATTTCTTGTGCTGCGGGCGAACCCACGGCAAATTCGCGGTCAGTCGGCATAATTAAAATAATAATATCAGTGAAAAATTTGGAAAACATTGTTATTTTTAATTTGAATCTTTTGGTATCAAATGCTGTATGAATTTATAAAAAAGGTTTACCAGGTAAAAATAAAAATAACTATAGAGGTTTATTACCTTGGATATATCAAATATTTGTAAAAGTATCATTGTATTTATACACTACAACTTTAATATAGAATGTCAACAAAATAATAACACAACTTGAAAAAAAGATTTTATTTATTTCTTTTTCTTTGTGACGTTGTTTGGTCCTCATGTGTTTGGTTCTTTCTCAGATGTAATGCACTGCAGATTGGTCGAACTCGTGCAAATAAACGGCGTAGCTTCTTGACTTTGTCGTTGTTACAAAGTGATGCATGGTTACCACAATAAAAACATGCTGCAGGGAAGTCGACGCTCTTGCAGCTATAATAAGCTGCTTCCATATTAGAAATACTACACGACAAAGCTTGTTTTACGATTACTGTAGAATATACCTTAAAAGGGAAGAAATTTTCGCGGAAGAAAAATTTGGAAGAAAAACAGGTCTAAAAACTGCGAATTTTGCGGAATATATTTTCGCGGATGAGGTAATATATCTTAATTTTGCGGGATTTATTTTCGCGGTGGGTAGAGTTTAGGGGAATATTTAGTACTGTTTTTCTTACATTTTTAATTGCATGTTAAGTGACACTAAAAAAACGAGAGAAAAATTGAATTCCGCGGATAAGACATTTTCATTAAGTTTTGCGGAATTTAATTGCGTGATTTGGGCCAAAATCGCGAAAATAAATTCCGCGAAAATTTCTTCCCTAGGAGATTCTTTCAGAAATAACGGTAAGCCGCACACGTAAACCTCGTCATCTTTTAGGATTAAGAAAAAGTGCGAAGTTAAAAAAAACTTGTTAAAACCTAGCTGTCGTGTTTATTTTCTTCAGAGTCTACTGCATGTTTATTGGTTTTGCGAAAATGTTTCGTTTTGTGAATGTTTCGTTGTGGTTTGATCTTTTTTACTTCCATCGAATGCAGCATAGTTCTTCTGCATTTATCTGTCTCTAAGGGGCTGATTACATGGAGATTTTCAACACCGGGCTGAGATTTCAGCTCGGGGCGGGGCTGAAAAATATGCAGCAATTATATGGAAATCTTATACTCGGGCTGAAATATAGAAACGAAAGTGAAAGCAGATTAGCCAATGAAATTCAAAGTATATTTATATAAACAAACAAATTCAAAATACGCGGGGGTTATTTCCTGCAAAATATTATATAAATATTTATTGTAATAAAATGTCTTCAAACGCGTCTCTTCGTGAGCTAATGGTTATCATTTCTCTGCATTATGGACAGTTACTGAACTTAACATTACAGTTATACCAGTTTGTTTCCACGTACAAAATATACATAATGAGAAGAGACATAATGATCTGTTTATATTCAGCTAGCAAGAAGAGTTCCTTATTCAAGAAAAAACGGAGAGTTATTTTAAATAGAATAGATAGAAGCCCACGTACTATTTGGATGCAAAATAGCCGAACAGACCAATGGTGGGTAGAAATGTTGGCTGAAAACACACCTGTATCCAGCTGGACAAAGAACTTTCGTATGTCTCGAGAAAGTTTTTTTGCTTTAGCTGAAGAATTGAGACCATTTATTGTACCTTTACTCAATGCCCCTAATCACAGATTTCTGACCACAGAAAAGAAACTCGCAGTTACACTTTATTATTTAAAGGACACAGGGTCACTATGGATGACTGCAAATGCATTTGGTATCCATCAATGCACAGTTACTAGAACAATTGTTAGTGTTTGTAATGCAATCAATGAAAACCTGGGGAGAAAGTACCTGCATCTACCAAAAAATAAAGAAGAAATGCTAAAAAAGGTGTCCGAATTTGAATTGAAATTTGGGTTAACTCAAGCATTCGGTTGTATCAATGGGACCCATATCGCAATCAAAAGACCACAAAATAATTCACAGGACTATTTCAACTATACAATGTTTTATTCACTCAACGTCCAGGTCGTTTGTGACAGTACAGGGAGATTTATGGATATTGAATGTCGGTGGCCTGGATCAGTCCATGATGCAAAGGTTTTCTTCGAACTCTAAGATTAACAGTTACTTTAGAAATGAAACATTTTCTATGACATATAATGCAGTTGTGCCAGGCTATAAAAAAAAACAAAAAAACTATATTTTGGGAGATCCTGCCTAACCATTAACTACATATTGCATGAAAGAATTTCGATCTTAAGCTTGAAGTTGTACCAACTGTTGTATACACTTGTTTTATACTTCATAATTACTGCCAAAATTTAAATGGAATTGATGAAGCAGAGGTTTTGGCAAATGTCAACAGACACATTCAAGAAGAAAACGAAATGCGCAATATTCTTGACCCTGTTTATTCGGGAAACACTCAAGAAGGAGATGCGGTTTGTCAAGCCTTAACCAAATATATTAAAGAAAATCTAAGACCAGAAAACTAGAAACATAAAGAGAAACTAGAAATATTAAAAGCAACATAATATTTTTCTATTTTTGAAAACAATATAAACAATGCCATTAATGCGGTTCTTGACATGTCGATTTGTTCAATCTTTGACATCATTTGTAATTGGCGAAAAATTCAATGAATTATTTTTATAGGGCAAAATAATCGACACGTGAAGAACTCATAGTTATATACTAAAAATGTGCTAATAAGAAATAATATGTATTATGCATGTTGTGTATAGTTTAGTTTAGTACTTTAGTTTCTTTTTTGAGTTTTTTAAGCACTAATTTTTATCTGGATAAGACAACTCCTGATCCTGATTATCAGTTAAAAATGACATAGAACAGGACTCGTTCACACTTCGGCTTGCAGGCACTTGACTAGAAAAGTGAAATGCATTGGCGTTTACTACTGGCGTTGAATGCGAGAAGCTGTATGGTCTCTGATTCTGTATTTGATTATAACTTTGGGTTTGAGGTGTGTTATTGATATTAGAAAAATTGTTACTATTATTGTTGTAACGCATAGCATGCCCAATCATTTCAACAGATTTTGTCAACCCTTGCGCAACCTGCATAAGAGAGTTACTCATCATTTCCATAGACCGTGCAAATGTTATATTTAATTGCTTAATCGCTTCGGAAATATCTCTTTTAAATAGTGCATCTTTTTTCGCCTCATTCAATAGTAGTTTGTCTCTTTGCGCAGCACTGAGTCGCTTTTCCATGCGCTTTCTTTTGCTGTCGATTAATTTAGGAGCAGGGTTGTTATTTACTACTTGGGCTTTACGTTTTTTACCAGCTTTTTCGCTGGTATCATCGTCGTCGTCGTTATCATCATCTGAATCACAACTTGTCGGTGCATCAACACCAGCAGTAGGATGCACACTACTACTACTGCTGCTGTTGGTACTGTTGCCACTAATATCATTAATTTTTTCTGTGTTCGTTCCAAAGGGAAGTGATTTAGCAGCTGGTGAACCATAAATTTGGACTAACTGATCAAAAAACTCTAAAACCTCTTTCCCACTACCACTACATCTTTCAGTTGTAACAGCAGTTGAAAAATTTTGTCGAATTTCCTTAAGTTTTTCTCATACTCTTGTGTAACCAAGTTTAATTGAATTGTTCTCATATTTTTGTTGTTCTTTGATATCAATGAAGGAGCTGTGGACTTCTGAATAATGCAAGGTGGTCCAAAATATAGTGGCTTATCAGAATAAATCTCGGCTAAACTTTTTCTAACAGCTTCGTACTGTTTTACTTTATCAGCATTAAAGTCGCAATTTCTGTACTCCATTTGAGTCTTGAAGTTAAATAAACACTTCAGTAAATTGGAAATTTTATCATCTTGATCCCAACGGAATCTGAAATTCTTCTTTAAATCATTTACATTTGAGAGACTTGTACCTCCAATTTCGTTTGACGCCATTTTACTTTGGCTATCTTATATAAAAGTGATGATTCAGCATTTTATCTTTTTAAAATTCGATATGTCAGCATAATTTCAACCCCGGGGTTGAAAAATTATCGATTATATGAGTTTCAAGAAGTTTCAGCCCGGGGTTGAAAGTTACAGCTCGGGTAGCTCAAGGGGAGCTGAAATTTCAGCCCGGGGTTGAAAACAGCATCGAAACAAGTTGAAAGTCTTGTCATGTAATCGCAAATAAAAATTTTCAGGAATTTATTATATAGGCGGGCTGAGTTTTTAGTTTTCAACCCCGATGGCGTTTTTAACCTCGGGTTGAAAATCTCCATGTAATCAGCCCCTAAGTTGAATGGAACTTTTAAACAACCTTCAGCATCGCGAGTAAACATGTCTGTCGGTTTTCTTCCTTTTTGCTATGATTGACATCAAACTTTTTGAAACGGTTAATAATTGGTAACGTTAAATTTCGGCAAACAAACTAAATTTCTTTAAAAAGCTACACATTGATATATTTAAAGAACGGATGAATCGATTATAAATTGAAACGAAAAAACATATTTACCTGACGAAATAAATTACGTTAAAGTAAGTTCTTTAAGATTTCATTTAACAAGAGATATATTTAAGACGTGTGATTAATTATAAAATAACACAATCAGGGGCGTGGTGGAGAGCGCACCTTAAATTATCTAGGCGCGTCCGCGCGCCTCTAAATGCCAGGCTTGCTATGATTGTGTTGTCTACAATGGAAGAAATTATACATTTTTATAAAAAATACCCTTTTATGAAAAAAATAAAATGATAAATTTTGAAAATTGATATTATTATTTTTTGCTTTTTCGAAAATATACGGTCGGTCGGACCCGCAGAACAAGAAATTAAATTGGTCTTGCCTTATGCAATAAATGTGGTGAGATTCAACCCAGCTGGTAATCGAAATGCAACATTTAGACCACTAGACACTTACAGTAGACTAAATTATTGTGACATTATATTTATTTGTTGATTTAAAAATGTACCAAGCTTTTTACAGTTCATTGTAGTCAATGTTTTCGATGATGTTCAACTCATGAGTGGTGATATTGTTTTTTTTCACAGGTCGGAGTTGTATGAAGCTATCATTGAAGATGCTCATGAACATGTGGAGCTACTTTTAACGAAACAGGAAAACTTTAACAGGATTCTTGATTGCGGGGATACACCACTGACACTTGCAATCAAACTTTGCCGGACTAAAATCCTCAAAATAATATTGGCGTGTGGCAAAGCAGATGTTAATGGCAGGCAAATAGAGAGCAGAACGCCATTGCATTGCGCAATTCAAGGCGATCATTTTGTCGAATGTTTTCCTATTTTGCTGGAGTATAAGTGCGATATTGATGCTTTGAGTGAAGTGTTTGGGACACCGCTTATGTATGCTGTGAATCTAAATAAGATCGACATTGTGAAGACTTTGCTCCTGCATGAGCCCAATATCAATTGTTCCAATGATGCAGGTCAAGATGCTTTTTATTTTGCTAAAGGCTCGGATAATTTGATGGAAGTTTTACTACAACATGCAGTAGACAAAGGCATACATACTGCACTCCACGGCTTGTATTGTTTGTTTGCTAGGACCGATAAATTGCACCTAATAAAACTTCTTTCAGTTGTGTTTCCTGGCGGTGTTAATACAGACGTGACATCGAATGGAGATAGACCACTCCATTTGGCTGTTGAAAATTGTTTTCATGATATGCTTAAACTGCTCCTCGACATTAATGCAGATATGTTTTTGAAAAACAAAAGCGGACACACTGCCGAAAAAATTGCCGAAGAAAGAAATGACACTGTATCTTTAGAAATTTTTCGAAACTGGAAAAAAGAACTGTTGGCGTCAAGGTAATTATTATTATTCGTGTTGGTGTTCTGTTATAATGATACGCATTCTTGTTGTTTTCCAGTGTAACTGATAACGATAAAGAGACAGTAACAAAGATTCTATCTGCTACGTTTGATGCCAATGCAAGGTATGATGGTGATGATACGATTTTACATATCGCTGCCTCTAGCGGAGAACATGTCTCTATTATTAAAAAGTTGATTGCTAATGGCTGTAAAGTGAATGCAACTAATAAAATGAACCATACACCTTTACAATGCGCCTTGATGTTTGAGTGTCTCGCTAACATGAATGCGTTGTTAAGAAACGGTGCGGATATTGAGCAACAAATTGGTTCTAGTCGACAAACTGTTTTGCATCTGGCTGTGATGATGAACAATTTGCAGGCGGTGAAAATGCTGCTGCAAAATAATGCGTTTGTTGATGCGGCCGACTGCTCGTTAAACACGCCCCTGATTTATGCAATTGAAAAGAATTGTTTTGTCATATTCAAATATCTTTTGAAGAGCAAAGCGTCCTGTCGAATCACCGCACATCATTGTTACACACCTATTGTCTTTGCAATCAGGAATGCTGATGTCGAATTTGTTCGGGAACTGTTGCTAACAGAGCAAGCTTGTGCTGATGACATTGATATTGAAGGAAATACGCCATTGATGTGGGCGGTCAAAGAAAACCATCTTGACATGGTGAAGTTACTTATTGGTTATAATGCAGATGCAACAACATGCAATAATAATGGAGAGAGTGTCATGTCTATTGCAGAATCACTGAAACATAAGGAAATACTTGATTATCTACAGACGATACAAAACAGGTATTAAACTTTTTAGCATTGTAGCTCAGTTGAGTTCTCGAGCGAAACTTATTGTGTAATGCTGCTCAATTTGGTTGGTCAAGTGATTTTCTTAGGTACGTGTAGACGTCCTAAGTACACTAGAAGGATTAGTTGGGATTACAACTTTCAATCGTCTTTGTTCTTCTATTTTAAAATAAATGCTTAAATAATGAAAAAGTTTTTATTGTATGTAAAATTCTGATTTTTAAAAAGTATTTTTTTATTCTTCTTATTATTATTTCGAATTTTTATACATTATATTTACACCTCAGTATATAAAATACTGTTATCCTTGTGTGTCCTGTTGGTTAGTCCTGGTGTGAGTTTGCCTGCGAAAATCGCTCAACCGGACAACTAACCTAAAAGGAGACTTGCATTACGCAATGAGTTTCGCTCAAGAACTCAGAAATAAAGATTTGAGATGGGATTCGAACCAGCATAGTTCGGTTTTGTGAGCTGAAGAACTTATCCACTGAGCTACAGCGCCTTTTACTTGTGACTTTTTTGATGTTTTTCATTAAAGGGATTCCCAAGTTCTCATACATATTTAACATATATAAATAAAAATCTAAAAAAAAAAGAATAGAATTTGTTCCAAACATAACAACTTAATTAGTTATTCTGTTTTTTAAATTGTTGTTGTTCAATGCGACGCTTTCTCTTCGACCTTCTTCCCGCGATGTTTATTTTTAACTAGATTCAGACCTCATTGTCCGTATAAGGCGAAAAAGTGAGGTAATCATTTGTTGTGACGTACATGTTACGTAGTTTTGATGTATGAGATTAAGCCGTATAGTTTGTAAGCCGGTTTCTGCATATATTTGTTGTAAAAGCGCGACAACATTCGCGTGATGAAAAACAGCGTTTATAAACAAGCACTAACTGGTAAGAAACAAGTCATGGCTCCAGTCTGCACTGAAACAAAAGACGATATCATTGAGCGATCGAAAAAATAGTATTCACGCAATTTGATTTACCTTAAGGGAAGAAATTTTCACGGAAGAAAATTTTGCGATTGACAGGTCTAAAAACTGTGAATTTCGCGGATGAGGTAATATACCTGAATTTCGCAGTTTGCACAGTTTAGGGGAATAGTTAGTACTGAATTTTCATTAAGTTTTGCGGAATTTAATTTAACAAAAGTGAAATTGAAATTTTTTTATTGTGTTTTTTCACAAATCTACAAGTGCCAGCTGAAATACAAGTTCTTTTACCTAATGTGCAATGTATGAGATGTTATTAGTTTGTGGTGAATAAAGGAGAATCACTTTCAATAGCAATTATTTTTTAACAGTTCCTCTGGGCATGATGTGATGCTCTCCTATCAATGGAACCAACAGCATGTTGTGAAAAAGATCAAAGAGTGTTTAGTCAACAATGGGGTGACAGTGTGGATGGACATTGAACGAATGCACGATGAAATTAACGACAGAATGGCCGAAGCTGTGTTTCACTCGAAGATAATTATTTTGTGCATGAGTCAATCGTACGTAGATTCATTGAACTGTAAAAAGGAGTTCAACTATGCTGATAAGATGAACAAATTCATTATTCCAGTGAAGGTCGAACAGGTGAATCTGAGCCCCGGTACAGCTTTGGACCTGGTTATCGGTAATAAGTTGTACTATTGTTTGTACGACGAGGAGAAATTTGTGGAGGATATGAAAAGACTGACTGAAGCAGTGAAATTGCATTTACACAACAGTTCTTTGTAACATCGTTTTTTGAAGTCCTAAACAGATTAGATAATGCTTTGATTTTCAAATTGTTCTCATCTGAAATAGATTTTTGTTTTATTGTCTTCTATATATTTTGGATTTTTTTTAAATTTTGTATTAATTTTTAATTTATATATAATAGTGTAAATGACCGATTAAGCACCCTTGGCACCACCTTAATTTTCAAGCTGATAGGAAGAACTTCAGAGGTAAAGGAAGAACTTCAGTCTATTGAGAAAATAAAGGAATAACAATACTATGTTATTAACAGTTCCGTAGTTAATCCATCGTGTTGAACTTTTCATCTTCACTTTCAAGGTTCAAAGGCGCAAAACTTAAACAGTATTCTCATTTCTCAAATTGTCAAGCTGCTTTCTCAACACAATAATACTTGTTGTTTTTTAGTGTTTGTCCTGGGTGCTTAATCCGCCATTTATAGCAACTCTTTTATTGTGAGAAATATTTCCTGTATTTCAATTAAGTTTTGAATTCCTGTTGCTTGAAAGTGTGAAATACTAAAAGCTGGTTTTACTCTGCTCAAGTTTTATCTATCCATGATCTTGTATTTTTATTTTAAAAAAAATAAATTAATTTATGATATGAATCATTTGTGCATATTCAGATTGTAAATTTTGTTTCGTTAGCTTTTGATAAATAATATTTTCGGGATTTGTTTTGTGCTGAACAAGCAATAAAGCTCACCACTCATGAACTACAAGCACTGACCTTTAAGCCTTCTAATGAGACAGTTTCTAGGTAAAATTTTTAATTTTGTTATTTTCACGACTTCTATAATTCGATTTCTGCAGCTATACAAAAGCTGATGCATTATGGAACAAGCCAGTCAGTGTGTCTTTTACAACACCTGCAAAAACATATCAAGGTCTGTTAAATAAAGCAAAATGGGCATTGTAAAATATTGTTTCTCCTTTGCTCTAAATAGTTTTTTGTTTCATGTAGAAGTTGAACTTTTTTGCGTTCAGGCTGTTGGACCGATGACAGTGGCTCGTTACATGAGAGAAGCGTTAACAAATATCCAATGGGTATGATGAGCATTTAGGATTGTGCTGTGTATGAATGGCTCTTTTATTACACTGTTTAGGGTTATTACATGAACAGAGACGTGTTTGGTGAAAAAGGGGATTTCACTACGTCACCGGAAATAAGTCAAATGTTTGGAGAAGTGAGATGTTATTGTACATATATAATTTGTTTTCATATCCCCCTTTAACTGCCTTGTTCTTCTGTGGATTGAACTTTGTGCTTAATTTTTCTTTACTTCTCAATATCAGAATTCTGTTCATTATGGAACAAGTGAATAGTAGGTAATAATTGCTCGGAGCCTTGTGAGTTTTCAAATTGGTTCATTTTTCCGGTTCCAATGTAATAAAATGCATAATTCTTCGCAGTTGGTTGGGGTTTGGTTCCTCGCGTGTTGGATACAGATGGGAAAGCCCTCCCCCGTGCAGCTTGTAGAGCTGGGACCTGGTCGTGGTACCCTTATGTCAGATACATTGAGAGTGAGTCGCTTTGCTTTATTTCCGTATACTTGTATCAATGTTTGAACATCTTGCTCAATCATATTGTCTAAATAAAAACATCCTCGATTGTCTGGTCCTTTTTTATACAGTCGTTGTAGTTTCGGAATTTACAAAAACAAATCAAACACTAATTATTATAGGCATGGGTGAAGAGGGCAAGTGAGTCACGGAGCAATCAATATTTAACATTCTACATCTTGTGATTAAGTACATAAGTTTTGTGGTATCTTATGCAACACAAATCATTACATGGATCGATCTGTACACAGATTTTTAAAGATTGTATTTGATCCTGTGAGCGTTCGAAAGTACCTGCGATCGATCGTGCAATTAGCCTGTTATCTGAATTCTGTTGTGTTTATTGATGTCCTGCTTATAACTGAAACAGTGGCAGTCAGATGGGAGTTAACAATGGGAGAAATATTACTGATACTACTACTGATATCAACTTGACTTGATTTTGTTATTAGGTGTTTAATCAATTCCAAGACACTTTGCCTCGATTTCACGTTCATCTGGTCGAGGTTAGTGAGAAAATGAGACGTTTGCAAGAAAGGCATTTGAGCGTGAAGCTACATACTGAAGTGGGTTATTTTATATAATTGTGTATCAATCATACATATCAAGAATTATTCCATCAAGAAGCATGTTCATACATATATGTGTGACATCATCTTGGTTTTTGTTTTAAAAGAGTTTCGGAGAAACACCTTCAGGCGTGAAAGTCCACTGGCACACACATTTACAGGATGTTCCTAAAGGTACTATAGTCTTTATTACCTATCCATAACTTCAACTGTTGTGTTTTTTAGAAATAATTTGCAATAATAGGTTTTGACATTTATAACGATGTCTGTAAAAATCTCCATTGAGTTTTTGTTATGTCTCTATGCCGAATTTTAAAACTTTCTCATTGTGCTGCATTTTTCCCTCTTTGCCTCTTCAGGTCGATCATTTTTTCTGGCTCATGAGTTTTTTGATGCACTTCCCATTCACATGTTCCAAGTAAGACTACTTTATTGCCTTCAGTAGAAATAACATTGGACTGAGGGAGGGTTATTTACTTAAACCACATCTTCAACATGATATCGTATGACGCTGATCAAGAGCAAAAATATCACAAAATAATTTAATTCCTTTAATAATCTTTTTTACAGTTCTAATTACATATTTATCTGTTTTCAACAAACAAACTGTTTTCAATAAATAATTTCAAAAAACAAAATTGATTGCCGGGCTAACATGTCCTAAGAATTAACAAGTTCTTTTCTGTCTTAACCGTTTCTTAATTTTAATTAAACCTTTTGAATTGTTCAGATCTGTTCCTCCACCCTTCCCCCTTCCTTACAGTGATTAACATTTGAACATTATTGTATTGCTTCCCGTTTTTCCGCTGCATTGCAAGCTCAAAATTCTCGCAATTTCAAACTTCTGCTGTTTTTAAGCGACTTATCGATCAGGATTTTGACAATGTTGTCATCGCAACATACTCTGTAGGAACGTAGCAACTTTTCTCTTCCCAATCACAACTGGAGCAATACCAGTACTGTCTTACACGTGGTATTTGAACCTCTTTGCAAATGTAATGTTCCCATATTGAAAGAAGAAGAAAACGTCTTATATTAGAATATTTCTGATATTTCGCGCTGACAAAATGGCGTCATCTGGGTTGAATTCATGCAATTTCAGTTTCTTAAGTTTGCATTTTTAGAAAGTGAACGGAGAATTTCGAGAGATATTGATTGGTTTAAACAGGTAGGTTGTCATGGTTATTAAATACTTTCATCAGCTTACAGGCCCTATCAACAAACATCGTTTCCCATATCACATACGACAACGTCATAAAAATACACCCAGTAAAATAGCCTATATGCTTGAATATTGTTGATAATCAGCTATTGTTCCACACGCTTCCTGACGACAACTTCGTGTCATAGTATTAACCCTACCTATCCCCATATTGGTCTTGGTATCCCCAAGGGGTTCAAGAATTTGATTGGTTGAAAGTCGTTTTCGACACGCTAACTAAAACATATTCCAGCCCTTGTAATAGACGCACTGTATGCATGTATGTATGTATGTCATGTTACGTTTTTATTCGATGTGTAATTATATATTCAGCAACCAACGATTACACTTTGTTACGGCTCCCGGACCAAGCCCGATCGCCAGGACGTTCATTCAACCTCACTCCGATGTTCATCAGTGCGAGGTTTCACCGCAGGCGGCCGTGCTCGTTTCCACAATAAGTGACGTTATTGATCAACATGGCGGATGCGCTTTGTTTATTGACTACGGTGTGGATGAAAGTGACAGGTTTTCTTTGCGGGTAAAATGTGGGTTTTTTTGGGTATAACTCACAAGTAATGATGGACTGTTTTTGAGGGGAATTTTGAAAGGTTTTCATTTTTATAGCATTTTCTCTTAAAAGTCTTGTGATTATTCTTTTAGTGAATAGTTAGATCAAATTTCGCCAACTTTTAGGGTTTCAAAGACCATAAACTTGTCGAGAACGTCCTAGAAGAGCCGGGATCCAGTGATTTAACTGCAAATGTTGACTTTGGTTTTTTAAGGAGGTTCACAAACGAAAATGGTAGTTATTCATTACGTGACTTTGAATGAGTAGTCACTATTCACCTACCCTCTTATCTTATATAATTAAGTGGCTTTCTGTATAGTGCGTTTTCACGGTCCTATAACTCAGCAGTCATTTTTGCTGCAAATGGGAATCCAGCAGAGACTTAAGGTGAGTAATACTTTGTTGGTGTGACGTAAAGTAATAAGACTTGTTATGAATAGTGAATATGCGAGATTTAATATCTGAAGCGTTATGGTGCGGCATGAAAATGCGTGGAATGCTGTTTTTATCACACAGGTGTTACTAAGCAACGCGACCGCTGTGCAAGCTAAAAACCTTCTCTCTTCGTTCGATCATTTGACGGATGCCGAGAAAATGGGCGAGAAATTCAAAGTGGTCGCCTTAACGCAGAAAGGCTTCCCAGCACCGCATTGTTTCGAGCGGTGATCTTCTTTCGGGTGAGCAAAGGGATTTCTCAATTAATTGTTGGATCTGCTTGTAATCAATTTCAATAATATTTCGTATAAATTACATGGATGTTGTTAGTTCAGTGTCCCACCTTCGAACGGCTCAGCAATTGTACATTTTGTTGATCTGGTAGACATCGATCTTGCTTAGTGTCTCCTGCCCTAGCACTTCATTCGGGTCATCGATTGATTCGATGGTGTTGCCCCCGTTCTTACTAAAGGCTTGCCTGCCGTAGTGCAAGATGCTATGCTTGTCATATGGGAAGCCCATCGTGTCGATCTTCCCGTGGTCGTACGTCGCGAAGTTCTTGAAAGCGTCTGGTGGGAAAAGATGTTTATCAATAGGTTGCGTAAATATTTGTAACGTTATTGGCTAATCACGAGATAATATATATCATATTGATTGGCTAAAAAGGAGTGCAAAATTCAAAATTTTTCTGATTAGTTAAAGCAACCATTCCCGGGATTCCTACGCACACGTGCGAATGTTAGAATAATGTAATCGTAAAATCATTGAGTTGTGACGACGTTCATGTTCACGCTTTCGCGATAACTAATACTTATTCACTTTTTAGTGTTAGGAGCTCTCCCATTCTTTGCAATTAACGCTAGCGTGAATTTCGTCTGATTTCACCAATTATGAATGATAAAATAATATTTATAATAAATAATAACGAGTGATTACCATGGGAAAACACCGTTTTGTTTTGCTTTTTTAATTCGGAAAGCTTCATCCTTTATTCTTTTAGACCAGACGCTTTTCCGAAAAACAATTATTAAAAGAAAGTTGCGGAGACACTTTTCAATATCGATGTGTTAATTTTCCCTTTTGTGACGACATCCTCAATTTGTTTTATCAAAACAAAACGCCTAGAGGGAATTTCAGTTCATTTTATCACATTGCTTCAATTAATGATAATAAAACATAATTTGTATTTGTATAAGTCGATGGTTCGAAAATTTAATGAAATACTAGTTTCCATTTAAAAATATGTTTTGCGTTATCATCACAATAGGTGACGTCACGACTTACTATCTGCTATGTTCCACCAAAGTATCTTCACGTAGAGGTCTCGATCGTATCGGCTTTGCTCATGAAAGAAACCGATGACGTGCATGAGTTCGTGTAAAATGTGACCTTCGCTTTGACAGCCGTCACCCAATGAAATCACCTGGGCGCCACCTTGTCGACCAATTGATGAAAAGCAGCTGCAAATGCGATCACATCAGTTTTTATGACAAGAAAAAAGAATGTATTTCGCTTGATATTAAATTCCGTTTGTTTAATAAATTTTCTTTATTCCGTTAAATTCCGGGGGTTAATTAAATGAATTTCCACGATTCACTTATGTTAGCATTAACTCGAGAATTCTAGTGAGAATATAAAGAATTTTTCCATTCAGTAGAAATCGTGCATTCAGCAAACAATTGTGTTTACCCGTGTTCTTTCGTAAAAATGACGTAATCTTCATCATTGGAGGTCGTTGGCACGAACCTAATGCACGTCAGTTGAGAGTATGCAACGAATGCTTTTAAAAGAAGCTCCCGAACATATGGTTCTAAAAACAATAACAGGCTTCGTGTCACGCCCCTTTAACACAATAGGGAAAGATTCAGGGTTTTTTACTGTACTTATCTATCACTGTAAAATAGAAAACCTTTTGAAATTTCAGAATTATAGAGATTCTTTGGTTGATAATTATTTTATTGATTTTTTGCCTTTTTCGCGTCTCAGTGTACCTGTTTCTTCTGCAATTACATAAGGTATCCTTCCGTCTTTCCATCTGAAGATGTCGGCTTTAATGGCGCTCTTCTTATTCTCCCTTTCGTTCAACATTACGTTCCCAATGTTTTTGGTGAGAAGGATGTCACCTTCCACTATGACACGCTCCTTCGCAGGAGCTGAAGAAGATGATGACAGTAGAAAGCAGACAAAACACTTTCGAATTCTGATGCGCTTAACAATTTTTCTTTGGGCTTAAATTCATTCGCCTACGCAAAAGCTTGAATGAGGCTACTTGACGTAAATAACCACTTAATAATGTATATTCTGTATACGCATTGTGGAACCCCATTATATATTTAGGTATGCGGAAATTCCATTTCAAATTCTGTCCTAGATGCGATTAATGTTTACATTAAAATTGTCGAACATGTTCCAAATAAAACTGAACCAATTCTACTTGAAGCTACCCCTTCATCAATAAAAGTCCATTGAAACAAAAATCATCATATATTTTAGTCCGAATATACCCATAAATGGTAGTCGTACATTTTGCAATTGGCATAGAAAGAATATATTTAACCTGCGTGCGCTTTTGATGCAAGCAACAAGAAGATAGCCACCGACAGCAACATATCCGAGCTCCAAATAAACGTTCATCGTTTTGCTGGCGCATATGGTTTTGTTCCCCGGCATAAATATTTCATCTTCGATGACACATGCCCCTGAGAGAATGTTAGTTTTCTTTTATTGCAAGAATCAATAAACTATTAAGACCGAATGTCGATTAACTTTTTGTAGAAGGTTTGTGAACAGATTTTTTTAAATGATTTCCCTTTGTGTTTTTTAGACTGTTTGCAGATAATTTTAGAGGCTTCGCCCTACGTTGCCCATAGCAACAACTTTTAGAGATTAACAGATTTTTATGAATTTGCTTGTATTAGGTAATACACATTGTAATGGCAACAGCGTTGATCATTCTGTTCTTTGGCATGAACTAAAACATTTAGTCACATCAGCAATATAGTTAAAAAAATTTCCGAACGATTTCAAACAAACTCTTGCTATACGCATCTGTGAAGAAGTTCTAAGAGCTTTGAAGTATTTCGCGGAAACGAAAGGAACGAATGTGCAATGCAATTGTCGAGAATATGGGATTATTCATTAAATTTACTGTTTCAAACATCACATTAGGAAAGGTAAGCTCGCACATTGCTTATTTTATCGCTATCATCAGCATTACCATCATCTATGTCGAGAACAAATCATTAGTAACATTTTAACGGGAAGAAAAAGGGTATTAATGGTTGCTTTGAATTCTTTACAGGTTCTTGACGTGTGAGCGAAACGTAACGATAAATCATCTTGCAGACTGTTTTATCTCACATCCATTTCTGGGCGCCACACATCATTCTGTAAGCAAAGATGATCACAGCTGGTACGCCGAACAATGTATGTGGGGGAGCAACTACGAAAGATTGTAGCATATTTTTATATCTCTGTCTCCTATTGGCAATTTCGCCTACTACTCATGCCTATCTTTGTGGTCGCCGTCAAAACTTCTCTGAAACAATAGATCTTCAGGTACGCTCAGTGTGAGGGAAAAGTTGGTAATAGTTTCGCAATAGGAATGTGTCGTTATACACCACCATTTTTTTGTTTTTGTTGAGGAAGAAGCGGGTTAGTAAAAGTTCATATTACAACAAATAATTACAAAACTGCTTGTCGAAAATGGGGGACATTTTGAGGCTTTTAATCCAACTAACTTACGAACATATTATGAATTAGCGAACTTCTTTTTAAAAATAACAAGATTTGCAAATTTGAACGAAAAAAGGTTTGCGTGATCAATTCAAAACTATTTATAGATTCAAACATAAATTTTTAATCTTTATTATTTTTAAACATCTTTATAGATCATATCAATCACAGTGATTTCCATCATTACATGTCTAAAAAAGACACAACTGGCTCCGTGGGATCTATCTTATGGAGCCTTATTCATTATATATTAAAATTGTAAATTGAAAAAAAACAAACAGCTGACAGTTCTTTTGCATTCAACCCATTCATCAGATTTGTTTGCGAACATGCGTACTTACATACTCTTTCGTTTCCCTTAAAGTCAAACCCTGCCATTGTAAAAGTCCCTTTAGGCCTACCTCATATACCTTGGTTATGCTTTTACAAGTTGTTGGTATAATGTCACGTGCGTGACGAGCATGATTTGATTATTAGTGCGCCCAGTTTTGAAAAGGATGCACAAGGAATTTGTTAGTTCAACGAGCCATGAGGATTTTCCTACTGTTGTGTTGTTTTAAGGTTTACGAACTAACCAACCCCGAGTATTGGAAGGGGAAAATTCCGACACACTTTAACGGCACAATGAGAGAAGCGACGCCTATATATATTGAATCTTCGGATCGGCAGTTTTATCGCTATAACTCGGAAGTTGATCAGAAAGTGACGACGGCATTAAATGGAAAGGAATCCGACAATCCTTTGAGTTCGGGCAATCCTTCGAATGTACCCCCGCATAATCGCACCGGGCAGGTAAAATTATATTTTAAAATACATTATTTTCTCCACTATAAACTATGTTGATATTTCTTCCGCCACGGAAATGTCCTATACCATTTCCAAATAAAATTATTCCTTTCAGTTCCACAAGATCACTCTCGTTAATGGTTATATCTTGTCTCTGGCTGTCTTGGATGAATTCAAGTATGTGGTTTCTTTTAACAAATTGAAATTTGCTCTATAAAGCGCTTATCGAAATACATGCATTATAACAGTGAATGATTCTTGAAGGGAGCTTGCAGAGGACAATTGGATCTCATCAAAAACCTTTTATGCTTTAAAAGATGATAGATTGTGATGCTGCCTGACCCTATTTCTAAACCAGGGGTGTCCAACCTTTTTGACTAAAGAGCCACACGCGGTTTACGAATGATTGCGCGGGCCACTTGAGTGTTTACTGCTAATTTGTAATCTTAGAAATGGCTGTCTTATATGTCTTCTATATCATTAATAATGCCTTCTATATCACTGCAGAGTGCAGAAAATATTTCACTGCTAAATGCGTTTTGCTCGAGTCTCTAATATCGGATGTACCTCAAAGAAGCAAGAAAGCAAGAAATATTACTGACTGACTAACTCTTGAAGCACGAGTACGATTGTGTAGAAAGGATGTGGACGTAACAATGTGGAAAATGTGATGCGTAACAATGTGCATTGTGATGCAATAAAATTAACTTGAACAGTTGTGCACCGCCTGCACTAGAGACTATAGTATAGCCAAAGAAAGCAAACAATAAATGTCAATTTCTCGGAATGTAAGTTCGCCATAAATTACATAGGCGATTAAGTTGATAATATAAGTAATTTCGAAAAATATCGCGCGGGCCACTCAGACCCTTCGTGCGAGCCACGGGTTGGACACCCTTGTTCTAAACTGATGTAAAAATAACTTTTCAATAAAAAAACCTTCTAATGAACAACGAGCATCCTTTTTTTAGGTGTATATTATAGAATGTTTTACAATGTTGTCCATAAAAAATATTTACATAACTGTTTTTAATAATAAATAATTTACACATTAAGACAAATATTTATAATACACATAAATGACAATAATAAAATAAGCATACAGAAAGAGGCCTTCAAGAAGACCCATGTCCAGCATCAGCTGTAACAGTCTTGTCACGAAGCCCTGCGCGTTATATATATTTTTCATTTTTATTTAACGAGATATTCACTACCCTACCCGTGAATAAATCTATAAAATACTTGTTATACCAAGCAAACTGCTTGCGAGTGATTTTTATTTTGCACATTTAAAAGGTATTTTTCACTTAGCTGTCGATGCATCACATATTCTCTTGAAAACAAAAAATGTTAAAAATTTCAGTTTTGACGGAAACAAGACGATACCAGTAAAGTTATCGACATCGTGGCTAACTCAAGTGGGCAACGACACTCGACCGGGGAAATTATCAAAGGCTGTACAAAACGGAAACTTGCTCAATATATCAATGAAACTTTCGTGGAGACGCTTCTCTGAAGATATCATTATAAAATTAAATGAAAACAGGTTCTGGGAACTAGGTATATTTTGTTACTTTGTGTAATATATAATTGCTAGCTATGTAAACTCCGTGAAAAATACAAGTGGTGAGCACTTCCATAATGAAGATATAAAAAAATTACCAGTTTTGATACTAAAAACTAATACTTTTCATATTAAGATGACTAAAAGAGTGGCGGTTAAAATCCATGTGATCTTCACTATGGTTTTTTAAAGGACTTTATGGGAAAAATTCTTTATGATTTTTACTATAATTTTATCCTGCGATAGCGCAATGGTAAGGCATTCGGCTCTTAACCGAAAAGTTCTGGGTTCGAGACCATGCCATCACAAAGTTGTTTAATGAGCGGTTATAAATAAAACACGCCGCATTTCATCAAAAATAACTGTAGCACAAGTGGGAGCAATTAAATACACTAAAACGTCGGGTCGAGGTCTTCATGATAATGTTGAATTGGCGTTCTGGGAGCCTCGTTAAAAGCAAATTTTAACATACATAATTATCTTTTTGGAAACCAAACTGAAACTAACGATTCACTACTTGATAATGCGTGAAATTTGCACTGCATCACAGATAATTATGCTAAACCAAGTAGACTCTCAAAAGGTTTCTTATGGCTAGGTGGTGAGCGCACTTTGCATTTGGTTGATATAGCTAGTACATATAAATAGTTACTTTTTCAACACGTCTTCTTAAAGTTTGTAGTGCCGCCTCCTCAAAAAAGCATAGAAATAATTCCACGTTTTAAAAACAGATAAACACTTACCTTTTGCTTTGCCCCATCTTCTTAAAGGTTGAAGCAACGCACCTCTTCTCCAAAACCTTTAAAGTATTTGCTGAGCTACATACCGTAATGCTTCCAATAAGCGCCCGGGCGCTTATTAAATTGTTGAACTTTTAGAGGCGGCGCTTATTCGAGGGGGCGCTAATTTCATTTACAACAGTTTGATTTTTGAAACCTATCCTTTTGAAGGGAATAAGCCAAGTAATTTGAACAAGGTGATACTCATGCTCTACCATTATAATGATAATGCTCTTTTACTAAACCTGTTTCAAATAAAAAGATATAATAGGTAAAGAAAATATCGCAATATAATACATATCAAGTTCACATAATATCAATGTTTTCATCTCCCTGCTCGTCTTTGTCAACCAATAATTTGTCTTGACAAGCTTCAGCTTCGTCGATTTCAACGGCTTTAAATGTGTTATCTTTTTCTGAATTCATGTACTCGACCTGTTTTTTTAGCATTTCACGGCCGTCACTACAAGGTTGTCTTTCTTTGAAGCAGGTAATATCGTCATCCCTGACTTCCATCCGTGGCACAACTCACAGCACAAGACACAAATGACTTTTGAATCATTTCCCTATTTAACTTATCTCATGATTTTAAAATCCACTGAACAACTTCTCTTCTTCACAGTTTGTTTCCTCGTTTAATCCTGTCATAGAAAGCCATTCATCATAAAAATTGGTACAATGTTGCTTGAATGGTATATTTCAGCTATCATCAGGTGCCTGAATGTACCGCGTACATTCTCCAGGAACCAAGACTGCATCAATATTTTTTCGTTTCAATGAAGTTGATGCAGTTTCTTCGATGTGACATGTGTATGTATCTCACGCAAGTAGACATCTCCCAAAAGAGATCGCCCTCAGCACCTTGTCAATCCGTTCAGCTGTTAAATCGGTATTCATCCAACCGACGACGAGGCAACAATACATCTCCCACCAAACTCTTTGTTGAGCTTCTCGACGTCTCTTTTTGCTCCTTTGAATACAATGAATGATTTTAACTTATCTCCATTCGCTTTTGCTTTTGCTGTTAAACAAACAGTAGTTTGCCACAAGTTTGGAAATTACCATTTCGGGATCCTTCTGGCAAACAGAGGTCTTCCCCCGCATTGACTCCTCTTCATGAATTTCTCACACCATCCTTTGCTTGCATGAAACTCTGAATCTGTCGCGTCTTCCATCTCTTTGCTCAAGATCAATGCCTTTTTCACAATGAGGATTCGAAAAACACGCAATCCTTTCAATCGCCTTTCTAAAACCCATTCCAAAATCACCTGTGTTAGTTCCAGGCTTAAAGGTTTTCTTCCACCTCCAAAAAGTCTTTTCTTTTCCTTTCCATTTTTTAAGGTTGTTTGGGCTTGAATCTCGGTGCGTTTTTTTACCCAACGAGCCACCATCCTTCGGTCAACCCTATAAGAAAGTATTATTGGTCTGATGCAGTTTTGCAAATTATTCGTTACTTATTAATCGTTCTTCGCATAATTATTCGTTACTTAGTAATCGTTTTTCGAACAATTATTCGTTACTTAGTAATCGCTCTTCACATAATTATTCGTTACTTAGTAATCGTTCTTTGCATAATTATTCGTTACTTAGTAATCGCTCTTCGCATAACTATTCGTTACTTAGTAATCGTTCTTCGCACAATTATTCGTTACTTATTAATCGTTCTTCGCATAATTATTCGTTACTTAGTAATCGTTCTTCGCATAATTATTAGTTACTTATTAATCGTTCTTCGCATAATTATTTGTTACTTAGTAATCGCTCTTCGCATAATTATTCGTTACTTAGTAATCGTTCTTTACATAATTATTCGTTACTTAGTAATCGCTCTTCGCATAATTATTCGTTACTTAGTAATCGTTCTTCGCACAATTATTCGTTACTTATTAATCGTTCTTCGCATAATTATTCGTTACTTAGTAATCGCTCTTCGCATAATTATTCGTTACTTAGTAATCGTTCTTCGCACAATTATTCGTTACTTATTAATCGTTCTTCGCATAATTATTCGTTACTTAGTAATCGCTCTTCCCATAATTATTTGTTACTTAGTAATCGTTCTTCGCATAATTATTCGTTACTTATTAATCGTTCTTGGCATAATTATTCGTTACTTAGTAATCGTTCTTCGCATAATTATTAGTTACTTATTAATCGTTCTTCGCATAATTATTCGTTACTTAGTAATCGTTCTTCGCACAATTATTAGTTACTTAGTAATCGTTTTTCGCACAATTATTCGTTACTTATTAATCGTTCTTCGCATAATTATTTGTTACTTAGTAATCGTTCTTCGCACAATTATTCGTTACTTAGTAATCGCTCTTCGCATAACTATTCGTTACTTAGTAATCGTTCTTCGCACAATTATTCGTTACTTATTAATCGTTCTTCGCATAATTATTCGTTACTTAGTAATCGTTCTTCGCACAATTATTCGTTACTTAGTAATCGTTCTTCGCACAATTATTCGTTACTTATTAATCGTTCT
This sequence comes from Candelabrum cocksii, assembly GCA_963930725.1. Lineage (NCBI taxonomy): Eukaryota > Metazoa > Cnidaria > Hydrozoa > Anthoathecata > Candelabridae > Candelabrum > Candelabrum cocksii. The sequence continues at coordinate 11,705,364 of OZ005666.1, read as the reverse complement.
TCGCATAATTATTCGTTACGTAGTAATCGCTCTTCACATAATTATTCGTTACTTAGTAATCGTTCTTCGCATAATTATTCGTTACTTAGTAATCGTTCTTCGCACAAATATTCGTTACTTAGTAATCGTTCTTCGCATAATTATTCGTTACTTAGTAATCGCTCTTCACATAATTATTCGTTACTTAGTAATCGTTCTTCGCATAATTATTCGTTACTTAGTAATCGTTCTTCGCACAATTATTCGTTACTTAGTAATCGCTCTTCGCATAATTATTCGTTACTTATTAATCGTTCTTCGCATAATTATTCGTTACTTAGTAATCGCTCTTCACATAATTATTCGTTACTTAGTAATCGTTCTTCGCATAATTATTCATTACATATAAATTATTCCTCATATATTTATTCGTTACTTATTAATTATTCTTCGAATAGTTACTCATGACAAATTAATTATTCTTGTATATCTTAAGCTTTGTATGGGCTGTTCTTCATTGTTTCAGCTTAGTATTCATCTCTTAGACGATTACTTGTGTTATTACCAAGGAAGCAAAACGCAAGTAATTGACAACAAATGCGTTATCCCGTATACTGAGATCATAAAGTACTACGAAGCTTTATGGACGGTACCTTCAATGAATCAACTTGCAAACGGTAGGCGAAGTAGAGTGAGCAACTTTCAGACGTTAGTTGAGGAGCCCCCTTGCTTCGACAATGGCAAGTACGGGCAAAGAAGTTACATGGATATTGTAAGAGAATACGAAAGACAAGTGGAAGATGAAAACGAAGATGCTGTAAAACCTAAACCGTGTCAAGTAATAGCTCTTTCTTATTACTTTTTTCCATATTCGAGAAATAAAAAAAATTTCTCATCACTTCACTCGAGTTCCAATGAACAATTTTTGAAGGTGATTGGGAAAGGGGTCGTTTTCGAACATGACTAAGTACCTTACCCCAAAGATATCTTCTGGAGAGGGGAGTGTCGCTATAATTGATAATGACCGCAAACTTGGAACCTGAAATCTACTCTATTCATTCTGATTTGAGCTCAAAATTCAATGTGCATTATTTAGGGAGCATGCGAGAATACTAATTCAAAGGCCGTCCTAATGTATCATCTGTGCTTAGATTCAACTGTAGCTTGGTGTTTTCTTTAACTACATTACTAACATTAATAGATAAACATCTGTAACAACTTTGTTAGATGTTCGAAGAGGTTGTTTTGATCGACGATAAAGATCAAATACTTGTTCAACCGTACGCCTGGTACATGGTAAGATGGATTACTAGTTTGGATTACCGAGAGTAAAGGTTACAATAAACAAGAAAATGGCAGTTACATTTAAGCAATATTAACAAACAAATTTGATTAATTGTTTGAAAGAGGAAATTCTTCTTGAAACCATTTTGTTTTAGTTTCGTTTATTCATCAATAGGCATTATACAAATATCGCATACGTTTCCCATATTTTTTCAGTTTGATTCTCAGCCGGTGGCAACAGGTTGGAGCGTGAATACTTCATTCGGATAGTAAGTTCCCCGTTAAGATTCCACAAGCTTGTTTGCATACTCATAAGGATGTCTTTCAGAGGCATATTTTGAAAAGTCTTAAAGATATGTAGAAGGTTAGCTCGAAATATGTGTTTAATGTATGTTCAAAATGTTTCAATATTAGCCAGTACTATTATTCTTAGCTAACTCTCGAATGTGGATTTCAGATTCTACTTACGCGATAATAAGTTTAAAAATAAATTACAACAAGATGGAGTCCATTAAAATTAAACTTATTTCCCGTTCCCTAGTAACAACACTCGTCACTCGTTTGATTTAAACTTCACCATTTTGTTCAATAATTGGACGTTTGACTTCCCTAACGGTTTGATGGAGAACTATAGAGACGGTTCGTTTGTCTACGAAAACTTTGAAATCGAGATTTGGTTCTGGAATGAAAATCCCATACCGAAACCAGGTAAGCTTGCAGAGTCTTCTTTGCATTAGTTTAAACTGTTTGAAGATTGAATCCACTGAAATATTGAAGATTTTTACCGACCTACAATGTTTACAAAGTGAGATTTTGAAATGGTGGAACCTTCTAGCAATTCTCTATTCAGGCGAGATAATTTATTCAATTTTTGTTTGTATTGGGAAATAAATTATTATCCAATTCAAACTTTGGTCTGTCTCTTTAAACTGTCCTGTCTGTTTTGTATTTGATGCTTCCCAGAATGCTATGCGTAAGCTGAATGAAGCTGTAAGTAAAAAATGTTGCATATTATAAAACTGTCTTCACTTCACAGAACGCGATGTTCCATTCGAATATTTCTTCATGATGATTATTATGTTGGTATGCGGTTGCAATCTTCTTCTGGTCCTCCTTTTTCGCGTTGTTACTGGATCGCCGCACGCTTTCTCTATGGACGTGTGGGTTTACAGGAAATCTTTGACCACAAAAAAGCCCCCTACTTTGGAGGAAAAAAGGAGAATGAAAAGAGAAAAGTCCTTGAAAGAAGCCTCAGAATATATAGCTAAGATGATGAACCCAAACATCGAGTTTGTTTAATACTGTGAATCCTTGAATATGATACTTGTTTAGTAAACATTCAAACTATGGCGCACATTTGAATTAGCAGCAGAACCTGAGAACTGTAAAGAGAGTTTTATGAAAGCGAGAATAAGGGAAGCTGTTGAAGTAAGACTAAACGTTAGAAAAAGAAGACATTTCTAGACAAAAGCATCGCACCCACCGCCGTTGAATGGAACTACTTTATTTCTAATTTTGAAATTATTTCAAGACCTTCGGATTTGTAACAGTGTTACTTTTAAATCGCATATTGTTATTACATTGTTTAGTTTCACTGGTATAATTTATGATCTAAAGCATTATTATGGCGCCAATATTACATCGTAGAAAATTAATTAAAATTTCTCTAATTCCTGGTTCTCTTATATCCCTTCTTAGTGTTCATGAGCCAAGTAAAGTTTTAAGAATCGCGCACGTTTTTGCTAATATTTGCGAAGATATCTGTCATCCTGGCTATAACTATCGAATGTTTTCGTTATCATTAACTTGTACACACAAACTGCGAAAATTACGACGGAAACCAAAAAACAACAATTTCAATTTCTCATTCTTCCTCGTCGTCGATATTTTCAACCAGAAGTACCCTGGATCGGCGATTGCTCTCTGAAAACTAGTCCTCCTCAAGTAGTTTTTGTTCGCTTACTTAATGGCGTTCCCATGAAAATATCTTCGATGCTTTCGCGTAGATCCGATGGTCTCTGACCGACCGTAGAATGGAGATTTTTTTAAAAGATGCGTTTGTGGCTAATTGATGAACTGAAAGAGAAAGAAGCAGAGAAAAAGGAATCGCCACTACCGAAAATATCGTAAAAACAATAATGATGCAATAACATAGAAAACAAAGTGAGCTGCATTTGGTTTTGCAGTAATTTTGTTGAGAAAAAAAGCGGTTAACTAAACATTCTAGGAGTAAACCCTCCGTCCTACAATTAGAAATGTGATAAGTTTTATAACACCCAGGCAGTAACGAAGTAAGGATAAACCCCCCTTTTTGTAAATAAGTGATATTAGATTTGCAATATTCTGAGGAACAAGGGAACAAGAGAAATGCCGCTGTTCAAAGTATATTTTCCAAGACACATTTCCAAAATCTCTATATTTAAGGCCTTCAAAACATCAAGCATGAAATGAGAAAATGTCAGTTTGTGGTAAAATGTATCCTGTGTGACACCTAACTGATTATTAATGCATTTTAAAAAGGACGAACGAGAAATTTGTTAGTTCAACGAGCCATGAGGATTGTCCTACTGTTGTGCTGCTTTAAGGTTTACGAACTAACCAACCCCGAGTATTGGAAGGGGAAAATTTCGACACACTTTAACGGCACAATGAGAGAAGCGACGCCTATATATATTGAATCTTCGGATCGACAGTTTTATCACTATAACTCGGAAGTTGATCAGAAAGTGACGACGTCATTAAATGGAAAGGAATCCGACCATCCTTTGAGTTCGGGTAATCCTTCGAATGTACCCCCGCATAATCGCACTGGGAAGGTAAAATTTTAAAATAAATTATTTTCTCTGCTATGAAATTCCTTCCACCACGGAACTGTCCTATACCATTTCCAAATGAAATTATTCCTTTCAGTTCCACAAGATCACTCTCGTAAATGGTTACATCTTATCACTGGCTGTCTTGGATGAATTCAAGTACGGTTTGTTTGAGGGTAAAGGGGCACGTAGAGGATAACCCTAACTGGAACATATGATTAAGAACCTAAAACGTTGAAACATTCTTGAAACAGATTTATTTGAAAGAAATGAATACTTTATCAAGAAAGTTATGCTGTAGCAGATGCTAGAGTTCCATCTCGCCTAAAAAATCAATTTACGGTACATATCTTGAAAACTAAAAATGTTAAAAATTTCAGTTTTGATGGCAACAAGACGATACCAGTAAAGTTATCGACATCGTGGCTAACCCAGGTGGGCAACGACACTCGACCGGGGGAATTATCAGAGGCTGTACAAAACGGAAACCTGCTCAATATATCAATGAAACTTTCGTGGAAGCGCTTCTCTGAGAATATCACTATGAGATTAAATGAAAACAGGTTCTGGGAACTTGGTATATTTTCTTACTTTGTGTATTTATTCGTTACTTATTAATTATTCCTCGAATAGTTACTCATGACAAATTAATTATTCTTGTATATCTTGTGCTTTGTATGGGCTGTTCGTCATTGTTTCAGCTTAGTATTCATCTCTTAGACGATTACTTGTGTTATTACCAAGGAAGCAAAACGCAAGTAATTGACAACAAATGCGTTATACCGTATACTGAGATCATAAAGTACTACGAAGCTCTATGGACGGTACCTTCAATGAATCAACTTGCAAACGGTAGGCGAAGTAGAGTGAGCAACTTTCAGACGTTAGTTGAGGAGCCCCCTTGCTTCGACAATGGCAAGTACGGGCAAAGAAGTTACATGGATATCGTAAGGGAATACGAAAGACAGGTGGCAGCTGGAAGCAAAGATGCTGTAAAACCTAGACCGTGTCAAGTAATTCATCGCTCATTCTTATTACTTTCTTTCCATATTTGAGAAATAATACTATCTCTCAGAACTTCTCTCGAGTTCCAATAAACATCTTTTGAAGGTGAATCGTCGTTTTTGAACATGCAACTTCGTTATTAGCCAAAAAATACGTCTAGAAGTTTCGCTACAGTGGTATGATGTCCGTGGGAAAACCGCTACTTTATGTCATTCAGATTTGGACTTGAAATGTTCGAAGAGTTAGCTTATAATGTTGGAGTATTTATTTTTATTTAGAACCTAAAATTACCGCTGCTTAGATTAAACTGTGCCTTTGTGTCATCTTTAAATACTTCATTAGTTTTAATATGTAATATGTAAACATTCCTAACAATTGTACCTTTTGGCTAGGTGTTCGAAAAGGTTGTTTTTATCGACGATAATGATGAAATTCTCGTTCAACCGTACGCCTGGTACATGGTAAGATGGAATACTAGTTTGGGCTATCGATGGTAAAGGCATTTTTACTTCTCATACAACTGGTATATGGTAAGAAGGAGTTCAATTGAACCAAATTTTCTTGATTCAGTTTGGAGGACGAAATTCTTGTTGGAACCTTTTCTGTTTTAGTTTCGCCTTTTCATCAACAGGCATAATGCATATATCGCGTACGTTTCCCGTATTTTTCAGTTTGAGACTCAACCGGTGGCAACAGGTTGGAGCGTGAATACTTCATTCGGATAGTAAGTTCCCCTTTAAGATTCTACATTGAAATGTCTCAAAGTTATGCAGAAGGTTGGCTCGAAATATATGTTTAATGTATGTCCAAAATGGTTCAATATTAGCTAGTACTATTATTCTTAGCTAACTCTCGAATGTGGATTTCAAATTCTACATATGCGATAATAAGTTTAAAAATATATTACAACAAGATGGAGTCCATTAAAATTAAACTTATTTCCCGTTCCCTAGCAACAACACTCGTCACTCGTTCGATTTAAACTTCACCATTCTGTTCAATAATTGGACGTTTGACTTCCCTAACGGTTTGATGGAGAACTACAGAGACGGTTCGTTTGTCTACGAAAACTTTGAAATTGAGATTTGGTTCTGGAATGAAGATCCCATACCGAAACCAGGTAAGCTTGTAGGAACTTTTTCAATCTTCGCATTGTTTAATCTGTTTTTAGGTGAAACACTACTTGAATAATGAAGAATTTGACTGACCTTACAAAGTTTACAAAGTGAAATTTTGAAATGGTGGAATCTTTTAACAATTCTCTTTTCGGCCCAAAAAACTTCAATTTTTCGTTTATTACGCGTAATAAATTCTTATTCAAAACCCTATCTCTTTAAACCGAACAGTACGCTATGTATATGCTGAAGGAAGCTGTTAGTAAAAAATGTTGTATATAAACTGATTTCTCTTCTCAGAGCGCGATGTTCCTATGGAATATTTCTTCATGATCATTGTAATGCTTGTATGCGTTTGCAATCTTCTTCTGGTCCTCTTTTTTCGAGTTGTCACTGGATCTCCGCACGCTTTCTCTATGGACGTGTGGATTTACAGGAAATCTTTGAGAACAAGGAAGGTCCTTAGTTTGGAGGAAAAGAGGAGACTGAAAAGAGAAAAGTCCTTGAAAGAAGCCTCGGAATATATAGCTAAGATGATGAACCCAAACATCGAGTTTGTTTAATACTGTGAATTCTTGAACATGATACTTGTTTAGTAAACATTCAAACTATGGCGCACATTTGATTTAGCTATAACCACCATGGTGGGGCGGCAAATGATACTAAATATATGTGCTTAGTAACTTAGCCGCCCCTACATTTATATGTCGTAGGGCCTGTTAAAACACCTTTTTCATTGTACATGAATTAAAGCACTTGTTATTATTGTCGAATAAAATAATTAATATTTCTTGAATTCTGTGAATTCCTACGGGTTCTTTTATAATCTTCTTAGTATTGATTACCTCAAGTTAAGTTTTAAGAATCGCTTTGGTCTGCAATTATCTACGAAGAGATCTGTTCCCCTGGATATTTACTCTTTTATTATTTATCATCTGGATGTAAATTTTTGCTATCTTTCACCTACAATGTTTACTAAAAGTATGCAAGCTTAGCGGATAATGTATATGTCATTTATTGTCCCCAACGTAGGCTATTCGATATCATTAACTTGTACACACGAAATGCGAAACCAAACAGAAACCAAAAACAACAACTTCAACGTCTCATTCTTCCTCGTCGTCGGTATTTTCAACCAGAAGTACGCTCGATCGGCGATTGCTCTCTGAGAACTGGTTCTCTTCGAAGAAAGTAGTTTTGGTTCGCTTACTTGGTGGCGTTCCCATGAGAATATCTTCGGTGTTTTCGCGTAGATCCGATGGTGCCAGAATAGAGCGCCGCAAAATGGAGGAGTTTATTTGTGATTTCTGTGGCTCACCAACGAACTCTGTGTAAGGGCAAGAAGCAGAGAAAAACGGATCGACACTATCGGAGATATCCGCTATTCCGGGCACAATCTGCTCTTTAAAAGTCCTGTTGGAATCTTCTGGCGATACCTTCTTCTTACTTGAAAGTTTGTGTCTATTGCTTTCGTTCTCAACTGTATTTATTTGAGACTGCCGGTTGCAATCGTTTCGCTGGCGGGATATATCGTTCGTGTCTGAGAGCGTAGCCATTACAAAATGAGCCTCAAACAAATTATCATCAGCCAACGCAAAAACTATCGGTTTGCCGCCCGTTTCAAAATGCACGGTCAGCATTTCATTTATAACGTCGGAGAAGCTCAACACAGCTCTCAGTTCTTTCAAACAGAACGTCACCTCTGTATCGATGCCGATTTGAAAGTCGTCGAACTCTTCTGGTGCCAGCGTCATTTCCGTGTTTACGACCTTGGTGATGTCGGAAGCGTCCTCCACGTAGTTTTTTATTCTGATATTTTGCGGACAAACGCACAACGTGATCTCCTCGCAACTGTTGGGGAAGTTAGTGACAGTGTCCTGTAGCACCTTGCTTTGTGCAACGATCATGTTTGGACACAGCTCCTTGGTGTAGACCGCCTGCAGACTTTCGCACTCCTGGTAGGTTAGATTGTGCGTCTTAGTGATGCCGTGCTTACAACACATCACGAACACCAGTCGACATTTCTCCGGCTGGAAGTCGATTTTACATTGATCCACCGTCTTTTCAATAGTGGCGAGCGACTTGAAGATACTCAGACAAGACTTCATGGAGATTTTACACTTCAACATGTCGTCCGGGTTCGAATCCTGTATGGAGGTTAGCCCCTGTTCGTATTCATAGAAGAACGTCTTGTGGAATGTCACGCATGCGTACGCTGATCGAGAAGAGTTGACCGTGCGAAGCGCCAAACCGTGCTCTAACGCCTCGAAGAACATTTCATCGCCAATCTTTGATAAGCAATGTATAGAACGTCCAAACATGCGCACAAAATTGTTTGAAATGATGCACCTCATTATTGCTCACATCTTATAAAACGCAACCAGTTTAGTGTGTTGCTAAAAAGCAAAACGTCGATAAGAGTTTAAATAACATCAATAGAATGCGAGTACCAATATTTTTTATGAAAAAAAAATCCAAAATTAGTTAATACTACAGAATGTTCTCTTCAAATATTTCAAAAAAATACTGATTTCAAATCATAAATTATGAATGAATTATTAATTCACCAGCTTTCCTCCAATGCTGGAAATCATAAAATACTAAAACGTCCTTACAAATTTTTGTGGAATTAACAGACTTTTCTAAAATAAGAAATGCTAAACATGTATAAAAAATCAATTTAAATTCTTAACTAATTAGATAGTTTAACATGTTAAATATGGTAATTATAAAAATGCAATTAAATACAATTATTAAAAATGTAATCAAAAATATATATAGTGTATCAAAATAATTAAAAACATTTATAAAATTAACTATAGACAATAAAAATTAATCAATAAAATCAATGATTCATTTCGTCAATTCTAAATCGTTGATTTTCGTGCGGAGTTCTTCATGCTCCAAGTGAAGTTCATCACGAATAATGAGTTCCTGCATCAGCAAATTGTTCTTTTCGCTCACTTGTTTTTCTAGAGTTGAAATCTCCCTTTGTAGCACGTTAATAGAATGTTGCTTGTTTAACAACGGCCTAACAGGCTTTTCATTTTGGCGTTCCTTTTTCAAAACCTTTTTCATATTGTTATTTACTTCATGACAGATCTTCTTGTACTCCACACTTCCACGCTGCATTTCCCAATCGAGTAACGTATCTTTCACAAAGCCTCCTAATTTGTGCTCGTCACAACAAAAACACAACTTTTCGGTTTGTCGGTAATATTCATAAACAGTCGGATAATCGTCATTACACAAACAACAAACGTGGTCGTTAAATGGCTTACTTCTCCGAAAACGCCACGCCCTCTGAATAATCAAAGCTTTGTCGTTGAGAAACCTTAATTTGTTATGATCAATGGTCACAGTATCTTTAAGCTCTTGCTCTAAAAAGTAACTCTCCACCAAAAGTTCCCCTTCAACCACTTGTTCTTCTTCTCGTCTCCTTAATATCTTTTCACTAGCGGAAAACTGAGCATGTATGCGGTCACAATATTTCTTTCGGCCTAGATAACCACGGAAGGCCTTTTGAATCTTAATAGCAGATGCTTCCCTCTCGGACAGTAATTCACTAGAACCACATGCACGAAGGCGTTCAAGAAATTTCTGATTACGTTCAAGACGTAGTTTTAAGACTTCACTAAAATCAGGTGTTTCCAGTGAAACTGAACTTAGACCTCCAGATTTTGAAACAAATCCATTCATGAAGATTTAATGAATTACTTGCTAGTATGAAATTATTTCAAATTACATTCATTTAAATCTGGATAATAGAATATTATATATCCAGTATAATGCAGTTGTAACCAACTAGAAGTTACATATAGTAGGAATCGTTGAACAGGTACTGTACACCACTAAAAATAAGTTAGAGTAAACTTGGCACACGTTTTATTTACCCCATATTGAACCTATTTCAGTCATTTATATATCAACAACATTGATAAGGATAATATGATATAAATATTAAATATTATGATATTTATATAAAGATGCATCTTATAATGAATACATTAAATTGGTCTCAGCAGCCGAACAACAACACCATAAGAAGACAGATCCAGATGTATCAAAATTACTAAAGAAGACTAAGGAAAGGAAAATTAAGAAAACAAGAAGATTAAATAAAATAAAGAAAATAAAAGAATTAAAAGTATATTTTGTAGACAAACAATAATCAGGCACTGAAAGATACGTTCAGGAAATTAAACTGGATATAGTAGGAATAGCAGAAACTAAATTAGCAGAGCTGAAGACATCAAGTTGGAAGGGTAATACATAGAAATGACAAATAGAAAGGAGCAGGAGGTGTATTGGTAGGTGTGAAAGTAGAATACAAACACATAACAGTGGAAGTAGGAAGAGAAAACGGGTGTGAACAAAGTGTGTGATTAACAATAGGAAAAGGTCAAAAGGCACGTAGATTTGGAGTGATTTACGAACCACAGGAAAGTGCGAAAATAACCATTGATATAAGTGAAATGTACAGAAGAAAAGAAGATCAAATAATGGAGAGAAAGAGCAGGGGGGAAAAGGTAGTGATAATGGGAGATTTCAACTTCAAAAAAGAAGAAATAAATAATCAAAGGAAAAAAAAAAGAAATTACAAAAGGAGGGAAAAGACTAATAGAGGTAATGAAAAGAAAAAAGATGATGACAATAAATGAAATGGATAAATGCGTGGGAAGATGGACTTGGGAAAGAAATGCTCAAAGATCGGTTATTGGCTACATTATAATACCACAAGAAGGAAAGAGAAATGACTCGGTTCAAAATCACAGAGACGACTGAATATATAAAAACAATATAATACACGAATCACAGAGCGATGTGAATCAACTGGAGATGACAAGTTGATAAATGAAGAGAGGAAAACAAAAATGAAAATAATAATAATTATGAAACAAGTATATGCTAAGGTGGAAAGGTTATTCATGAAGAATTCAACATGACATACAATAATTGAAGCCAAGAGATAAATAAAGAGAAAACGGGAAACAGTAAGACAAAGAAAGAAAAGAGAAAGTAAAGAAAATCTAATAAGAGCAAAAAGAATCCTTAAAAAGAGAAAGAATGAAACTAGTGACCAAGAACAAAAGAAACTTTGGAAGGAAAAGAGGAAAGCTGGTGACAGCACACATATATGACATAAAGAAAAATAAATATGGTAAAACAATAGAAAGAACCATAATGGCGGTGGAAAGAAAAAAAGTAAAAAAAAGAAAATGTATCATGGATCAAAGATAAAGAAGGAAAGAAAATAAAAAATCCAACAGAAACAAAAGAAATGCTCAAAGAGTTTTACGAAGACCCTTTTGAAGATCAAAAGTTAAAAAAAGATGTGGAAAACAGAATCAAATAGAAAAGATAATTTTGAAGGCCAAAACTCAACAACCAATAACAATAACAGATAGTGACATCGAAGAGGGAATAAGGAAAGGAAGGCTGGAGAAATGAAAGTTATAATAGAAGTCAATATATGAAATCAAAGAGAGTCTGAAGTTGGATGTAATAGGGATATTACAAACTGGGAAAATACCTGAAAAATGGGAAGAAATGTGTATTAAATTATATATCAGGCCTATCCATGAGAATATTAAAGGTGCACATTTTTTTCCGCACGTCAACACCCCTAGGAGGAAAGCATGTAGATGGAAGGGAGTTCCAAAGTCTGGAACGTTCGCGGAAAAAAACTGTTTTTATAAAAATCCCTACGACAATTTGGAACACAAACAGTCCATTGGTGAGACGAAAAAGACAACCTAGTTGAACGGAGAAAAATTTTGAGAGAAGGTGTAAGAGATGATAGTTCGCTTGAACAACGACCATAAAAAACTTGTAGAAAAGACAAAGAGACGCTACGTTCCGCCCGGGGTGAAAGATAGTCCAATTTCAAAGAAAGGTTTTCACCAATTGCGTTGCAAACACGCCGTTGAACACGGTCAAACAAATTCAGGCAATTTTTTGGTGCACCTGCCCATATGTGGCAACTGTATTCCATGCATGGACGAATTGATGATTTGTATAGGTAAAAGACACATTCAGGAGTGAGGTAATTCATCATCATCATCATCATCCGTTTTTACGTGGCCTTTTCCACTCAGAGTGGGTTGCACGTTATCAAAAGATGATATTCCCCACAATTGTGTAGGTTTAATCATCTGATGGTTTATTAAAGCAGATGTTTTAACAGCTGGATGCCCTTCCTAACGCCAACCCCAGGAAGAGGGAAAACAGTGGCGAGTTAACCCACGCAAGATACCAACTTTGTACTTTAAACTCCGTGGCAGCCGTGCATAAAGGGCATGGGTGCTTATGTCCATGAGGTCAAAGATGTTACATGACCCGCATACCCATAATTCATTTCTCGTAAAAGAGAACCAGCCTTCATGGCAGTTGATTTAGCTATATTTTCAATATAAGATCGCCATGAGAGGTCGCTGGTAAATATAAGACCAAGAAGGCGAAATGAATTGCTTTCAGGCAAATGAGAACCTTTCATCAAAATTCAAGGTAAATAAGCTTGATTGAGATGATTAATGGAAAGAAGATTAGTTTTAGATGGATTAAAATTAACAAGCCAATTCTTACCCCATTCAACTACTGTATTGAGATCTTTTTCCAGATCAGAGGCCATTCTAACCTTATCACAATCATCTGATTTATTAAGGCAGGAATACAATGTTGAATCATCAGCATAAATAACGGTTTTGGATGATAAATTGTCTGGGAGATTGTTAATGTACAGTAGGAACAGAGTCGGACCGAGAACTGAACCTTGAGGAACACCAGCATTGATGGAAAAAATGGAAGATGAATGACCGCTAAGGACCACCTTGAGTTTACGATTGGAAAGGAAAAAGGAGATAATATTTAAAAACGGACCTTTAAACCATATGCCTTAAGTTTGTGCAGTAGCCCCCGATGCCAGATTTTATCAAATGCCTTGGAGATGTCAAAGGCAACTGCTCGCGCTTCACCAGAGACATCAAGGGCACGATAAAAACATTCACTTATAACTGTCAAAACGTCAGCAGTAGAACGCCCAGAACGAAACCCATACTGAGAGTAGTAAAACAAATTATTTTTTTCAATAAATTCAACTAAGCTCAGGTTAATTAAAGTCTCAAAAACTTTGCTTAAGATGGAAATGAGACTGATTGGTCTATAATTAGAAGGATTAGATCGCTCACCACAATTTTTAAAAATTGGAATAACAGTAACATCCGATCATATCTAAAAAAGGATCTATGCATGGGATGTTCATGGGAAACTTGCCTATTGAAATTAATTTTGACCTCCAAAAACAACATGGTCAGAACGACCCAATGGAGCGCTATGAGATATCTTACAAATGTCAGGGTTAGAGGTTAAAAATAAATCCAACAAGGAGGGCGATTGACTTGAGTGATCAGGAATGCGGGTTGGAAAATCAACGCATTTAGAAAAAAAGCATTTAGTACGCATTTAGAAAAAAAGGAAAAACGTGGTTTCAGTTATAAAAATCTGAGCATGCTGTGTCTACATCCTAACCCCTATGACATGGCGTGTCAAAGAAGCCGCCATATCGCAGTTAACCATTTGGAACTATGCCACAAGTTAAAGAGATCAGTCACTACACTAAAGTGTAGATCCTAGACGATACATAACTACTTTTTCAATGCGGCAGAGGGTGGACCAATGCTGGAATGGCATAAAGCAATCAGAACATTGGAGAGAAGTTCATATAGTATTTATGTTGTTAAAGTTAATATTAATTCATGCGGTTAAATGCCTACGGAGAAGGATAACAAAGAGCTGAGTGATTAACATTTTAATTATACGTACGTCGTAATAATTTCTCTGTTCGTCAAATGCTGAGACAAACTCAATTGCACTGAAACAGCATGATTGATCAAAGTTATTGAAGATTACAAAATATTTTTTTTCTCAATTTGTTTCTAAATTTCACTACTCGAGCTCGCCTGAAAGTAGAGCGCTTGAACCCTCCAACGAGCTGCAGATTTATCTGACCCAGCGCTGGTGAACATTCACCCGCAGTATAGATGTTTTCCGCGGTTTGGTTTAGCCTCTGAGCTGGCCTTCTCCACTGTAATAGTCAAAATGGTTTCAGGAGACTCTGGTCCATGGAGACATTCAGGTCACCCTCAAATCAATCGATCGCATTTTATAAGTCAGGGCATTGAATGTTAGCATGTAGAGAGAGAGCCAGCAACAGCTTGAGTAGTGATTAACAAACACAATACAAGGAGACATAAAATGCGACAAGGGACAATAAATTAACTTTAAATGCACATGGCCTCGCAAAGATTTGCGAATCACTTTTGAACAACTAATTGGAGCACTGCAGTGGAGTCTACTAGACTAGCTAGTCGCCTGTCATGCAAAATTAGTGTGAGAGTTGAAAACGCGTGCTCTACAGAAGAATTGGAACCATACATCGAAACAACCAGTGATACAAGCAGAACAATATTGGGGAATTCAATTTTCTGGGTGGTTATTATCTTTTCCCACAGCTTATTCATTGATAAAAAAATTGCACAGTGAAGGAATCGAGGTGCATGAATTTTTCCTCAAGTAAAAGTTTCGAGGGGCGTGTGGAGGTGCTCGCCTCATAATGATAGGCCTGATATATAAGGGAAGAAGGAAGAGATGAAGAACAAGAGAGGAATATTTTTGACAAACATAATGAATGAGTAAGCTTCTCGAAAAAATTGTTTATGAAAAGTTTTTGAGCCAAGATATTGGGATGAGCAAGTACCAGTTTGGAGAGCAAAGAGGAAAATCAACATGGACAACTGGATGGTGCTAATGAAAATAATGGAAAACGAGATTGGGAAAATATACAAACGTAATATTTCCAGACGCAGAAGTCCTTCAACAAGCTCTGGCTAAAGGATTGTTTGGTGGACATGAACAAGAACGGATTAAGAGAACATGAGGTAATGATGTTGCATAAGTTGAACAAGAAAGCCAATATATAGAAGTTTTTACACCAGTAGGGAGAGCAAACAAAAGTTCAAAGTCAGTGATATTGTAAAACGGTAACAAGGAAATAGAAAAAAAGAAGAGGAGTCTAAAGAAGGTGAACAAATATAAATGTCTAGGAAATTGGTTGACGGAAGAAGGAACAGTGTAGAAACATCTGAAACACGTGGAAGGAAGAGTTGCAGAGAAGATAAGTGAAATAAAAGCGTTAGGCAGCAAAAGCAAAACAGAAAGATGTAGTGCAGAATTAAGTCTGTTAATGTATACACAGACAGTGATACAGGTAATAGTATACAACTTGGCAGCATGGATAAACTTGAGACAAAGAGACTGGGAACAACTCAAAAGAATTGATTGGTTGATTGCCGCCATACTGGGGAGTTCTGAAAGAAACAGGGATGTGGCCATTGAAAGAGGAGGTGGAAAAGTTGAAATTTATGAGATAAAGAAGTATATAGAAGACAAATAAAGAAGAATGAAGAAATAAAGATAACCAAGGAGATACTGGAGAAGAATGAAAACAATGAAAAGGTGAAAGTATGCTATGGAGAGAATGGTGGAGCATAGGCATATTAGATTGGATCAAGTCAATGGGATGACACAGAATGAATAGAAGCAAATGGTAAAGGAGTTCTTCTAAGATCAAAGGGAATAAGAGAACAGGCGAAAGAAAAGGAGGAAAGAATGACAAAACTGAGAGATATAAAAGGAAATAAGTTCAGAAAACAAGAATACATAATGACATTAGGAATCACAGAAACAGCTGAAATAATGAGCACTGAACATGTGGGGAATCGGGAAAGAGGTGGGAAGAAAGGAAGATTGTTGGATATAACAATAGAGCAAATTGCAAAATGGCTAAAGAGAAAATCAATAAAGGAATAGACATGAGATGGATAGAAAGGTACAGTCAAAATTTGATGAAAAAGGAGACATCAACATTGAAGAAGACAAACAGAAACAAAGTGAATTTGAAGTAGGAAAAGAAAAGGAAGAAAAGAAAGGAACAAACAACAAACAACAAAGAACTCCTTGCACATAAAGTTTTTAAAAAGACAGATACTTGAAATATTTGCCGAAACTGTAAATTTACGGTGCTTACTGGCAACAGCAATGCGTGAAAAATATATAATATACCTATGATTTCGTGTAACAAGGCACTAAAACATTCTTCACTTTAATACAGTCGCAATTTCTAGCTCCAACGGTGGAGTCTATTCGGCAACAACAAACCTGGGTAAAAAAGTTTTATTTGAGATGTTTTTTCTTCGAGTGGAAGCAAAACATTTGATATATATTATTTAAAAGTCCAGTTGCAGTGAATAATGATTGGCTTGATTGTTGGATAATTTTGCTTAAACGGATATTTTTTGATGAATTAGGCATCCTTCCTTTCCCTCAGATCGGCTTTGCTATTTTTAGCTCAAAACTCAACCTGGTTAGTTTCAATATTTGCTATCGCTTATTAATGATTATATTTCGAATATTCAATGCCTGATAATGACATGAACTTTACTAATAATTATACCTTCAACAACTATTAACAAAGCAAAAGTATATATAATTTACTAAAACCATTCTTTGTATTCTGAATTTTAATGCAATTATAATATAGAGCAAAGTTAGGTATGCAGAATTGAAGTTAAATTTTAAAAGTCATTTGGGTTTGTATAATTTTTTTTTATTGTGTCAAAACCATTGATATGTTGATGTTAAGCAATTTGTGGTGAGAATTGTAGCATTACTCAATTTTTAAATTGGTGTTAATCCTCTAATATGTTTTGATTGGTTATTGACATATGATTTAATGATATAATTTTAATAATTGTGAAACAATTAACAAACTTTAGCCTAATGAATTACTTAATATAATATAATTCATATCGTTAATAATTAATTGTTCTGTGGTAATACAATTATCCTAAAATTCAGCAATCACTCTTAAAATGTCTGTTAAGTTTTTGATGATATCGGAATTGTAAATTGTCACAGCACATATTTTCACTAGCAAAATACAGCTTTAACAAATTGACTTCTTCGGTGATAGCCATGTCTTTGAGTGAAATGTGAAGTTTTAATAACCTTAAAAAAACTGAGCAGTCATGTTTTATTTTCTTCTCTTGAGTCTACTGCATGTTTATTGATTTTCTTAAAGTGTCTTTTCACTGATTTTTGTAAATAAAACTGAATGTTTTCTTGTGTAGTTATTGATTGCTTTTTCTTCCATTGAATGCAGCATAATTCTTGTGCATTTGAGGACTGTCTCTAAATTGAATGGAACTTTTAAACAACCTGTAACGCAACATGTAAGAATGTCTGTCGGTTCTCTTTGAAAATCTTCCTTAATTTTATATTTTACGTTGTTATGTAACAAACATTTTGAAACGTTTAATAATAATGTTACATTTCCTGGTGTCATATTTTTTACAAACCTGTTTTTAATACATACATTTTTATTTTCTTCAATTTTTCGAATTTGGGCATGACGATAACGGCTTCGCTTATCGCTATGGAAATTAGGTTGTATTAGGCCCTTGTTTGTCATGGTGTCCATGATGGCCCTATTACTGAAAGGTCTGGCAGTTTTTAAATGATTTTTAAAAAAATTGATGCTGAAAAGAGATACAAAATTCAATTATTTTCAGGATATGACACTGATTTAGACCAAAAGTTATTTGAATATTGATATTTCTCCATGATACTTCACCATTAACATTTGCTTTTTAAACTTCATTCATTTCACAATATAACAGTATCGTTGTAAAAAATATCTTCTGGAAATCATCTGGTTTGACATTGATATACAACTTAAAGTGATCGCAACATTCACAGTAAAGATCTTGTAAATAATTCATATACAATAAATTATTTACCGGCCACTGATTGATCCTTTTAACGTTCATTTTCTTTTAAAAATAGAACTATGCAAAGGTTTCTTCTCATTCCGATGTGATGAAGTTTATTATAACAACAAAAGAACTATATATTATAGCAATACACAATGATCAACACTATTATTTTTGTGATATGTCAACATTACTAATCCAGGAAGCACACAATTGTTGTTTACTTTGGTGAATCGAACTATGAGACAGACTTATTTAGCTTGCTATTGATTTATTTCAACTGTGACTTTTTGTGATGGTTCTTTTGCATAGAAGGTTTTGTTGCATGAAAGAAACTTGTATGTGCATTGTGTTTTCAAAAGAAAAATTGTCAACACAATAAAGTTTTTTGTTCATGGAAAGATTTACAAATAATAATTAACACGTCTTATTTGAAATTATTCCATGGTTCATTTATAGGAATTCTAATGTTTATTATTCTGCGAATTGTGTTTTTATGATTCTTATAGCTTGAGGAAGTAGAAAAACACAAATAGTATGTTGGTTTAAACGTATTACCAATATGTCTTCCTCTCCTGTCGCATGGAGCTTATCATCACAGGTTTGCAAAGCCTGTCAAGATGGCAATTATGAAAGTTGCATATGTGATAAAGGCAGTATGACTGGAAAGATTTACCAGGTCTTTGGAGACCTTTCTAATGACAGTTTAGATGAAGACACTAATCCAGGTTTTCGAAGAAAGAAAGCTGCATTCTTATCAACTGGAAGCTATTTCACTGGTGAATATATATCTGATGACGAGTTTGAAGATGGTTTCATCAAGGAGCGGCCGTTACCACCTTCCACGACAGACTGGGAAACGATCGATTCAGTATTGGGAAAAGATATTGAGGAAATGGAAGATGACACAAGTGCTCATGGAAGCACGTTAAGTTCTCGCTTGAATAACAGCTCGAATATGCAGATGGTGTTTGTGGACAGCGATGAAAGTGATCACTGTAGTAATCCAGATGTGGAGGTTTTTTACGATGATCATCTTAGACAAAGGGTCAAGTCTGATCTTCACATTGACAGCGAGCGCAACATTGAGTCGTGCGATTCGGGTTACGTTGCTGGTGATGTTTTAGATTATAATATAGAACATGTGACTGATAAACGAAGAGGATCTTTAGAACCTGTTGAAGCTTCTACTCGAATTTTGGCCAGTTTGCAAATTCACGAAAGTTATGAAAACAGAATGAAATCGGAACAGGAGCAGGAGCAGGACGAAATGACCACTGTTCACCAGCAAAACGTTGCAGAGCTGAAAGAAATGAAGGAGGCGTTAGAAAGTCGAATTTCACAAATCAATGTGGAACTTGTTGAAGAGTTGTTGATGCGTGACGAATTACATTCATACCATGAATCACTATTGTTAGATGCAGATGATCTATCGAAAACATGCAACGAGAGTAAGAAAAGCCATTCTAGGAGACACTCTGAGGACACAAGATCCTCAAGGAAGAAGGTGGAAGAGCGCAAAGTTTCATGCCCGCCCTCTGAAACTCTACTATCACCAAAATCTAAAAGTCGATTCTTTTGGAGAAGGTGATATTGACTTAAAAAGTGATATCTTTATTAAGTGTTATTATGTGTCCGTCAAGTGACAACTGATTTTCTTGATTGTAATAAATTTGTATTCTATGCTTTTTTATTCGCCAATTAGTTTCATTATGTACGATATGATGCCAGAGTACTGTGCATGTTTTTTAAAAATAAAATATATTATTATTATTAGACTTTATGTGTACATGTGTATTTTTAATATTAGCTCAATTCTAAAATTAAACCGGCATTTTTTCTTAGATGTAGGTAGTATATTCGGATCAATTTGTCCTAGGTTTTTTTTCGATATGCGTTCATGAAAAGATTGATCAATTAATAATGAGGTTTGAAACATGCGATTGTTACGTCTTTGATTTTTCATAAATAATAGAAACAATATGACGATAATTAACAGCTGGTGTCTGTTATTCATTCGCTTATTCAGCTGCATTTTATTCCACAAAAATTTTTCAAAAATACCACTGACGTAATTTTTGTTCATTTATATAGAAATATTTAATAGATATTTATTATGAACATTTTTAATCCATTAATTTTCATTTTGAATATTAGAAAACTTATAGATATCATGTTTTAAGTCATAGTGTTTGAATAGCAATTCTTACAAAACTGTTACAGAATTCTTTTCAATTGTAATATATACAATAATTGTTTCCTGTATTAATATTCGAAATAGCAAAATGATTCCAAGCATTATGTGTATTACTGATTTTTAGTCATCTCAACCATAGTAGCAATTTTTGTTTGTTGCATTGACTTTTCATGGAGGTGTGGTTTGATGATGAGGAAATCGAAAGACTTATTGAAGAGGAGCTCAAATTAATAGATCTCAACGATTGTGAATACAATGAAGAAAATGAAGAAAGTAATTTCAAAGAATCACAAGATTCTGTTGTGAGAATTTTTGATTTTAATAAAAAAAATTATTTTTCTATCTTCCCTTTTGTTTTTCATTTACGTCGTTTCGTTCAATGAAAGAGATAAATTAGTTGAGCATTCTCTTTTCAAGAATCAAAATCATTCATTTGATGCGTCAATCTTAAAATTTGTTGAAGCGTTACAGTATAGACGCGTGGACAGCGCACAAAAGTTGGCGTTATTGCAAGATGAAGAAGGTTTAATTTCTCACATATTCATTTCAGTTTATTAATTGGATATCATTGTAGATGTTTCGCCATTTCAAGAGGAGAATCATGATCTTGATACCCCAAATGATATTACAAATATTGTAAGTGTTTAATTTCTAAGTAAATAAGCGACCATTAATAAATAATTCAAACACTGAGTTTGCCTTGCTGAGTTTTTTGTTTGTTTGTATTTTTATCATGTTGCGTTAGAATTGCGTTTTTGATATTTAGTGTATTAACGTCCTTCAAAGTTTAAAAACTGAAAACGGTGAGTCAACAGTCAAGCGTGAATGTCTAAGAAGTGAATTAATTGAAATGAAAATTAGATTGCATGAATTAATTACCTAAAACGTACTGTAGTATACTCTGTAGTATACCTGCTCTGTTGATCTAGTAAGCTCTGTTGATTCTGTTGAAGATGTGGTTGTAAGTGAGATTACTGCACCATCTAATCTTAGGTAATGAATTTTGTTAATTTGATTGTGTTTATGATGCTTTAATGAACCTATGCAATTAATAACACCAAATATTGTGTTGAATTTTGTTATCCAAATTGATACATTTAGCCACTTTTTATATATATGATAACTTTTAAACAGGAAAATGATGAGCTCAATTTTATTACCATTGATAAATATTACATTTTACTCTAAGGCTGAAGTATTTTATTTTCAAAGTGGAGTTTTAATTTTAAAACATTGCAACAAAGTGCAGGGTATACACAAAACGACTATTGCACAAAGAATGAAGATGACACTGCACAAAAGCAAAAGGTTGTTGATATATTAGATACATGTTTGGCACATACTTCTATCTGCAGTTCCATTGCACAGTAGCTGAACACTGCATATTCTCTCTTCTACCCACAATTTTTCCATTTCATTTCATTTTAATTAGCACACTAATTTTGCGCACTACACTCTTATGTAATGTAATTGTTGTTGTATTTGATAATTTTACAGGAAATACTTGATGAGTTGGAAGCAGATATACAGAGGGAGAAAGAGAGACTTGCAAATCTCCAAGTGCGTACACTTTTCATAAAAACATAGTTTCAAAACTGCAATTTTTGTTTCGTATATTTGAGCAAGTCTCAAACTGAAAATGACAAAAATTTATTTGAGTTTAAGATGCGAGTTGGTATCTTGCGTGGGTTAACTCATTACTCTTTTTCATCTTACTGGGGTTGGCGTTTAAGAAGAGCATCCAGCCATAAAAACATCTGTTCTAATAAGTCATGAGATGATTAAACCTTCGCAATGGTGGGGAATATCATCTTTTGAAAACCCCGTCCAACCCATGACAAATAGACATTAAACGATGATGATGATGATGATGATGATGATGATGATGATGATGATGATGATGATGATGATGATGATGATGATGATGATGATGATGATGATGATGATGATGATGATGATGATGATGATGATGATGATGATGATGATGATGATGATGATGATGATGATGATGATGATGATGATGACGATGACGATGACGATGACGATGACGATGATGATGATGATGACGATGATGATGATATACTTTGATTTGTGTTTAGAAAGAAATCTATCAACATCAAAAAGAAAGATTGCATTATTCAGCCATCGTGATTCAAAGAAATTTCAGATGTTTTCGGTACACTCGTTCTATTAGTTGATTGTTGTAAGGGACTTTAGTTTTTCTATACTTTAGGGCTGAGAAGATATACAAGCCTATTCATGATTGTGATTTGTTTGTTACAAATGTTGTTCGTAACTCACCTGAATCCAAAACCCATTCAAACAGCAGCGGAACCATTGAAATTGCACATGAGGATGTTGTTCAAAACACAAATGAATCTGAAACACATTCAAACAGCGGGGAAACCATTGACATTGCACGTGAGGATGTTGTTCAAAACACAAATGAATCCGAAACACATTCAAACAGCGGAGGAACCATCGGCATTGCACGTGAGGATGTTGTTCAAAACACAAATGAATCTGAAACACATTCAAACAGCGGGGAATCCATTGACATTGCACGTAAAGATGTTGTTCAAGGCGCAAATGAATCCGAAACACATTCAAACAGCGGGGAAACCATTGACATTGCGTGTGGGGATGTTGTTCAAAACACAAAAGAATCCGAAACACATTCAAACAGCGGAGGAACCATTGGCATTGCACGTGAGGATGTTGTTCAAAACACAAATGAATCTGAAACTCGTTCAAACAGTAGGGAAACCATTGATATTGGACGTGAGGATGTTGTTCAAAGCACTCTTGAACCCGAAACACATTCAAACAGCGGGGGAACCATTGACATTGCACGTGAGGATGTTGTTCAAGGCACAAATGAATCCGAAACACATTCAAACAGCAGGGAAGCCATTGACATTACACGTGAGGATGTTGTTCAAAACACAAATGAATCTGAAACTTGTTCAAACAGCAGGAGAACCATTGACATTGCACGTGAGGATGTTGTTCAAAACACAAATGAATTCAAAACACATTCAAACAGCAGCAGAACCATTGACATTGCACGTAAAGATGTTGTTCAAGGCGCAAATGAATCCGAAACACATTCAAACAGCAGGGAAGCCATTGACATTGCACGCGAGGATGTTGTTCAAGGAACAAATGAATCTAAAACACATTCAAACAGCGGCGGAACCATTGACATTGCACGTGAGGATGTTGTTCCAGGCACAAATGAATCCGAAACACATTCAAACAGCAGGGAAACCATTGACATTGCACATGAGGATGTTGTTCAAAACACAAATGAATCCGAAACACATTCAAACAGCGGAGGAACCATCGGCATTGCACGTGAGGATGTTGTTCAAAACACAAATGAATCTGAAACACATTCAAACAGCGGGGAATCCATTGACATTGCACGTAAAGATGTTGTTCAAGGCGCAAATGAATCCGAAACACATTCAAACAGCGGGGAAACCATTGACATTGCGTGTGGGGATGTTGTTCAAAACACAAAAGAATCCGAAACACATTCAAACAGCGGAGGAACCATTGGCATTGCACGTGAGGATGTTGTTCAAAACACAAATGAATCTGAAACTCGTTCAAACAGTAGGGAAACCATTGATATTGGACGTGAGGATGTTGTTCAAAGCACTCTTGTACCCGAAACACATTCAAACAGCGGGGGAACCATTGACATTGCACGTGAGGATGTTGTTCAAGGCACAAATGAATCCGAAACACATTCAAACAGCAGGGAAGCCATTGACATTACACGTGAGGATGTTGTTCAAAACACAAATGAATCTGAAACTTGTTCAAACAGCAGGAGAACCATTGACATTGCACGTGAGCATGTTGTTCAAAACACAAATGAATTCGAAACACATTCAAACAGCGGGGAATCCATTGACATTGCACGTAAAGATGTTGTTCAAGGCGCAAATGAATCCAAAACACATTCAAACAGCGGGGAAACCATTGACATTGCATGTGGGGATGTTGTTCAAAACACTCTTGAACCTGAAACACATTCAAACAGCGGGGGAACCATTAACATTGCACACAAGGATGTTTTTCAAGGCACAAATGAATCTGAAACACATTCAAACAGTAGGGAAAACAATAAATTCTTGTCCAAAGTTAAAGACAATTATTCTACAGAACAAAGACTTTCCGAGGACAACTGGTTTGATTCATCGCAATGTTTTAACCTTTATAACGGGTGGTTAGTTGCTGTCAAAAGGTAAGAACAACAAAATGTGAAAGCAAAATCAAAAGTGCATTTATTTCTTCATTACAGTCAACTTCCACGGCCAGTAAGAAGGTATACCCCAAGAAGGTGTGTAAGCTTTTTTTTGTATTTTTTTTATAATTAAATCTTTATAACATAGGTCCGTGCTAAATGAGTTGAAATGTAACTTTTTCGTTGACACAGATACGTTGATAACCGCAACAAAGGTATGGGCGTCATGTTTAGTTTGAGCCTGTTGCACACACAATATTTTTGTAGATCAAGGTTCTTAAAAATGTTCAATTCAACGAAACAGACTACGGAGTGAAACTCGATAATCTTGCCAACTTAGAATGTCTTCAAGCTAGTCATAGTCACAGTCATAATGCTGGAAAGTACATGAATTTGTTTAATGGATTTGAAAAGCTAAAACTTTTATCGCTAAAGGTGATACCTTGTTTGCACATTCATTAGGGGAAACATTAATTCCAAGTTATAAGGTCAGCTTTTTATCAATAAAGTCAGAAATTAATAACAATAAAAGATTTTTATTGTTTTTACCGGATTTTTCAATTCTTTTCAATTTGAATGTTTTTCACTTGGTAATACCAGTTTAATGTATTCTAATTAATATCACTGTTAATGTATTCTAATTAATGCGAGTTTAATGTAGTCTAATTGATGCGATTGTTAATGATTTAAATTATTATTGAATTGGTTGTCATAATTAGTGTTGTAGCTTGAAGAAGATTGCACTTACTGAAAGTTTGTCATTGGTTGACTTGAGTAACAACAATATATCAATCTTGCTGCATTTTCCAACTAATCTGATCAGCCTAAATTTGTCCAACAACAACCTAAGAAAAATTGGTAGGTCTGTTTGCATGATTAAATCTGCGAGAGATGTTTTTCTATCTGCTAGCGTTGCATTTAAATTAAATTGTTTTATGTTTCCTTTTACACTTTCTTACTGTCAGCTGAGAAGAAGACCTTTTATAACTTTTATTTACTTATGTTTCTAATGCTAACAGCATCTATCTTTTGATAAGTTGGTTTTACCAAGAATAAGTTTGATGTCTTTCAGGGGGTATTGAGTCTTGCGCACAGTTGATGTATTTAAATTTGGATGGCAACTGTTTGATTTCTGTAAAGGTAAAACCTTTTGCAGTGAACTCCATTCAATTTTTGAAATAGTTTGTGTGACCTATAATTTTTGATTAGATATCACAATATTTGAAACACCATGTTTGTGCTGTAATGCAGTGCTTTTGAAGAAAGAAAAATATTTTGAAGGATTGTTTATTTTTCCTTATATCATTCTAGGCAGTACAGCATTTAACTCAGTTAACATATCTGTCCTGTTGCAATAATGAAGTTGTATCTGTTAACGAGGTGACTTTCCCGTCATCGTTGAAGATACTGCTACTCCAGGGAAACAATCTAAGAAATGTGAGTTTTTAATAGCAACTCTTTTGTGAGTAATCGGGTATTCATAGTTTAAAAAATACAAAGTTGCTATTTTGTGTAGGTTAACTTGCCACTCTTTTTTCTTTTTTATTCCTGTTTTTCTTACCTGTTTTTTGTAAATCTGTATCGTTCAAAAGAGGATATGCAACAGCCTATGACAACAATATATATTGCCATATTGTGGCATTCTTCACCATTTATCATTCTTGTATCCTGTGCTTTAATTTGTTTTTACGAACAAGTAGATTACATCAATTTGTGATTGGCTCTCCCCTGACCTGTACAAAACAGGTTTACTTTCCTCTTCGAAAAAAAAAGACTTTAGTGACATTCAAATTGGCAGCAATACAGAAGTCAAGTATTCAAACGAATGCCCATATGCATTCCACAAATTAAAGGGAATCACCAGGAGCGTTGGAAATTAGATTAAGTAGCAAGAAAGGAATCTTTTTCACTGTCAGGTGAAAACACAAACTACATGACTGTATGATTATAGTTGTCATTGGTTGTTTAAATATCAGATTGTGTCTCTTTTCACAGATGTATGTGCTTTCAGGTTCCATCATTTAAGAACAATGTTCTGATAAAGGAAGTCAACCTTAATGCTAACAACATATCTGACATCTCAACATTTGTCGAATGCTGGTTGCCCCACCTACAAACACTTTCTCTTGATTCAAACAGGTAATGACAGTGTTTCATCAATATTGGGATGTCAATTTCCATATATAGGATGTCAATGTCCATATTAGGGTGTCCTCCTTTTCATCAGAAATTGTAATTATAGATTAAAGTTACTTTTCTTTAGTATCCAAAGTCTTCCAACCTTTCATGGCTTCTTGATGCTAACAACTCTCAATCTGCAAAATAATTTCATCAAGGATGTCCTGGAGTTTGAAAAGTTGCACTCATGTAAACAGCTCACTAATTTGAATGCCCAAGGAAATCCGGTTGCCATTGGCAACTACAGGTAAATATGTGATTCTTTGTTTATTTATTATTAACATGTTTATTTATTAGTAATATTTAAATATAACATTGGTTTTAAAATACTGTTTTTCACAAATGACTCGGTAAAAGATATAAACAACAGTGAAGTAAACCTATATCATAAAGATATTAATAAAAAGGAGTGAAATATTGCACGGTAAGTTGTTAAAAAGTAGAGCACCATTGTAAAGATGCTTTCTTGATTGTGCTATAGATGTCTGTTGTGGTGCTATGAGAGGCCTCCAATTACAGAGATTGTCAGTCGTTATGGACTACTCTCCAGAAATCTTCCTATTTTTTTATACAGTCGTATTTCGTCTTTTAAATCTTATTTTTCTTTGAGAGACATCTGTTATATATAAGAACCTAAAGGCTATTCAATTATTCCTCCAATGTTTCAGAATGTGAGAAATACGAGAAAGCCATGATAGACTAGCAGACTTTGTTGTACTTAAAGACGTGTTTCTTTACATTTCAGAGATATTTTTTCGAAGTTACTGCCGTCAGTTGATCGAGTTGACGGGGAAAGGAAAACGAATTCTGTAAATATGAATCAATTATTTCCTATTCACAAGTTTTCTCCGCAGTATTTATTGAATAACAATTTTATAAAATTTAATTTCTTTCTCGGCAAAATTTAACTTCTTGATGTTAAAAAACATTATTTTTGACCAGAGGTTGAAAGCAAATGGTGGGAGGTTGTGTGAATTGTTGAAATTTCAAGACAGAGAATTTGAGGAAGTTTGGTGTAACATTGACTCACAACTGAGGTAAAAGTAAATAATTTTGTTAGTCAGGTTAAACATTTATGTTGCATCGCTTTGATCTTTAAATGCATAAAAATTACATTTATATAAAGGAATATGTAATCAATTTTGAACAATTTTTATTTTGAAAACCCATTTTGTTTAAAAAGAGCTGTTCGTATTGAATCTGTTCTCAGATCATAACATCCAATTTTGTAAATTCGGTAACTAAACAAATAACAAACACATTGATTGATATGATTGGCTAACTAAACAATAACAAACAAATTGATTGATATGGTTGGCTCACTAAACAATAACAAACAAATTGATTGATTTGATTGGCTAACTAAACAATAACAAACAAATTGATTGATATGGTTGGCTCACTAAACAATAACAAACAAA
Source organism: Candelabrum cocksii (assembly GCA_963930725.1). Classification (NCBI taxonomy): domain Eukaryota; kingdom Metazoa; phylum Cnidaria; class Hydrozoa; order Anthoathecata; family Candelabridae; genus Candelabrum; species Candelabrum cocksii. The sequence continues at coordinate 11,677,286 of OZ005666.1, read as the reverse complement.
TTGATTGATTGATATGATTGGCTAACTAAACAATAACAAACAAATTGATTGATATGGTTGGCTCACTAAACAATGACAAACAAATTGATTGATTTGGTTGGCTAACTAAACAATGACAAGCAAATTGATTGATATCGTTGGCTAACTCAACAATGACAAACAAATTGATTGATATGATTTGGCTAACTAAACAATGGCAACCAAATTGATAGATATGATTGGCTAGCTAAACAATAACAACCATATTGATTGATATGATTGGCTATCATGTTGATTTGTATGTTCTTTAGATTTGTAGACAACTGTGTGTCTGAAGAACATGTTTTAACTGAAGTCAATTCCCAGGTAATATTTCTCAGAAAAAGAAACTAACTTCTAGTTATCTAGTCTAGTTTGTCTTTTTTGGTGCAATAACGAAGTTGTTGTCACGTGGGTATTTAGTTTCAACAAGACACTAATATATTTATTGCTGCGAGATAAAATTAATTATCTAGTTTTCTTTAAATATTCATAAATAATAACCCACTTCATCTTTATTATCTTTGTTGGTTTTTTATATATATTCAAGTTCTCTACATGATGTAACTGGCTTTCCTCGTTCAGATGTCACTGTATACACTACTTGGTTGTATGTCGAAAAGTCATTTGTGTTCATTGAAGAATCTCTTAACATACGAAGCAAGGTAAATACATTAATTTCGATTGTTAATATTTATAAGATATTCATTGTTGTTATGATATATATTTGTATTACCCAATATTTATATGTTCACGAAGTAAGTAGGCTGTGTGATGGTATTGGCGTATTTATGGTTTATGTGTACCTAATGTACGATGTAATCTTAGCAGTTCATCTGAGTTGATGGAGGAAGCAATTCCTTCAGTGAAGTCCCAAGATATGGGAGGCAACGAGGTGGATAGATTACTATTTGTTTTTGCCAAGATTTTCAATTCTTGTTCCAAATATTCTTTGCTGATTTGAAGAAGGAATTGTTTGTCTTCTAAAGGGAAGTGAACGGTTGATAGCAGCAGACGGACGGGGGTCGGCAAAGCCAGTATTGTTAATGGGAAAATTTGTACAAGGAGAAAAGGAAGATTTGCACATAGAGAAGGAAAGCGATATTCTAAGCGTGAACGTTGTGAATGAGTTAAATACTCAGCTATGCAGCGTCGTAGGAGATGCACATCAACTGCGCGAATCCATGGAAACTGTTGCTAAGAAACGCGAAAATGAAAAATGGCCCGAAGAAAAGATTCTTGTGGAATGTGACACAACTGAGTTTTACACGGAAATTAAACGAACAAGTTTTAAAGAAGAATGTTCCGAAAGTATCATTGTAGGGGAGGATTGCGAAGATAGGGAAATCGAACGTTCTATCCAAAAGACGGACCGTTTGCAAACGGCTGATTGCTGTACGAACTCTGGAAATAGTGATTTTGATTATGACGAAGTGATTTCGTTGAACGAGTTTGATGAGCGAGAATGGTTGCCAATGGCAACTCCGTTAGTGCCGACGGACCGGTAAGGACAGTATGTTTTTCGCGCAACAAAGTAATCTTACGAAGTGTGTTCTGGATAAAATTTCCCAATCGGCTTCACTGCCCCTCATTTCAAGCACATCTGTTCATGGGATTATACTGGGTATTTCTGTTAAAGCTAAAAAGATCAATATTCGTTATTCAATATGTTCGTACAATAGAATAGCCATGCTCATTCTGTTTTCGTTGCGCTCTCTTTAAATGTGAGCATGCTTTTATGTTTCTAGAGATCTCTCGTCTCCTATTGAAACGCGAATTCAACCCAAGGTAATAACTGTGTTTGCGTGCGTTGACTGTTCTGCGCCGCTGTTTCCAGTAGTTTAACCAAAAACACTAAATGTGTTTTTTCTATGTCTAATAGTATTCTTCCCAGAAGTTTAGTCTGTAAACGTATTCCCTAACGATACCTCTAATTTCATAGACGTCTTTAAAGCAAGCGTGGTACACACCTCCTCTCGATGTCACTCGCCCTTCAAGTTCGAAGCGAGACATTTTGTCGGGGACAGCAAGTACAGGGACTTGCGATGGGTACGCGAAAAAGAGGGAGGAGATTAAATCGGAATGGTAGGCGCTTCGACAGGTTTTAAATTTCATGCTACGTGTTATCAGACTTTTAAGTGAAGTAACAAGTTCGCACTAGGGGGTTCTGTAACCAAGCAACGGTGGAACTGGCTTTGAAGAGAGCAAAGAAAATGGGAGCAATGAAGAAAAAGAAGAGAAAAGGTTTGTAGTAGTTAATGAGGGGACATGTGGAGGAGATCTTCCTTTTGTCTCAGAGAAGAATGAACAGAGAAGAGATTTAATGCATCGATCTCCATCGCAGAGCTCCGATAGAGGTGAAGAAACAGGTTTTATGCAGCAATATCTAGTCTAGTATTCTGAATACGTTGGATTTCTTTGCCAAAAGTAAATGCGAAAGCATATTCACGCATTCTAATGGTCATCCGAACCTAGTAAATTTCTGTTTGGGAGAAAGAAAGTGCAAAACTACAGTTGCACGCTGTGGTGTTTTTGTTTTGTGGTTTGGAAATTTAGTGCTGCAACTGAAGTGTGGTTTTTTTAAGTCTTCATTTTACTTAAATGTACTTTTTTCATTCAATCAATCATTTTCTCGTTTACATTTTTAATTGTTTCTATGTTGTTATGTTACTAATTTCGGGGTTTACTTCACAGGAGAATTTGTAATTTACCGAACGAGAACGTAACAGGAATAACTTGGCAGTTATGTTCTATTTCAGGTCTCCCTTCGGCCATTGCACAGCCTGCCGACATCACATACAGGTGATAATTGCTCGCTTCATCTGTATTTTCTGTGATTCGCAAGGCTTTCACCTAAAATGGTCCATTAGAATCCCATTGCATTTACGTAATCTCACTAACTTGCTGGGCTTTCAGCTGGGTTTGCAATCATTCCATCATTCTCGATGAATCGCAAGCTTCTGGCGATCGATTGGTCTTACCTCGCATACAACCGGCCTTCTTATCGTCGAAACCTGTTTCCTACACGGTAAGGTGTGTATAGGATTAAAGGATGGATGCACGAGAAAATGCCAATTATTTCTCTGTGAAGTTTTTTGATTCCAAACATTCTAGTTGAGTGCAAAAGTGCATTTCCGGGGGTTTGGAAATCATGCAATAGAGTGTTTTGAATTAGTTAATTATGCATGTGATGACGTATAAACATTCTGTAGATGAAAATTGCATACTTTATCTGCTTTGAGAGTCCAATAGAAACTTCTTTGAGACGGGGGTTTGGAAAACACAATAACTGCAACAACTTGAACGAACTATTATTTTTTCATAATCCTCTCACGAAATAAAATATTTTTTAAAGCTGCGATTTGCGTCTTCAACTTTTTTGTCGTTGCACAAAGTTATCTATTGTGGCATCTATCACCGCAATTTATACAACTAATGCTCTCGAATATTATTTTCGTTCTTAACGACTAAATGTCATCAATGATTGTTTCATTTAGCAATCTGAAGTTCATAACCCGAGACCACCGCGAGACAGTGAGTAAATATTCACTTTGAATAAACGTACATGTATTTAAACATTTCTACTTTGTGTTGCTCTAGCTACGCTTTTCCATGTTATAGGCAAGCAGCGGTAGACGCGTCTAAGAAAGAAGACTTTTTGTTAGTTGCGGTTAACAGTTGAAAATATGTGGGATCCTACTGTACATATCTTATTTCTGCACACCGTAATAAAGTTGATCGATTCATCAAACGAGTCATTTTTTCAGATTCACCCACAGTGTATCGAGAGACTCCTGTTTTTATCTGTTATCGTTAAATGATCGAAAAATAAAAATGACAATGTAGACTGAGACAGTAAACCGCCACGATTGGAACACGCGAACAACCAGCGATTTTGTTCGAATTAACGTATGTTCGAATTATGTAAACTAAGGTTTTTTTACATTTCTTTACAGAAAGTCAGTAATAGCGGTTTGCTTCTTTGTTGCGCCAGGGAACATTCAATATGTCGGGTAAGCATTGAACACCGCCACGTGCTAGCTAAGAATAACAACTTCTTTTTTCATCTTTTGCTTGTTTTTCGAACGCTATTAATAACAATACAATCGCGCGAGACACGTGATCAAAAACCGGAAGTGCGTTCCTCGAAACCGCTTAAACAAAGTGTAAAAAAAAATTGATGAATTTTCACGGTTTCTACTACAAAATACGTATTTTATTTCTTTAATTTATCTGCGTGGCTTAGTCCAAACCCAAAAATTCCACAATATATTTAAAATCCTAATTGGAAAACAACTCCATGAACCTATCATTGGCGTTTGAGTATCCCTCTCTCCCGATATATGCAGATCCATGGTAGCCTCCCCAATCCGGATCATCCTTACAATGTTTTGGTTCAGTCTTCCAATCATATTGGAACAACTTCCAATTCATATATTCTCTCAAATTGCAAGTGTCACTGAAATCGTCCAACGAAGTACCTCTGATGTGTCCGTTCCCTCTACCCCTGCGTTTCCAAAGAATGCGCATGTCATTGGGGTAACTGCCGTGAACACCTATGTACGTGTGGCAGATATTGTCAACCCCGTTAAAGAGATTAGTTTGTTGTACGGGCGGTTGGTGATGTAGTCGATTGTCATGACGATAAAAGTCCGGGAGTTGCAGAACGTCTTTCCAAACGCCAATCATCTGGTCGGCCCAGTTGTTGCATAACATCGTATACGGGTCCTGACCCAGAAATTTTTCGATTATATCACGGGATAACAAAATGATGCTTTCGTCAGGGCGCACTATATCTTCGATGCAATGTACCCAACCCCAATGGTAAAGTTTACGCGGCGGCATGGGCACCTCGAGTAAAAACCGATTCATGCACAAAAAATAATCGTCGTCGATTCGCATGAAATAATCGAAATTGAAATTTTCCATTGCCCACACCATGTGATAAAGAAACCTTTTTCCAAAATCGTAACCGCCCGAGAGGGTTTGGAACTGAATGTCGCCATATTTAGCCGATTCTTGTTCTAGCATTGTTCCAGTCGGATCCGTGTTGTTTTTTTTGTCAGTTAGGAAAACACATGTAATAGAAACCTGCAAAATATAAATGGTGAAAGAAACCTCTTTAAATGAAATCAACTACCTACCCTTCGCATATTTCGGCATTGCTTCCACCAGGTCTCTCGAATCGCGTTCCTTCTTTCGTATCGAGTTGGTGCCGATGACACAATCAACAAGATGTTTACATCTGTTACTAGTTTTGGTTTGGCGATTTTGAACTTCTTGTAAATAATGTTTTCGTTCAATCGTCCAAACTTGTTCGGCAGGAGGTGCCATTTCCCCTGTGGTACGCTGTCGCATGGCAGTTGCTTTCCAATCAGAAAACCAATGCGCTGACTGCAATCGACGGCTTTGCCGGGGTAGCGACGAACCAATGTCAAGCTTACCCAAAAAATATTCACTAGTGCTAGTATGATGAAACCAGTATATAACGAAGTCCTCATTTGAATCGAGAAAAGCTTTTTAAAATCCATCGTTCTTTGTGAGGCCTAATAAAAGCACCAGCAAACGTTAGCAAAACTTTCTTTCATTGGTTCGTGTTGGCGTTTCGTGAATGAACATACCCTTTGTTTTCGTAGATCGGTAAACACATGGATTTTTAAAATCAATATTTGCATAAAGCGTTTTTCAAAACACAATTCTTATTTATAAAAGATAAGTATGGAGCTTTGTGGATTTTCAAATCTTATGTCGTGAAACGCGACCGTTTTCTTTGTTATCACTACACCACATGGTTCAAATAATTTCGTTTGCTGTAAAAATATTTTTACCTGTTATGTGTTTGTGCTATTATGATTAGCTAACATTTAATATACTCCGGCACACCTTCACCGCCCCCTCCGCCAACAAGTTACCTGCATAAGTAACACAAAATACACAGACGGGTGCTTTTGGTGAATTGAAAACAAACAAACATGCTTATGATGTCAACAATTTAAAACAATAATTGTTTCAATTCAAATGAAAAGAGTTCAACACTCATCCAACATTTCATGAATGAAGCATAGTTCTCTTTTGGACAGAGAGTAAAAAAGGAAAAGCTTTTTTGCTTCATTGCGACTATTTTAACGACCCATGCAATAGAACCAAAGACAACTTTTAAAACCAAATGAATAGCATATATTCTAGACGTACTAAAGAAAGATGTACTTTCATTTCTTTATGACAATTATTCACTTTGCAGAAGATTATGTATAAAGGATATCACCATCTGCGTTCCAAAGGGATTTCGTGATTTTAGTTTTAAAGGGGAAGAACGGGTAAAAATATGTAAAAAAAAGAAAATGATGACAGAGCAAACGAGACATTTATTTGAAGGCGAACGCGCAGTCATGCGAGAAATTCGCGAAAGGGTTGTGTTGCAAAATCGCTTGGATTATAAAAAGCGGCAGGAAAGCAAACGATACGAGAGAAATCTGCTGGAAGAATTCAATGCGACGAAATTGTCGTGGTTTGAAACACGCAGCGCGCACAAAGAAATACCATCGCGCGTTAATATGTTAAAAAAATGATGAAAGGAAAAAATACGGCAGCCGATAACATCGAGCTGTTTATACCTATAAAAACGGTCTCTTCCAGCCGCCGCCTATTCACAAGCGGCAACCGAAACCGCGTGATTTTAGTTGGAAAATCAATTAAGGGTAACAAATAAAAACTAAAACATAGATTATGCAAAACGGGGTTGCGATGAAGATATGAACGACCAGGCACTCATAGTAGCTCCTCAATTAATGTTGAAAACATTTCCAATTTTGGAAAAAGCACAAGTGTTTTAAAACAAAACATCGAAAGTGAAACCAGTAAATAAAAGTGAATCGAGATATTGTTGTCCGGAAAAAATGAAATGAAGGCGAAACGTTATAATTGCTGAGGTAAAGATTAGAGCGGTACATTTTGGCTCATTAAATTTCGTTTTGGGCAATTCGATCCAATCTGACTATTTATCTTAGCTACTTATAATATATAATGTGCAATGTAAGAGAAGCATGAAAAACGAAAATGAAATTAGAAACTGAATTTTAAATTTTTTTGAGTTCATCGTATCCATTGAAGCCGTCAATTTCAAAAACATTCTTTGAAAAACACGATATAATTTAGCATAAGAAAAATCATAATTACAATTGAGAAATTAATATTTCGCTAACCATAAAAAATAATTTATCACATTTCCTAAATATTTATAAAACAGCCCGCCTATATATAAAGACTGCGCGTATAACACGTACAACACGCGCAATTCGCGTACGAGTGTCAATGATCAGGCGGTAGCAGGCGTTGGTGTTCGTGGTCCTCATTCTCGGTCGGGTTGTTTTGGTTGCTTTGATGCTGTTCATGAGTCGACTCCTGAAGAATGAAATTTGAAAATACAATAATTATAAATTCGCTATAAATTCGCTTCTCTTCAGTTGTATTTACATGGAATAACAAGCAATGACGCTGAAATTAGCGCGAGTTAGGTTTGCACACATCGATTTTGTCCATGTTACTTTGAAAGCTGATTGGTTAAAATTTCAGTCATTGCAAAAATTCATTTAGCTTTGAAATTTATATCGAAAGATTCGTTTTGTGCTGAAGATAATGTTTTACCCTAAAGCGCTTCAATACTAAATAAGTAAGCGACACAAAGAAACCTGTGGCCTAAGTTGACGAAAATAGCTTCGCATATGCGTGAGTTTCATCTCATACCGCATAAAATACAACTTAGTTACCAGTCTTCCTCTCCATAACGCCCTCATCTCCCCACGTGACAACCCCACTATGGTGGCGGCAATCAGGACACTAGGTGCTAGGTACAACAATGCCGGTTGACCGACTCGCATTAAAAGCAAGGCTACGAACGTGGCGGCCAGACCAAGACCGTAGGCTGCAACGATATAGCAAAACGAGAAGTTATTATTATTATTAAAAGAAGTTTGAAAGAAATCGAATAAAAAAGAAGATACAATTGTAAAAATTCCCTCCCTAAAATTTTAATAATATTCTTTTCAGCAGGAAAAATTCCTTCTTCTTTCGTTCTTATTTCGATTTTCTTAAAAGGTATATCAACACAGATCAATCAAAAAACGTTACTAAAAAAGATAAACGTACCAATACTTGTGGCGACAAAATAGACTTTGTACTTTGTTCTCGCTATCACATCGAAATTATGACAGAAAGCAACGAACAATCCTGAAGTAATCGAGCCAAATAGATTAGTGAATATATATTATTATTACGTTTGTGGTTTTATAGACTATTCTCGATGTTAGAAAGAAAATTCGGCTCTTCAAAAGAACGTGCGCTACCTACTAGGAAGTAGTATATCTCCGAAAGAACGTGCGCTACCTACCAGGAAGTAGTATATCTCCGAAACCAAGCAACGAGTAGGGTCTCTCGCAGAGTGCGAGCGCAGTACGATAGAGCTTCGGAACTTTAATCACCATGGGCAACTGCTCTTTGCTCCCATTGCCTGAAACAACGGAAAAATAATGTGGAGAAAAAGCATTTATTTGTAAGGCAAGCAATTGCACGGCATTTTACTGGTTTAGATATCCTACCGGTCGCTACTTCCACCATCACGCTTTTGCCACGTGCTGAGAAAAACGGCGTAATGAACACAAAGAAGATGTCATAAACAAGAAGCGCCACAAGCAAAATAGCGCTGATCTTCAAGTTGGGCAGCTTGATGAGTTTTATGAGCGAAATGCAGAAGCACACCCCAAGGAAATCTTGAAGCATCCACGCGTAACTGTAACCACACAGGTCATTAACACCATTTACCAAAATGTAGAATAATTAGAAATGAGAAATAAATACAAAAACCAAAAAATACAATCTAGGATAGGGAGTGTGACAAAAAACCAAAAATGTTACGTCTCTCTTAATATTGTAGTAATAACCGCACCTCTCGTTTCTAACAATTACCCAGAAGATTGACAAGGCGACGCAAGCGAAAAACAACACTACGTTTCGCACCTCCGGTTGATTCTTCAACACTGGAAGGTTGTTTTCTGGTACCGTACACCGACCTGTAACGATGGACCACGAGATGAACTCAAAAAACTACTATGCACACGATTATTACTGTTACCATGCACACGATGTTACCATGCACACGGTAATAAAGAGTCATCTATAACTTTATTGTTGATTTTTGTTGTTTTGTTGAACTTTGTAAGCTTATTGCGTAATAAATATATTTCTGCATAATGCAGCCACTGAATTATATAGCTTCTAATTTAACAAGAAAACATTAATATCTGGGCAACATTTTACAAGTCAAAAATTGTTGAAGTGGTTAAAAAGCCGTTTGGGGTAATCACATCAAAATAAAACGATAATAGCTATGGAAAAGCAACAAATAGCGTACCACATTTCACAAGAGATAACAACTTGGACAAACATTCGTATGTTCCGGACACGGAGGCGATCGCAAACAACGCTATGACAACGTATATGAGGTATTTGTAAAAAAAGTAGAGCAGGAGTAGCACCGTGCAGATCATGAGAACGAACACGGCAACCATCACCATGGTGATAGGAAAGTTGTTGTCGTCGTCATCGCCAACATTAGGGTGCTCAGAAGATAAGCTGCAAAATAATGACAAATGTGAAAGAAACAAAAGAAAAATAACAAAAAAATAACGGAACAAATAATAACAAAATAAATAATTTGTCTCTTAATAAGGAATCAAATAATAATTTTCAATCAAGATTTCCAGCACTTTTTACTTTTTCGTTGTATTATCTTTACCTCTTTTTCTTTTCGTCTTCTGTCCAATCAAGATCAAAGAAACTTTGCTCAATCAGTTTAGCTCCGCTGTGATATTTAAATTTGTATTTAAAATGTTATTTATATTTAAAGTGTATATTAACAACTATAATTAGCGATTATTTATTTATTCCAAATTTAACCATTTAATACATTTAATTAATATATATACTATATATATATATATATATATATATATATATATATATATATATAGTTTATTTTGAAGTTAATAATTATTTTGATTATTATAATGACATTCTGAAATCACTCATGAGTGGAGGTAGCTGACAATAACAATAACAACAATAATATGAAAGCCTGGGGTTGCAGATTTTGCATCCAACAAAAAAAAAATCAACACATAATCAAGTATTTGGCAGTTATCAAAGTTTTTTGACACACAAAAACAATGTACCTTTCTTGCAGAGTAACACCACACCAATAAGCCCCTGTACACACTGTAAACACAGCAATGAACCAAATCAAAAAAATGTTCGGATCAAACAAAGGGTCGTGCGGGTGGTAAAGCTGCGAATACATTGGCGTGCCAAGTCCCTGTCACAAAGAAATATATATCATTCTGTTTATACATGAACTAATAAAAGAAGATAACAATAAAGCAGCACGGTGAAGGTATGACTGAGGGAAAATATAGAACATTCAGTTTTGTCAAAGTATTTATTTTAAAACCAAATAAGCCAGGTGTTACCTTTACTTTTTCCCACGAACTGGAGGCGATCATCCCTGTCGACAAATGTACCTGTTTATGTGTGGAATCATTATCAAAACCCTGAAACGAAATCAGTATCACGTCGAGTCAGTGGTAATCAAGACGAGTCGGTTTAACAAAAATAAAACCACAAGATGGCAGATTTATTTTTGATAAAGAGCATTAGTTGGATAGCAGCGCATAAAATAACGGTTGGAAACATGGCAATCACAAAGATCGCTGTTGCACATAAACTAACAATCATAACTGAAGGTTCGGTAAAAAAAGAATCTTTTCTCTCTCTGGAAATAAGCTTCAATTTCTTCCTTAGAAGCTTACATGAAAACAAGAACAGTAAAGTTTTCTTCAACAATACAATGCTAACACATAACTCGAGTCGTGAAAAGCTTTCATTATGAAAACAAGAAAGATTAAGAACTGTTACATAAGTCAGTTATAGAAACAAAACTTAAAAATACAACGCTTGGTCTAAACTACATCTTCGCTATTAGATGCTGATGGCACATCAATTAATGTTAAGGTTCTCTTTCCGTAGCTGCTTTTATAAGTTTTTTGTTTGCTTTGATTTTCAAAGAGAACCGACAGACACGCTTACACGCAGTGCTACAGGTTGTTTAAAAGTTCCATTCAACTGAGGGACAACCAAATGCAGAAGAACTTATGCTGCATTCCATTTGATGGAAGAAAAAAGATCAAAGCAGAAAGAAAAATTCAGTTTTGTTTACATAAATTAATGAAAAAACACTTTGAAATGCAGAAGAACTATGCTGCATTTCATGGAAGAAAAATGATTAAAACACAAGGAGACAATTAGTTTTGTTTACTGCAATTAATGAAAAGAAACTTTTTAAAAAAACCAATAGACATAGAGTAGACATTAACGAAAAAATAATTTCAATTATAACTCTTCGATACCGCTACTTTTTTTACTTAGTGAAAATATGCATCAAATCGTAAGATACGTTTGAATATGTCTCATGTGATTGTGCCTCATGTATTTAATCAAATATATGTGACAGTTTTGATAAATAAGAACAGCAACCACTGCAACAACCTGGAAACATGACCGTTGTGCTAAATCAATGATGAACACTTTCTTTTTTTTGCTGTTTTATACCAAATCTCAAATGTACACACATTGAAAGTTTGTCGATTACAAAGATGGCTGCTTTCAAAATGCAGACGATCTTTGCGCGGTTTCTTCCGATTCCGGGGTGCTCGCCCCTTATTTTATGCGCTGTGATAGCAAAGATAAACAGTGTTTCTTACCTCAACGGTTTTTCCACTGTTGATGACGATTACTTGCTTCGCATTGGCGTGATAGGCATTCTGGAACTTGCTACTCTGTGAGCAGTTCCCTCCAGAGGTGACAAACCATGATGAATTCCATGAATTGATAACATCAACATTATCCGTGCAACCATCGGGTGGATCAGGGAAGAACACTTTGTATTTTGGCTGAATGAAAATGCGAAAGAATATTTGGGACAACTCATTAATATACTATCACTCTCTCTATACTTTCATATTTTCCGTCTCTTTGAAATAAGTTTGCTGGTTTTTACTAATTTAAAGGTTTTAGTTTTGACGTTTGTTTTTGGTTAGTTTTGTATCGCTAGGAGGAAAACAAAGACCAAAACGTGTGCCAAAACAAAGATTCATCTGTACTTACTGTGTTTTCTAATTGATATGGAATAGCTGAAAAACGAGGATTGTATATAGCGCAGATATCAGCAGATCCTGACGGCCCAATGACATGAAGTATGGCAAGAGGAAACGAAGCATGTGTATAGCATACCTAAAAAAAGCAAAATGATTTGAGTTTGGACCAAAATATAATACGCAGTTTTTTCTTCTCAGACTTCTCAAACCTGATCTTAGTCTGACTGTTAGCAAAATCACAACATGTCTTTTTGCATGATCTCTATCAAAAAATTATAAAAGTAAACTGTGCTATCGGTTTAACAGTGTTTCGCGCATAACTCCACATTTCAAGTATAGCCAGAATACGGCCAGCTGACAAGTTTCATCCGGCCCGCGGAATAGTACCCACTGCTACCATTATGGGAAAACTTACACACAGTAAGCTATGTCTTCCATTCTTCCAGCAAGCCTGCACAACATGAAAGCATTAGCTATAAACAGAAAATTTAGCACCCGCTAGCAACGTGTGATCTGTGTAGGTAGGCCAAGGATTTTAAAATTTAATGTAATAATCCATGTTTTATGACCGCACAAGGCCTGTTTTCAATTGATACTCAAATCAGTTAAATTGCGTAGCATTGTGCTGATGTCAGAGTTACAAACTAACATCTCAGGCAAGACAATTTTTTAGTCTGAGTATAAAGTCGCATCGTCATCGTCAGCGAGTGGAAGAAGGTCTAAGAAACAAAAAGTTGATGTTGAAGATAGAGTTTTCAAAAGTTTGTAAGCCGAAGACTTCTTTGTTAAAAACCCATCAACTGGTGTTTACTATTTTTGGAAAGAAAACCATCAGAGTTAAAACAACTAATCGAATCCACTTAAAAGAAGTTCCTTCACTTCAGATAACATGGGTGAAATGATAAATACAAGTAAATCTTCATTCAACCATTAACTGGAGTGGAGATGTTCTTGAAGCTCTTTCAAAAGAATTCAGAACAGGATGTCCGTTAGGGTGGTCCCAAAATTTTTTTTTAGAATTTTGTTACAACCACCTTACCTTTTTTTTACATTGCCTAAAAGAAGTTATTGTGCAAAATTTGGTTAAGATTGAACAATGTTTAGAGGTGTCACAAAGCCATTAAATTTCTCTCTCAAAACCCAATATAAAATAGTGTGCCTTACTAACTGTTTCATGCTAATGCAAAACAATACAGTAATATAACTTCTTGTGTTCAAAATAACAATAGCTATTACTTGTCTGTCTATTTTTTAAACCCTTCTGTACTATATTATAATGTCATCAAGACAAATGTCTATTCCATGGGCATGTCTTTTCAGCTTGAGCTTGCTCCTCTTGTTTCCGCTTGACAGTTTATGCTTCTTTCGCAGCAAGTTCGTGATCAACTGAACCTAGGAAACCTCTTCATCCACCTCTTTGTGCCATCAGAAAAGCACGGTCTTCTTCGTAGTCAGATCCAGTGCTTTTGCGTGTGCTATGTCAAACAGTTTGTCAAGATTGGCACTGAACTCTTCTTCTTTCTTCATCTGTGTATCTGTTCTCCTTAAAGCCGCCTTCTGGAGCCCTTTCCATTGCAGAAATAACTTTTACAGTCTTTTCTTGCATGTATTTCTGTGCATGTTATAATCCTGGCTCTCTCCCAGAATGGAATACACAATCTGATAACTTCTTTGCAACTTTCTTTGATGGTTACCTTCTCAATCTTGTGGATATGGAAGAACACGCTAAGGACTTCCCTAGCAGAAGGAAGCTTTCTCCCAAACAGTTCCTTGGACGTGGGACCAATCAACCAAACATAATTGTCCTTTCTGGTTTTGGGCTTTGCACAACGGATAGGCCTACTACTATTACTACTTTTGCTAGTCATCTGAAGAATATAGAAAGAAAAACGTTCACACCTTCATCAGCACATTACAATCAGTGCTCATCATTTATGAACAATGCACTCTTTTCTTTCACAACAAATAAAACAAAAAGGAATTTGCTTGAATAGAAAAATTCTGCTCTGGGGAATTTTTATTTCGAATTGGCAGTACCAAAAAAGATTTTGAATCATTAGGGAATCAAATCAAATTAAAATACTGAAATAAGCATCCATATTCCATACAGTCTACACACCAACAGATTTTATTCGCTTAACCCGATTTCGCTTAACACTTCTAAATATTAACCAATTGTTCTGAAATTTAGCTTGTTACCTTTTTTTAGCCTATGTAAAAAAATGGTAGGGTGGTCGGAATATTTTGATTAAAAATAATTTTTCCCATACATTTCGGGACCACCCTAATGTCTGTTGGAACTATTGTATGCAGATGACCTTGTTCTCATTGCTGAGAGGATGGAGGAGCTAACGGACAAGATTGAAACCTGGAAACAGGGTATAGAATCTAAAGGGCTCAGAGTTAATATGAAGAAGACAAAGAATATGAGAGGAACAGTTTGCCTCCTCTGCCATCTGGTAAATAGATACCCATGCTCTGTTTGCTGTAAGGCGGTTGGCAGTAACTCAATATTCTGTGGATTCTGCAAACACTGGGTACATAAGAAATGTATTGGATTGACAGGTAAACAACATTGACAGAGTGCTGTTGTAGACTAAAAGTGCAATATCTGTACATGTGTCTGTTATGTCTCAAATAAATACACGAAATACACGGTGAGTCTATATCTCTGTTCTTTTTAAAAATGTAACGTATACATTAAAAAACTCGTTAATAATTAATCGCTTCTCCGTTCTCCCCGGTCCGCATTCTCGTGACACGTCGACTTAACACACGTGTTTAACACAAACATGACTGCACAGTCAAATGAAGATATAACAATCCTCCACCCTAAGAATCATACTCCCTTAAGTAAGCCCCGGTCTACGTCTCATTCTCCCAGAACGTCTTGGCTCCGCCACAATCGTCTCACTAGAAATCGCACCCTTACTTGAAGTCAAAACACCTCCCCCAGCATGATCAGCATCTCCTGTCGAAACAACCTCCGTTGACTCCTCACCTTGACTGTCTGGATAACTCTCAAACTTTCCAAAACCACTACTATCTGCTTCAGACCTATAATCCTCAGCTGTAGACAAATTGGGAGTTTCAACAGAAATTGACTCATCAACTAGAGATCGGTCCGAACTATCACATCGGACAATCTGATCTACATGTCTGTGAGCCACATGCCCTTCGCCCGTTCTAACCTCGTAATCAACATTTCCACAAACAGCCACAATGACACCGGGAGTCCATTTCCGATCAGCGCTATACGTCTTGATCATCACATCGTCATTGATGTTAAACGCGCAAAGCTTCCCTTTATATACATGTTGCTTCCCTGTCACAGCGGCGTGAAGATCTGGGCGTACTAGAGTCAAAGCTGATCTCAGTTGGCGTCCGAATAATATTTCAGCAGGAGAAATTCCGGTTGTAGTATGTGGTGTTATTCTGTACTTAAACAGAAAACGACATAATTTGGTATGGATACTCCCTTCTTTTAACGTTTTCAATGAATCTTTTAGTACACGCATAATTCTTTCCGCTTGACCATTAGATGACGAATGATATGGAGCAGAGAAAAAATGATCGACACCATTCTTTCGGAGAAATGCATTGAACTCCTCACTGGCAAACCCTGGTCCATTGTCACTGACCACAACTCTCGGCAACCCATGCGTCGCAAATAACTTCCTTAGAACTCCAACAGTAGTTTTTGCATCGGTACTTCCAACAACTTCTACCTCAATCCACTTCGGAAAACTGTCAACCACGACCAAAAACGTCTATCAACAGGTCCAGCATGATCAATGTGAATCCTTTCCCAAGGTCTAACCGGATACTCCCAAGAATGCACTGGTGCCTTTGTAGGATTTCTTTGACTCCGTTGACAAATCTCACATTTCCGAACAAGTTCTTCAATATCCCTATCAATTCTCGGCCACCAAACATAACTCCTGGCTAATGATTTCATCTTACTCATCCCAAGATGTACCTCATGCAACTCTGCCAGAACCTTACTCCTCAAGGAGCTTGGTATAACGACTCTCCCTCCCCACAATACACATCCATATTCCGTAGTAAGCTCCGACCATCTAGACACATACGGTTCCATCTCTTTTATATCACTGGCTGCCTTATCCATACCCTCCAACACCATGTTCATCACTGGCCCAAGCAACGGATCTTTCCTGGTTTCAATCTTGACTTCTCTTCCAGTAACCGGTGCACTAACCAAATCCATCATCAAAACCAAAACAACCTCCTGCGATACTTCCCCATTCTTGGCATCAAGAGGCAAACGACTTAGTGCATCCGCATTCAGATTTGAATCACCCGAACGATATCGCAAAACATAATTATATCCTGACAACAGCAATGCCCATCTTAACACTCTTGCAGCTGACCGCGCAGGCAACCCACTTGTCTCAGCAAACAAACCAAACAACGGCTTATGGTCTGTATACATCGTGAATTTCTGACCAAATAAAAATTGATGTAGCTTACGCACTGCAAAAACTAATGCTAACCCCTCCTTCTCAACCTGTGCATAATTCCGCTCCGCAACAGTCAATGTTCTAGAAGCATAACATACAGGTTTCTCACTACCATCAAACATAACATGGCTCAACACTACTCCCAAACCAAATGGACTAGCATCACAATGGACGGCTATTGGTTTCGACTGGTCAAACGGAACAAGTAATGGAGCCTCGCACAACATTCTTTTTACCAAATTCAATGCTTCCTCGCAACTCCTGTTCCAATTCCAGCCAGCACCCTTCCGCAATAGTTTATGAAGTGGTTCTGTCACTGTAGCCATTTGTTTCACGTACGAATTGTAGTAATTGACCATTCCAAGAAAAGATTTAAGCTCGATGATGTTGGTCGGTGTTGGTGCATCACGAACAGCTTCAACATTAGTAGGCATAGGTTTTATTCCCTCTTTGCTTATGACATAGCCACAATATGTTACTTCAGGCTGCATGAACGAACACTTTGATACTTTTAAGGTCAATCCAGATTCTTCCAGTGTATCAAGAACAGCCCGTATATTATTAATATGATCATCATCGGAATATCCAGAAATCAGTATGTCGTCTACACGAATTTTCACAAATGGAATTTTTCCTAATCGCTTGTCCATTTCCCTTTGAAATATTCCTGTTGCACTATGGACACCAAACTGAAGTCTACTCGGACGATATAGACCTTGATGGGTATTTATCGTCAAAAGGTCTTGCAAAGATTCATCAAGCTCCAACTGCTGATATGCCTGCGATAAATCCAACTTGGTATACTGTTCGCCTCCTTGTAGTGTAGCAAGCTGGTCAATGGTGTTTGGTATAGGGTACAAATCCACTGGAGCAGCCGTGTTAATTGTAACTTTGTAATCGCCACATATCCTGATCAGCCCTGTAGGATTCTTACTATCCTTCAACACCGGAACAATAGGTGCCGCCCATCTCGAATACTGAACCTTCTTCCACACACCTTGTCTCTCAAGCTTATCCAACTCCTCTTCAACTCTTGCTCGCAATGCATAAGGAACTGGTCTTGGCTTAAAAAACTTCGGAACAGCCTCTTTCGCAACGGGAATATGAACCTTGAAACCCTTCAAACAACCTAGATCATCTGTGAAGACCCGAGGAAAACCCTCTATCAACTTTTGAATCCGCGAATCAACACTTCCAACCTTGTTGACCCTACTAATCGGAAACAACTCTTCCCAACTCACTTTAAATCGACTCAACCAATCCCTACCTAGCAAAGAAGGTACATTCCCCTCAACTACCGTTATTGGCAACTGACAAGTTTGATCACCGTATGATACATCTACCACCCCAACACCCTCTAGTTTGACCACTTCACCCGTATATGTCTTCAACCTCAGATTTGACCCCTCCAACAAACCTTCTTTCCCTGTTCTAACCCGATTGTAAGCCGAAACACTCATAACTGACACCGCCGTACCTGTATCTATCTCCATCCTCAAATCCTTTCCGTTAACTTTCACGCCCACCATAACTGGCTCATTCACCCTCCCGACCTTCGTATGCAAGGAGTACAAAGACAAAAAATCGACATCACTATCATCCTTGGTACTATCACTACCACTCTCCTGGCTTGCAGCCATTGCCCTTATCTCGACGTTTTTCCACTTCCCGCTAACAGACTCATCTTTCTTCTTCACTGATTGACATCGCCTTTTCAAATGACCAACTTTCCCACAATTATAACACTTCACTGAACTGTACGAACAGCTATTGGCCAAATGTCCCAAGTCTCCGCAGCGAAAACATTCCCGTTTCCCATCACGATTCCTTGCAACTAATTTATGAATATTATTGTCCGTCTCACCATTATCTGCCACTTTATTGGTACAAATTGCTCTGGCATCTCGATATGCTGCTTCAAATGTTCTGGCAGTCTCTAGTGCTTTCTCTAACGTTAAATTTTTAATCGTCAATAACTTCTGCTGCACACTCTCACTATTCAGTCCGCAGACAAATCTATCACGTAAATATTCATTAAGGTTATTTCCAAATTCACAATGCTCTGATTGCTTTCGTAATTCTGCAATGTATGCATTCACAGATTCGCCATTCTTTCTTTCCCTTTTGTAAAATTGAAACCGTTGCGCGATCGAATTTGGTAAAGGTCTCAAATGCTCTGTCAATAATTGTATTATCCGTTCATAGCTCTTGTCCTTTGTATTGTTCTCGCATAAGCTCCTCGATAACTTATATGCCGGTCCACCGATCGTTGAGAGAAAAAGTGCCTTTTTCATGGCATCATCCACTATCTGGTTTACTACTAAATAATTTTCAAATCGCTCTGAATACTCTACAAAATCCTCGTTTTCCACATCAAAAGACGTCATATGTCCAATCATGCCAGATGAAGCCATAGTTCTTATTATCCTCGTCGCCAATTGTTATGTCTCAAATAAATACACGAAATACACGGTGAGTCTATATCTCTGTTCTTTTTAAAAATGTAACGTGTACATTAAAAAACTCGTTAATAATTAATCGCTTCTCCATTCTCCCCGGTCCGCATTCTCGTGACACGTCGACTTAACACACGTGTTTAACACAAACATGACTGCACAGTCAAATGAAGATATAACAGTGTCAAAATTGAAAAGGCAATATTCAGAACCATTTATGATAGACAACAAGGAGTTATGTATATATGATATGTAGTACGTGGACATATATGATTGATATATAATAATGTGGACATTTCTATAGAAAAGTAACTGACACTCTCCAACTCCTCTACAAATTGCACGCCATCAATTTAACTGCCAAGTCCCTTTGTTACCTTTCATGGCTTCACTGTCTATGATACTGTCTGTGATTTCTCAGAAAGATAAATAACAAACTATAACTTTACATCACACAACAAAAGATGATGAAATTCAAATTATTCTTTAACCTTCTAAATATAATTCTCTGCAATGTAAACAGCAGTGCATCATGACGTGTGTACAAATTTTTCGAAGAAGAAGAATATAAATATGGAAAAGGAAGATAAACATGAAAACCTTTGAGAATGGGAATTCAGAGATATTCTGGGAATGGTTAAGTTATATTGTGTAATAAATGTTATTTACAAATGTTAAGTTGTAAATTTATTTACGGAAATAAACATCCACAATATATATTTTTGCAATCAAAACCTTACCCAGATCTCATTGATTCAAATTTTACGCCACATTTCAATATAAATATTGATAAACAATTCAGTAGGATGCTTTTGTAGCAAGCATCATTAATTTGATAATAAGGAAAACACGTTATTATTTAAACTCCTCCAACCCTTGTTCAACAACATTTGAAGAGAGAGACTAAAAAAACAGGGCTTTCTTTGCAAACAAATGCTGGTGACAGTGAGGTTAGAGTGGTTAGTGGCCTCAGCAACCACAAATCCACAGCTTTATTGAGATATCGCCTAAAACAGCGTGCGGACAAAAATTTGGAGATTTTTCGGAAACCCAACATTTTTATCGAGTGACCAATCCAGGATTCTTAAAAAAACTTATTGGTCGGTCGGAGGACGCTAAAGGCGAAAATTTTCGATTGTGGCCTTAAAAGTCAAAAGAAAAGCCACCTTTTCGGCTTTCATTAAGTCCATGATATATTTCTGGAAACTAGAGACCCTACGGATGACAAAAATTCATATAAGCTTTATTCCTCCGGAGAGAGTCGATACCGTTCGGTATACTAATCCATGATGACCAAATTCATTATCATAAATATCAAAAATAGAAACCCTGAAAATGGCAATACTTACATAAAATATAAGTACATAATACTTCAGTAGGTAATATCTATACGATTTTAGATTCATCATGAGGTACTTGCTTGCCGTAGGATTGCTTCAATACTGTATTGAAAGTATACTTTGAAACTCGGCTAGCTCATTTTGACGTTTTTCCTTCTGCCAATAATCGCCATTTTTCTTTTCGCAAAAGCCCAAACAAACCGCTGACCGAAAAAGCGTGAGTAAAAGTTGTTGACAAGCAGAATTCAACCGAGAATTTTCTAAATCAATGTACAAAATTATTTTCTTTTTTAGTAAATACTTTTTACGATCGCGTTTTTTAAGAAAATAAACAACAATCTCGACCACTTATTAGAGCTTCAACAGCATACAATTTTTTTTAGAGAAACAACTTTTTTTAAGAAATACTGAGAACTACCGATGAAACTACCGATTAAAGAGCGATACGGTAATTAGCGAGATTATGCGATAATTTATTTAATAACGCACGGCGTTAATTATGACAACGTTAATTTATGCACTTTATCAAAAGAAAGTCAGAAGACTTGCGTTTAATACAGACAGCGTTTCGTGAGAAAGAAATATAAAGAGACATGGAATTATCGACATCGTACGAGAATATAATTTCTTGAGATCCAAATCATTGTAATGTACAGAATGTAATACAATACATTGTAATTAATATGCTAAACAGTGAGTTTCTTCCTCTTCATCATCATCATATATTCATCACTGACACCCAAATATTGCACAATTTGTTTCGATTCATCAACATAATCACACAAAGTTACAGTTTCGAGCACTGACATTCTCTCTGCGCGATCCCACACAACTGACATATCTATTAGTAGTACTTCCTACTTCTAATGCTACTTCTTGCACTACACGTATTTTGTTTTTATAAGAAACTAAGCAAAGGCCCTAGTAGTTGCAGTTTCTTAATTTTAGGGGTGGTTAAGTATCAAAAGTTTCTTTAATAGTTTCTTAAATCATAAAATTGATAAAAGTGTTAGTTATCATTACGTATGTTCAAAATGTGTATCCTGTATTTATTTGGTTCTTTTTGAAAGGCATGTACCTTATACTTATATTTTTCAGACAACAATGTCTGCTCATCCCGTCAAAACATTCGATTTCAAGTTAGCATGTTTACGACGCTATTGAGAACCAGACTAAGGTTTCTTAGGAAATATTTTTGTAGTACTACAGTATCTTAACTATTTGAGGGCGTCTAGATCTAGTTTCTTATAAACGGGTTTTTTTTATAAAAAAAAATACGTGTAATGTTGAGTTCTTTGGTTCATCATCCTTTACCTCCGCAGTTATCACTCCACCACGATGATGAAAAGCTTGCCAAATGTAACGTGATATTATTGTAGCACTAAAACAGTGGTATTGAAGTACTAAACAGTGGTATTAAAGCACTATAACGAAGAGTGGTATTGTAGCACTAAAACAGTGGTATTGTAGCATTAAAACAGTGATATTATAGCACTAAATCAGTGGTATTTTAGCACTAAAAGAGAGTGGTATTTTAGCACTAAAACAGTGGTATTGTAGCCCTTAAACAGTGGTATTGAAGTACTAAAACAGTGGTATTGAAGCACTAAAACAGTGGTATTGAAGCACTAAAACAGTGGTATTGAAGCACTAAAACAGTGGTATTGAAGTACTAAAACAGTGGTATTGAAGTACTAAACAGTGGTATTGAAGCACTAAATCAGTGGTATTGTAACAGTGGTATTGAAGCACTAAAACAGTGGTATTGAAGTACTAAAACAGTGGTATTGAAGTACTAAAACTGTGGTGTTGTAGCACTAAAGTAAACTAAGGCCCTGTCTGCACGTAGCCGGATATTTTTGAAAACGCAATTATTTTTATCCGTTTTAAGAAATATCTGTGTCCACACGAACAGCGTTTTTAAAAATATCTACGTCTACACGAAATGGACAAGGACGACAGGGCCGCATTTTATAGGATTTTTGTTAACATTTTCAGTTTAACTTTTGCGTGTTTTGTGAAATTCGAATAAAAGTGAGTGATATGTTTTAATAAACCAGTTAAACTGGTTTAAGACTTTTGTTTTTAAGGCACTTTTTTGTTTTGTTTTTTGATGTAGCAAGATGATTTACCATTAAAAACAAAGGTCTCACGTTTTTACTTAAAAGGATTCCATAAAAACGCATATCGGAAAAATGAAAAAGTCAAAGAAAATATTCTGATTAACATGGAAAAAATCTACAAAGTCATCCGTCGTCCGAAGTGGAAAAAACAAACTCTATTTTAGGTATTTGCTGAGGGTAAAAGAAAAAAACAACAACTAAAATTAAGGTATGTTTATTCGTGTTATAAACTTTAAAATAAATTAATTATATAAAAAGACAATTTTTTAAAACTTGATACAAGTTTGGACTTAAGTATAATCATCATTTAGATACACTTCACAAAAACTGCAGTGACTGTTTCGACCTAGTAGGTGATCTCCAGCATGTCTTAACAGACATGGACAGACACAAATCACACAAGAGTTTTCGAGCAAATCAATGCCTCGCCAGTGACTCAAAACACTCAACAGAGTTTACGAGCAAATCAATGCCTCGCCAGTGACTCAAAACACTCAACAGAGTTTACGAGCAAATCAATGCCTCGCCAGTGACTCAAAACACTCAACAGAGTTTACGAGCAAATCAATGCCTCGCCAGTGACTCAAAACACTCAACAGAGTTTACTTATTATTTAAATCAATGAAAGAAAGAACGAAAAGCTATAGTGTGGACTGAATTGTTAGAATATTGAATTTCGTTAGAATTTTTGGTTAGAAGCAAAAACTGTATTTTTTTGTAAAATTTGGTGTATTTAAATATATTTAAGCATAGTGTCCAATTTTTTTTCAGAACTTGTAGATTTTACAGACCAAAATACAAATACGTCATAAATCACAAAAATGCCTTTAATTTTCTTACCACAGTCTCTTTTTAAAACAGATTTTAAATTGCAATTTTCGTATTACGAAATTCATTTCTAACTTAATAATTTCTTTTTCGTATTAACCTAAAATTTTTCTTCTATATTTTAATCTTTTATTGTCATATTAATATTTTTTACAATATTTTATTTCCTTCTATTGTTATTTTTATCGGACCTATGATATATAACACACAGTTATTTTTACTGTATACCAAGTACTAAATGTACTAAATACATGTGCTAAATAAATAAACGTTTGGAGTGAATTGTGACCATGGTAACGAAGTGTCTGTAAATGTGTAGAAGAAATTAATTGAGAAATATTTTGTTTTGTTGACTTTGACTAATTCAATATTTTGCTTATTGTTGTTTCACCTATCTACTTGTTTCTTTCGTGTTTCTTCCTCCGCTGTCCAAAACATACGACTTTATTAGATTGTTTTCTGCCATTTAATTTTCGCTATCTGTATTATACCAATGGTGTTTGTTGCACAGTTTGTTTTGTTTTTAATTATTGATTGAGAAAGCAATCATTTTTACAATTGTCATCATATTGTATACATGATGTTTGCAAGCATAATACTGACATTATTGTTCCATAAACAGAAAGTATTGCATCCTTCTCAACAAAAGCTTCTAGCTCTTTCTAAAGTAAACCGTCTTTTTCCTATAAACTATATACTTCATTAGGTCACTGCAGCAAAAACAAAACACACAATGCCGAAATTAACAAGGTTGTAAACAACACTTAGACTAAGCTGTAAAAAGCTTTGATTATAAAATCGCGTGTTATCCATATAACATCCATATTCAGTAGTTTAGCTGGCGTCGTATATATAGACGCATCTACCACCAATCGCACAAAACAATATATATGGATATATGAAAAGTTAAGATTCAAACTTCCAATATAACATAGACATTTTGCGAAAATAAAAAAACCGCAATATCTTTCATTTGTTAAATGTTTGAGAATCTGCAATGATTATGAACAAAGGTTTAATAAACACAAAAGTGGTCTATAAAGATTAATTTAGATTAGACTTTCAATGTTCAGCATCAAGCATAAATCAACCACCAATATAAAAACCTCCCATACTTATTGAAACAGTAACAATACAAAAAACAATAAAAAATGCACGTAAGTAAATGCAAATAAATCCGTAAAAATAGCTAGAAATCATTACTGAGCTAGAAAGTCACGTTTAACTGTAGCTGCACATCTTGAATATGTTTCGTTATTGTGAAGCGCCTATTAAACAACGTCCGCTGGCGTCTAAATGCGTTTTGCCTGCAATACTAAAGTTCCGTTCCAAAACATTTAGTGCCCGTGTGTACGAAATCCCAGACCATTGGGAAACCCTGCATTGTTCCGCCTTTGGAAAAAGATCTCGATTTCCGACATTAGATGATAACAAAGGTATTGCCAGTAAAGCAAATGTTCACTAGCGCATCCTGCAATATCCCATTGACTGTATCGACCTCCCAAACTCTTGTAATCTGTGTATTTAATCCACTTTTCATTTGTATCAGCGTTTCGAAAGGTTGATTTAACGAGCTCACTGAAAATATCCAAAACAATTTTTTGGTATTTATATTTGCAAACTTCCCGAATACTTGTGGTCGGTGGCTACTACAGGAGTGGTTCCCTCCACTCACATCATCCTTATGGTTTCGATCACATGGCGCGCGACTAAATGGACATTTGACTTGACATCGAAAAAGATGATTTTTTTACGTCTAATATTACTTCTTTTGTCAGTATACTCAAATTTACTGCACCAAATTTATCTTTCGTGTCTTTTGTATCTTTTAACAATTCAATTACCTTTTCGATCACCGAATTTTCATCTTCAATTCTTTTTTTAGCTCGCTTTTCTGCGCACGAAATACCGTCGTCTTCAACAGGAAATTCTATATTGTGAAAATCAGATCTCCCAACTCCTAACTTGACAAACTCTTTTCGGTTGCAGATTTTAGTTACAAAATCTTCCTTTTCATCAACTTGCATATCCGCCAACGTGTCCCTGATGGATTTACATATTGAATCAAATATTAATTCAAACAGGACTTTTTTGTTGAGATCTTTACTGTTCGAAGTGATAGCGCTTATTTTGTACTCGAAGGTTTTAAACGGATTTGCAAAGTAGGTTTTCAACAATGTTTTATCATCTTCGGTTTGACTTTCCTTAGATACGATGTTGAGAATATCCATTAACACTAAACCATGAACATGCTCTTTCAAAGGCACAAGTCTCACAACTATGTCCTTCGCATTTGTTCTCATACCTTTCTCGGCCTCTTGGTAAGCCTTTTTTCGGAGAAAATTGGTTATTTGCTTGGAGCAAATCTTGGTAAGCTTATATAAATACCTATAGTATATAGCATAGTACTATACTATAGTATATTATAGAATTTATAAAATTTCAAAAAACTACATTGAATGAATCAACAGCAATTTGAGCGGCATAAAAGCAGAACATGGTTTTAAATGCGTCTGTCATATCAAAACATTGGTCATTCTCCATTGCCAGATGCGCTTTTTCCAAAGTCTCCAAACTGCGAGTTATATACATCGAAACAAAGCGTCTTGCAGTCAAACACACTTGTGGACTCCTCTTGTATTTTCATTTGAACTAAGCCATCCGTTGTTTCAAGCGCTAAACAATACCTTTCCAAAGATAGCATTGTGCTAGCCAACATGTCTTCAACCTTATCTTTCCAAACTGAATCATCTGTGAGGTTCAAAGTCTTTGCAATTTTAAGAAATGTCCCTTTGAATTGTAAGAGGCTCATGTTTATCCATGCCATAGAAAAACCGATTTCCAAATTAACACCAAACATTTTCAGTATTTTGCCGAAGTTCGGTGTTCTCCCAAACCTTGACATGATCTCCATTTTAAATAACATAACAACATCAGTTAGATTGCAACTTTCTTCTGCACACTCGATTGCAATATCAGGTATTGCATCTCCCCAAAACTTCTTGAAACTTCCCAGTAAGATCCTTTGGCAGGTTGCTAGGAAGCGTTGTCAAGGTAACACTTGTAGCTTTACTGCAACCTGCTTCGTTTAAACAGCGCGCAACTATGGTAACAACGTAGTGAGTTGAACACTGTAGATTTTCCAAACAGTAGGTTTCTGTCTCATGACTAACATGGAATTCTTGTTCGTTCGGTTTTGTAGATTGACGTTCGGACTCATTACTATTATTAATATCAACCAGTGCTTCAACTTTGATTTTGTAGGATGTCACGTCATTACCTCCTTCTTTCGGTATTTCCCATCTTAAACAGGCACCTGAGTGGCTGCATGTGTCTACTATGAAGCCACGCACTTCAGTTGGTGGGATGAAATGTTTTTTTCCAATCTTTACTCCCTTCTGATGAACCTCGATACATGTGTTAGCACTTTCTCCTTCTTCTAATTCAACGATATTCACAAGAAAAATTAATTCATCATTATGTTTGTTTGCTTCGGCAAATGTTTTGAACTCGTGAACTCTTCTTCTAGTTATTTCCAATAGATTGGTGTTCTTTATCCAATGACCTGCATTCTCATTGACATTTTCGATGTTGCAGCTTTTATCGATCAAAAATCTTTCTAATTTTTCGAGGAATTCGTCTTTCTTCCGCAACATAGAAAGTTTAAGTACAACACAAACATCGTGCTTTATAATTTGATTTTTGATTTTGTGATTAGAAAGAAATTCAACGTTGGTCGCACTTAAAACCTCTTCATAGGCATTTAAAATACACATTTCTTCTTTAACGAGTGAAAGCCATGCTTCAAGTGAAATCGAACCAAACGGAGTTTTATTATGAGCCTCCACTGCTTTAACTAAGGCATCTTCTTTCTCAATGCCACCACGTATTTTTAATAAAAGGGCAGACAAAGTGTCTTTCTTGAAAGTTATCAGATAAGCTTCAACAGCTGCTCTAAACCTTTTCATTTTATTTTGTAAAACTTGAAAATTTTTCGCTTTATTGAAAAGGTCATTGGAATCGTTGATTGAATTATTTAATGATTCGATAATTCTTAACGGCAATGCGGATAATCCTTCGGAAATTTCTTTCACAAAACTATCTTCTGTGGATCCAAACAACTGTTTTGGAAGTAACGATACTTTAACGGGAACACCTCTGGCACATCCGCTTTTATCATTGCAGCCACTGGTCAAGTTAGAACTCAATTTCGTAGGTAGTAATTTGTACAACGCCACGGCTTCATCCCAAGAAACAACACTTTGGTTTAGTTTGATGTCACTGTAAACCTTGCACGTAAAGTTATCAGTGTTTTTCTTCACTTCTTCGTCTAGGTCTAACTTTGCATCTCCTGACACCGGCATTGCTTCTAAAACCACTGACAATGAACCGGCAACTTTGTCTTTTTCTTCGTGTTTTTTTACCGTTCTTTCGAATACCATTGTACATGTGCCACCATATTGAATTCCGACTACAACGTGTGTGAACTTGATATTCTTGTCTGTAAGTACGTCTCTGTAATCCAGGTTTTTAATGGCTTCTTGCGTTAACTCTTGATAATCAGTAGTCTCTCTGTACGTCAAACTCACTTTTGCTACATTGCTTGACTGCGTTTCATCTTTAAGGTATTCTGCATGACCTTTTATATCAACCATTCCTCCAATCAAACTCAATGACAAGTTTGCTTCAATGTCTAACTTCTTAACTTTTGAAGATATCGTGTTTTCACTGTCGATAGCCCACTGCTGGTTCGGGGTAAACCTTTCGCTGACATGTTTCTTCAACGTTTCTTCTTTCCAAAGGGAAACACTTGGAACCAGACAATCTCTACGGCGGTCATATAACGATCCCAGAAGAAATTCAGGTCTCAATGCACTGATTATCAATGGCTCCGATCCCTGGCTTTTTCTTATGATGCTTTCTTCCGCAGCACCAGGATCCAGGTCTTTGACAACTGAAAAAAGTATGAAAGAGTTAAGAACGCCGGTATTTCCTCTTTACTTTAATTACAATTACATCTTTGTAACTGTGCAGAACGAAAACGAATCAATGAATGGGAAATTCCCACACATTACACACAATCTTCCTTCTGTTTAGACGTTAGACTTTTTAATCAATTGATGACAAGCGATGTAACTGTATACTATATAAGCCCTTTCGTGCCCTTACTTTTTTACACCTATCGTATTCAGTAATTAATCTCAATTAAAAAATGGAAATCCACCGCCTTTTTGGTTGAATATAATAAACATATGCATGACGATTGCGCTTGTTTTGCTTACTGAGTTATCACTTCCCATGGCCGTAACAACCGGGAGGTCAGGGGGTCATGCCCCCCCCCAAAAAAAAAGATTTTTTGATTATACTGTACATATTATTAAGTTTCATGGAAGTGAAACATTTCACAATTAATTTTCTTCTCAAGGGATGAAAATAGCCTTATAATGTGTTTTTAGAACTTTCAGATTAGAAAATTTTCTTCGCCGACAATTTTTCCACTCCCCTTATCCTAAAGATTTTTCCTAAGTTTCCAATTTGAAAATGTTTGGCACCCCAAAAATTTCAAGTTGCTACGGCCCTGCTTCCGTTTGCTTTTTAAAATTTACGAAATTTACAAATTTCTCACACATGTTTCGTAGGCTCTACTTTTTTAACCGTTGAATAAAATAAAGCTTTTTAAATTATAAAAACAAACTTTTATGTCTGCGGATTTCTTTTTTTTTCTCAGAGCCTATTTGATGCGAAGCAGTGGAACCAACCTAAATAAATACCTTCGGGCTGTCAAAAGTAACATGGGCCACAAAACGATTTTTACTTTATAGAAATAAATTGTGGGTTCATAGACAGTGCAATTGTACGAGCTAACAATTTTTTTAGAATGAAGAGTTTTTCCCGGCTACAAAAATCTAACTCTTAAAAATAAAAGGAAAATGAAATGAAAGGAAACTATTGTTTTTCAATAGTAAAAATAATAGCTAATCACGGGTTTCCGTTTTCTTGTTGACATATTTTAGTCGCGGTTTAATATGACCCTTTTATTTT
The DNA here is from genome assembly GCA_963930725.1 of Candelabrum cocksii. Classification (NCBI taxonomy): domain Eukaryota; kingdom Metazoa; phylum Cnidaria; class Hydrozoa; order Anthoathecata; family Candelabridae; genus Candelabrum; species Candelabrum cocksii. The sequence continues at coordinate 11,647,795 of OZ005666.1, read as the reverse complement.
CTCACGTTACAGACACACGAAAGCGGGTTGACATGGCTTACTCTTTCGTTAAATATGATGCAATTTGCACGGTGTTTTCTAAGCATCACAGGCTTAAGGTTATATCAAGGCTCAAGCGATGCTTCGATTACTATATTTGTCATTATGCTTATAAATTCAAAGGTTTATATATACAGTCGACAGCCACTATCTCATCCCCATTGGGAACAGCGAAAAAGTTCAAGATAGCGTATGTTTCACATAGTGGTAAATTTCTATTTTACATATTCGAAAAACAGTAAACTATTTAGTGTTCTGAGAAGGAAAACAAAAACAAAAGGTAATGGCCGACAATTTGTTTGTTGTACCAACGCACAGAAAAAGCACATTTTATAATTCACTGAAAGATAAACATTCGAAGTAAAAAAGTCTCAAAGTTTTCGCACTATTTTCTTTAAAGATCGAAACGGAAAAGTTTGAGATAGTGGTTAACAGAGCTGAAGGAAGCGAAAAATTCGTTCGAGATAGCGGATGTCGACTGTAGATAGCACCACATACTATGCGCAAGGCATGTTCTCCAAACACGATGTTTTTTAAATAGAGGAATCATCTAACGTGCAGTTTCTATACGCGTTTCTTTCATACAGGATTTAAAGCCTTTGTTTGTTTTGTTTATCACGAGTTAAGGCGTCAGTTTCGCTTTGAAATCATTTACCTTTTAAATAAAATTTGATTCATTTCATAATCTTATGAAACGCCATTCCTATTATCACATGTTAAGTGACGTGTGCTGAGGCATGTAGTGCCGGACTTAGTGGGGTATTCCTGCTTGTTGTAGGAGGTGAATATGGTGTGAATTTGAGAGTGATTGGCGAGGAAGAAAAGGATCTAATGTATCGAGCAGGTTGGAGACAAAATTTAGGTTGTAGACGTCGGTTCAAAGGAATACGGGATTTAACGAACTTCTTGATCAAAATTGAAATCTCTTTTTATGCTCTATTCGGGACTAACACGTTTTGAAATTTCGATTTAACAAATTAATTTCTCTTTGGAGAAAATTAGAGCAAGAGTCTACTATAACACATTTGAAAATTATTTGCAAAAAACTTATTGCGTGGCAACATGATTTGAATTGTCAGGAAGCTATAAACAGACGTTTGCGAAGCTTTCGAAAATATTGAAAACAAATTCTCAATCATCCAAATGGATCTTTATCCCTGTTTGAATATTGTATACAATGTTAGAAAATTTTCTAGTTAACGATATTAGTTCATTTATTTATATTATCAGTAAAAGCTAACCGTGTCGCTGACCATGTTGTTATCAGTAGTCGATGGAACAAGCAGCAAATGAATGAGGTATGGCATGAAATTGGCACGAGAAGAAGAAAATGTATTGCATTGAAAGGAACGTCTAAAGGTGACGTTTGGTTTTCTTCTGCACACAATACACCGAAAAGGAAGAATCAATGATGCCAGTCTTTCAACGTTTTCTTGAATAGGTTATTAAAGAGATTGGCCGTAATTCTTCTGGTGCAAAGAAAATTGTCGGTCTTACGCGGGTCTCCGTCATATGGTGGTTTTACTATAGAACAATAAGGTGGGTGTAAATTGAAACGAAAATAACTAAGTTGCTAAGTCGAAACGAAACGTCGTGTCCATCCCAGCATCCATTACCGCGTTCAGTTTCATAATGACCTTTAACATTGTGTAGCTAGTATTCCCTCGCGTATCTGGAATGCGTCACAGTGAATGACATTATCAAAGCGCAGAAATTGGTATAAAAGGTCACATATTATTTTTGGATGCGTAGAAACGGCGGAAGAAAAGATGGGTTTCGCATAGAAAAATCATTAAATAGAATAAATACTTTATATCAAGCTGCATAAATTACAGGAAAATATGTAATAAATATACATTAAATTTTCGTATTTTTGGAAAAGATTGTTGTTTCATCACTTTTAGATCTGAAATGTTTTCCCTCAAAACTCGTATAAAAGCTCAATAAGAATAATTCATATTTTATGTGGATAATCTAGACAACCCAGACCCAGAGAATGTGCTACACTTTTTTCCGCTGGGGTCCACTGTTGGGGTCCACTGCTGGGGTCCACTGTTGGAAAGTATTATATATTAATTAAACGAGGAAATTAAAAGAACGTTTATTATTTATTTCTGAAAATTTGACGTTTTTTATTCTTCTTCATTTGCATACATACCCCCATAAGACACTTCCATCATATACCTAGGGAATATGTATGTCATGTTTCATAGCTCTACTGGTCTATACGGAGTTCAACTATAAACAGACAGAGAGACATATAAACCTTTGTTGTATGTTGTACTTTTTACACATATACGTATATTTTTGAACATCTCATTTGAAATTCTCAAATGTGAAACATGAGAAGAAAAAGTAAAAGGTGGATGTTCGAAATTCAAACAGAAGCTATAACTGAACTAGTTGGAAACGAAACAAAAAGTAGCTGAAAATCAGTGCTACCTTGAAGATTTGACAAAAACATTCAAATTAAATGTATATCAAAATTCCAGAGATTAAAGGTCTGCGGAGTCTGCGGAGGTCTGCACGTTTATTACAAAGCCCAGAAGATTTGGTGCCATATAATGACACTATATGCAGCTTTTAAATACTAGCTAGAAGATTTCACAGTATTAATTTGAACGGTTTTGTTGCTATTTTTTATTTGGTATTCTTTTTCTGGACGCACTTTAGTATAACAATTCGAATTAAAGCGAACATTAGCGTATTGTAAACGAAAATCCCCAAAGAGTACATATTTCTTAATATAGACGCCAAAACGTTCCTTGGTTACCCATCTGTAATTGTATTGCAGCTCTCATAGCGTAATTCTATTTAGCGGCATTCTCCGTTGATATATCATTCCAAAAAGTGCACTGAAAAGTGCATAATCAACTTTTTAAATTGACCAGAAAATCATTTCATCTAGGTAACTTTATGTTCATAGCCACTAACGAGGTACGTATAAGCCGCTTGGGGCTGTGTCAGCGAGACATCAAACAGTAGGTTAATTTCGTTGATCTATTTCACTATAATGTTTGTATGTATGAGCGTTTGTATCAACAATCTCCTAATAGAGCACCAAGCTATCTTTCTCCATCGGATGTAATTTGAACACTAGTTTGACTGAATAATGTTTCTTCGAAGCGTTTAGTTGCCTTCCATTAAACAACTTAATCAATGACAAGTCGCGTCTCCTTAGCCGTCCGCTCTTTCACATTTTGTAGGATTGGAATAAAAGTGCAAAAAAATCCGTTAATAAAAAAAATAACAATAATCATAAAAAATCATTTTGAATTTTGTCGTTTTAATAACCCAGTTAAACTGGTTTAAGAGTGTTTTTTAAGGCACTTTTTTGTTTCTTTTTTTGATGTAGCAAGATGATTTACCATTAAAAACAAATGTCTCAAAGGATTCCATAAAAACACATCGGAAAAACGAAAAGGTCAAAGAAAATACAGCCATGCTATATAGCGGACACCTGTTCATAACGTACACTTTCTCTGCAGGAACCGGCCAAATTACAGTCAAAGCCTTGTAAAATAACCTCTATATACAGGGCCTTAAAGATAGTCATCACCCCTTGCAGCATGATTTCAGTTTTTGCTTGATATCTTAAAATCTGTTTAATTTAAACTACCAAAAGTATATATTTTCTGAAAGCTGATAAAATTGTCTATTTAATGAATATATAATGAATAAATATTTGAAATTTTTTATTTCTGATTCCAGAATCTGAAACTTCATAAAAAATGACACTAGATTATGTAAACAAAGATTTTTTCAAAAATTTTTGCTAGCGGGGGTGATGACTATCCTTAAATGTGCCAAAATTATTAGGGGGCTTTTGAATAGGAATGTCTATGATAAATAGTCACTACCATGCTTGGCGCCGAGAGGCCAGAAAATTTTGAACATTTATTGACTAAAAAGCTATTCTAAAACTAATTATTAAGACTAATTACTAAAAACTAATTATTGACTAAAAAGCTACTCAAATTCTGAAATTGCTTAAAGGGATTCCTGCACAAAATACAAGTGGATCTGTATTTATAGAACTGTAAATTATTGGGGGAGGGGGCTTCAGCCCCCGTAGCCCCCCCCCTCAGGAATTACGGCCCTGATATAGCGGACACCTACATAGCGGACACTGTACATAGCGGACACATTTTTCCGTGCCAAACGACTATTTTACCTGTTTATAGCGGACACAAAATAGGATTTGAAGAAAAATTGAACAAAGTTTGAATTTCTTTTAAAAAAGAGTAGTATTGGATAAGAATTACATAATCTTTAGTACTTATTAGTACATTTATTCACTAAAGTATTTACATTTTTTTCAACTTTTTGATTTTTTTGACGAGTTTCTCTTTTACCAGTAACAACTGCCGGTATACTGGAGAAAGGAAGTTTAAAAACGATAGAATACTATTGATAGGTGAATGGGAACGTCACCAACAAGTTTTCATTTCAAACAATCATCATGTAAAAGGGTAACAGCCGATGGAAAAATAAACCTCAATAGTACATGCTCATAAATGATGTCTTCTGCAACTGGTATACAAAGTGCTGCTCTGCTAACATATATCCAGACGGAGCAATGCTTCAAGAGGATTTTAATCAAAGAGCAGCTAGCAAAGCCGGAACAGGAAGGCTTTAATGCGTCGAACGGATGGCACAGGAGGGCTTTAATGCGTCGAACGGATGGCTTGAATGTTAATATTATCTAATATCTTTTAATCTGATATTATAAAGGACTACGAACCATGCAACCAATGGAACATGGATGAGCTAGGTTTGTTTTTTGAAGCCTTGCCGGATAAAGGTTGGTTGAGAAAAAGAAACCCTCAAAGGGTAAGAAGAGGATGACTGTTGACGTCTTCATCGCTGCAGATGGCTCCCTGTAATCCAGCTATAATATGGCACAGCAAACTTCCATGTTGTTTTCGAAAGTTAGTTTCGCCGACTCGACCAGCTGGATTTCAGTACTTTTCTAATGCAAAGTCATGGATGACAACCAAGATAATGGAAAGTATACTTGGGCAACTTGATAGGTGATTGAAAATAGAAAACCGTCACGCGCTTCTTTTCCTTGACAACGCCCCATGTCATCCGGAAACCCTTCGACAGCCTCTGAGTTTCATCAAATTGGTATTATTATGCCAAAAAATACAACTTCAATGTTGCAATCTGCTGATGCAGGAATTATTTGTAATTTGAAAGCCAAATACAGCAAACGTTTTGTCAGACATGTAGTATACCTGCTTGATGTCTCTGAATCCCATATAACATGATTTTTTAACTTAGTCTAACCGTAGACGCGACAATGGTCTCATAATATGAAAACCTCTATGTAGCGGACACCTGTACATAACGGACACATTTTGCTAAACCATAGATGTGCACTATGTACAGGTTTGACTGTATTCTGATTAACATGAAACTGGAAAAAACAATCTTTATTTTGCTATTATACTGCTGCTTTCATTGCTTAAATGTTGAATGATTAATAGGGTAAAACATTTTAAAACTATTTAAAGCATTCTCTTAAAATTAGGAAATCCTTAAGAACCCAATTTAAACATCTTACTTAGCGTAGTCTTAAATGTTTTAGTAAAGTAAATTGAACACAGATTTATTTTAAATCTCCCGCATTGTCAAAATGGATACCTTGGCGGTGACTCATGTAATAACGAATAATCTCCAATCACAATTGAAGGTTAGTGTATTTGATTGACAGTACGATAAGGACAACTTTGATTGGCTGATTGTTGCGAGTATAATTTTACTGCATAAAAGATGTCCACCACTGCAGCTTTTAGTAAACAGGCAATGGTGTTTCGACTTGTGTTTTACTGCTTATTTGCAACTGTTGCGCAGGCCCAAATCATACCAAGCGAAGTTACACTTAACAGCGCTGTGACGTCTATTACTGAGCTAATAAAATCGCAAACAAACGAAATTTCAAACGACTATCCTTTTATAGCCGGGTTTGTGCGATTGGCGTTCCACGATTGCGTTGGTGCTGGCGGGTGTGACGGGTGCGTGAATTTAGCCGACAGTCACAATGCGGGTCTGGAAAATTACATTGCGAATTTAACCGAGATCTACAATGATAACAACTTCAATGGTGTCATTTCACGGGCTGATTTCTGGGCGTTGGCGTCAGAGGTGGCGTTAGAAATGGCTACCACCGACACCGTCGATAAGTACACGGGTGTGGATGACTTTAAAGTAGGAAGGGAGGATTGCACTACCTCCCCGGATGAAGATGATGAAAATGAAGCGTTTCCGAGTGCCACCGGCGGTTCTACGGAGATGTTCGACTATTTTAGTACATACTTTGGGTTTAATCAAACGGAAGTGGCGGCGTTAATGGGGGCTCACGCTTTGGGACGTTGCACTCACGCTAATTCCGGTTTTGTTGGACCGTGGACCAACGGACGGTTTTCAACTGTGACTCCAACAAGAACCTCGCTACCACCTACAAGTACACTGGATAACGCCTACTACCATATGTTAATAACACAAATCACTTGGGTGCAAACAGAAGTTGAGGGCGGCAAGATGCAATGGCAGGTGCCCCTCAACCCAGTGGCTAACACACCCGATTCTTCGATCGCTGCTCAATTTCCTATTTTGCTGAACACCGACATGGCGCTAGCGTGGAACTTCACGGCTTTGGATGACTATGGCACAGTGTCGTGTAACGCTCTGGTTAAAGACACGCCCGCCTCAAACACCTGTCCAACGTCGGACGCATACGACGCCACCGCATCTTTCGCCGCCGACAACGCAGAATGGTTGGTTCAATTCAAAAGCGTGTTCAAGAAGATGAGCGAAATGAACGACAACACCTTGCAGTTGGCGTGGAGCAAAAAGGACCCCATAGACAAGCTCATTTCAGACGTTGGCGAACTTGAGGAAGAAATCGATCAGTGGCTGAATGACAATTAGACTGTAGACGTTTCTTGTTAATTTTGCGAGTTGCTTTTTTTTCAGTATATAATTATTAAAAGGTTTTGTTTCGATAATAGAGCAATCCATAAGGACCGCACTCACCATAAAATTTCACGAGTAAGTTTTGCACGTTTCCCGTGAATATATTTCGTTTTGCACGTTACCCGTGAATGTATTTCAATTTGTACACATGCACGTTTTCGTGAAGCTTTCATTTTTTTGAAATATCAATGGTTGCACCCTCTACAGAGTTTTCATTCACCGGAAGATTAGAAAGGTTAACGCAAAAAAGCCTCCTATATAACAACACATCTGTGGCTGGACACCAATACGGAAAACTAAGATAGAAAGAATGCGGAACATTCAGGGAATTGTGGTCCAAACACAAAGAGCAAAAACAGCATCTTTGATTTCCTGAACCCACTAAGAGGCTAATCACGTTTATTGAGTTTTGATTATGGAACAAAAGCTTAAACACAGTCTATTTGAATATTATTACAAAGCCATGGAGCGCGTTCAGCTTACATTGAAGAGGCAAACAATACACGTAAATAGAATAATTCCTGATATACAATATTACCCCTAACAAACGCTGCACTTTTCCAGTTACGGGCAAAATAAACGCCTCTACAAAACTCACGTGAAAATGCGACGGTTATTAGAAAACGTTCAGAACACTTCAAAGCGAAAATGTTTTTTTGTTGTTGATGAATTTAACTTTTCTTTCTTTCAACAAACTCATCAATTTCTAAATGTAAATAAGAGCAATTTCTTTCCCATTTTTTTAAGTTACGGAAACAATATTTTATTTGGATGTATAACACTTGCTGAAAAGTAAACCAACTTCTCGCTTTTGAAATAACAACTTTTAAATAAACACCGGTCTCTAATAAGCGTCGCATTCATTTTGATGTCTTCGAATTGAATAAAAGCCGCGGAAAAAAGCCGAAGTACGGTATGGAGTTATTGAATCTTATTGAATTTTGGAGGGTCCAGATCAAACATATTGCAACAAACTTTTATCACCGCAAAATGTCAGTGCTCGATGTCCTAATCAACATCCTAAAGTACCAAAGAATCCCATTGGTGAAACACGCCTAAATTAAGGGGTGAAAAGTTTTTGATTTTACCACAGGAAGCCAAAAAACAATTTTCGATAAAATCACAAATTCTGTATTTCTGTCAATTCAAACGTTTGATTTGATATCGTGTAGGGTAGAAATCGGTGTGGTTTGTTCGAAATTCCTTGACGCGTCTTTCCCATAATTGTGAATTCAGAATCCCTTGCGTTTTAACTTTTAAATCCTCTAAATAAATTGAACTACTAACGACAAAGATTCATTTCTAAGCACAAATTATTTTAACTATTAATATGATTCTATTTAATGTGTTTTCAAATTAAAATTTGTTTTATTCAGAGATTTAACGCAAAGGATTCTGGTAGTTGTATTCATGATTTTATAATTATGGGAAAGGCCCATTCCAAATCTGATGAAAATGTTGAGTTTCTTTTGTTTTGAAGTGTTTCAACTCAAATGATAAAAAGAAATGACAAATGTTGATGTATTTGCGACAAACTCGTCGATAATAATGTCAGTTCGGTTCTGACTCAAAAAGGACGTATGTAATAGCATTGCTCGAATAACCTCGGCTCAGGGGAAACCCATTAATCCGTCAGTGGGTGATCTTGTTTATCGGGAATGTCCGCTGAGATTCAACAATGGAAAGGTCGGCAGTTGCCGTCACAAGACTGGCGATGTAAAGCCACGCCGCAAGGAAACCACCGAAACCTCCCTCCCGCTCATGAGGACTTTTTATTGGAGTTTATTCTTTGCAACTTCGCAACAGACTGCAGCACCAAAAGATGTTCGTGTTGTAAAAACTGTCAGCAATGCTCTCCTGTCTGTGGCGTGTGTAAAGGTGAAAGTTGCGCCAATGTGAGTCCACGTGATCACATTTTCAAGAGGTAGAACTTATCCCTATCTTATAGAAGGTTGTTGAAATGCAAGTCAGCTGTTGAACATTGAGGTCCCGTGAAAGAAAACAATATTTATAACTAAACATGTCTCCTAAGTTCATTTGCGGACCTAAAAACGATTCTATTTTAATTGGTTCAATGTCACTCTTTAACGGACTGTAAATATATTAGAAACGCGATATGAACATCGAATATTTCATAACATTAAACCACCAATATTTACACAAACAGGAACATTCAAGCAGTTTCGCCACCATATTCTTCCATGTATTGCTCTTCCAAGTCTTCCAGTACAAGAACTGAAAATTAAATTAAATTCGTGCAAGTTTATTGCGTGAATGTGACCACTACCAGTGATCAAATGCTAAAAAAGCAATACAAGATCAGGTTTTTCTAAGCAAAACATTTTAAGTTTAAGAAGCAACATTAAAACACACATCCAGTCTCTCACCTTCGCTTTCACTGATATCTGGAATGCTTCGAAACAAGCTGATAGTGGCGTGCAGCAGATACAAGTAATTCCATTCTACAGGGGAATGGCGATCGATCAACGTGCGATCCGTCGACATGAGAATTGAAAGCAGAGTGATGCCCTGACGAAAGACCGTTAAACGTTGCCTGCAGGAATAAATATCACAAACTAAGATAGTACAGGTAATACGAAAATAGAGGGGTAGACATAACATAACTATACGTGTTAGATCACCTAACTACCGAAGCATTGACTGAAAGAATTTCTTCTTCGTCGTCATTTTACTGACCTGACGAGACAGTTTGCTTCTTGAGGCGATACTTCCATTCTCAGAGCCATGACCTCTTTGAATAAATATTCCACAAGTTGCTCGTGAGTCTGACGAACAAAAGACATGATAAAGTAATCCAGATATAAAGGCCTCCAGGGTCATGTAACATCTTTGACCTCATGGATATAAGCATCCATGCCCCTGATGCATAGCTGCTACGGAGTTTTAAATACAAGTTGGTACCTTGCGTGGGTTAACTCACCACTGTTTTCCTCTTTATGGGGTTGGCGTCTGCACCAATAAACCATCAGATGATTAAACCTCCATAATTGGAGAAAATCATCTTTTGAAACCGTCCAACCCATGCAAGCATGGAAAAGCGACGTTAAAAGGATGATGATGATGACGATGATATAGTTACTGTGGACAGATTGTATAACCAATATGCGTTTTGTGAAATTTACGTGAAATCAAATTTACCTCCGTGGCACATCTGCAATCTTTTTCTAGCAGCACGTCTACGGCTTTCGAACGATTTAACGAAAATATTGACGACAAAAGGGCCACAAACTGAAATGAACAGTGTTGTATTAATAAAGAAATATAAACATAACAAAATAAAGAAATACAAATAAAAAAAATTCTTTAGAAATAGAAATAAAATAAAGAGGTAGATTGAAGTTAAACAATTTGTTCTCTTACGAAATATTCAAAAAAATAAATTGAAGATCAATCAAAACCAAGAAAGAACGGAAGAAATAATTGTTACCTCTTTAAATATCGCTCCATTAGGGTTAGAACCAAACGACGTGACAATGGTTAGTAGAGGACACCTGTCTAAGAAAAGTGTGATTTAAACAGAGATGATATTGATGCAATACTACTTGTCATTCGAAAAAACTACTGAGAAACTTAAAGGGATTCCCAAGTTCTCATACATATTTAACATATATAAATAAAAATCTAAAAAAAAGAAAGAATAGAATTTGTCCCAAACATAACAAATAACAACTTAACTAGTTATTCTGTTTTTTAAATTGTTGTTGTTCAATGCGACGCTTTCTCTTCGACCTTCTTCCCGCGATGTTTATTTCTAACTAGATTCAGACCTCATTGTCCGTATAAGGCGAAAAAGTGAGGTAATCATTTGTTGTGACGTCATGGTACGTAGTTTTGATGTATGAGATTAAGCTGTTTAGTTTGTAAGCCGGTTTCTGCATATATTTGTTGTAAAAGCGCGACAACATTCGCGTGATGAAAAACAGCGTTTATAAACAAGCACTAACTGGTAAGAAACGAGTCATGGCTCCAGTCTGCACTGAAACAAAAGACGATATCATTGAGCGATCGAAAAAATATTCACGCAATTTGATTTACCTTAAGGGAAGAAAATTCCTCGATTGACAGGTCTAAAAACTGCGAATTTCGCGGAATGTATTTTCTTTATTTTCATTAAGTTTTGCGGAATTTAATTTCGCGATTTACGAAAAACGTTTACGAAGAACATTACGATTAAAAACAAACATGAGAGCAAAAGGTTCAGTTAAATGAGGATTTTATTCAAGAGTGGGAGAAACACGATTGTTTAGCGAAGTTTTCTTGGAACATCCTCAAATAGTTTGCATATTCCAATCGATCTCGTAGCCAGTAACGTGTCACATGCTCCTAATTGTGGTCGTCGTAACAGCCACGGTTTAACCGACACACTCCTAGCCTTTCTCTGTTTCATTTTTTTTCCTATAGCAAGGATGATAGAGTGGTTTCTTAAAAAACCCGGAAATCCTAAATGGATTTCAATCAAAACGACAGCTGGGGGGTTAGGGTTATGTGTACATAAAAAAGCACAACGACTAAAGCGTAAAATTCTAAGATGGAGGTAATTTTACACTTTAGTCGTTGTGCTCTTTTATTAAGAGACCACAAAAAAGGACATGCTTATATATATAGTTGTATATAAATTATGTAAATATCTTTCTTATCTACATTTTGTTAGTTCCTAATAGCACGATTAGAAAATTCCTGTTTTTCTTTTTCTTTCTTTTTTTCAGAAAAAATACGGAAAAAAAGTTAAATTATTCCATAAATCCGGAAGTCCGGATAAATCCGGAATTCTTTCATCCTTGTATAGCTAAATAGCGACCACGGCTGTTGCAGCAGCTAGCTCCACACTTAGCGCGTGCAAGATTAGAAAGAGTTATTACTTTATTTTTGAAAACATTTGTATGAGCGTGTAAGCATACAGAAAAGTTGGCCAACTAGTTGTGTCATACAAATCTTATCATACAAATTGGAGCGTGTAAGACCGGTCTGGAATTTAAATTGAATACATTGAAACTAGTTTTCTGGATGAGCTAAATTATGCATAACGTGTGAAAACACCTGGGAAGTCATAAAGAAAAAATAGACAGAACAATTTTCTGATATAATAACGAAACAAAACACAACAAAGTTAGTAAATATTTATAGTAATGCCATCATTAAATTGAATTTGGTTGATTTCACAGCGATTGATGTGTTCAACGATTGACTCTTCAATGTTTGAAATTTCACTGCCGTTCACACTTTCTTCATCGTTATCATCGTGTTTCTTATTTTTCTGTGAAGTTTTTTTTGTTTGGCTCAAAGCCATCAGGTTGAACAGCCATTTCTATTCCAAAAGCAAACAATACGCAACGATGTTACATACCTTGTACGTCACAGGTCGCGTTATACCAAAAAGGTTTGAACCGAGGTTTAAAAATGTAAACATCGTGAAAATTTTAATGGCGGATAAAACACGAGACTTTCTTCGTTGTTTTAGAGGATTAGAGATAGCGACTTTAAAAACAAGTTATCGTATTATTTTTTACATTCGGTTTTGAGTTATTGTAATGTTTGTATGAGAACTTGGGAATCCCTTTAAAAAGCCACAAGGTAAAGATTTAGAGATTTTTAATACACTTTGAAAAGTACATCTCTCTATGTAGCTGGTACTTTTGTTTCGAATACAAAGCGTTCTTCCAACTTTTATTTGCGAGACATGTACATATTTTTATATCAGTTGATGGGGAATTATATACCTCGAGGGGGGGGGGGTCATTCAAAAAGTATGTTTGTGCGGAATGGAGGGGAGGCCGCAAATAGCGAATGAAAACAAACAAGGAGGGGGTGGTTATCCTGCCGAAAAAATGCTGAGGCACAAAAAGTGCCACACTGATATTGAAATCATCATCGATTCTGAGAAAATCACAAATTTTGAGCGTACTTTTCGAATGACTGCTTATAGAGCAACAACAAAGCGGATGCAGCTTAAGCTTTACTAAACAAATATTCTAGACATTCTACGAAATTTCAACATCAACAGAGCATGAATGTATTTACTACAACTTTCATACTACGAAATTGATCTGTATGCTGTAAAGGGTTCCATGTGTTACCTGAACTGTTGCAAAGGAGATCGCATATGTTTGAGCAATGGATGCAATTCTGTAGCAATTGAATACCGGTCGAGATGTTGCGCAATGATGCGTCGTGTAAGTAGTCAGAAACAATGTGTTCATCGATTAAGAAAGCAACAAAACTGCAACAAAATGCAATATCTACAAATTACTAATGATATAAAACCACTGATTCATTAAACGCAAACATCAACAAAAAACTTTATATTGTGAACGCTAACATTGAATTTTACTTCTGTGAAATGTGCTTATTTTAATTGAAAAAGAAACGAAACAATTCTTTGTTACATAACCAGTTTTAGTAAAAAAACAGTTAAAAATAGCAACGGGAAAACCACCTGTCAATGTTTATTGGTGTAGAAAATTTTGTATAAAGAACAATCATCTCTTCTTTGAGGTCATTGAGGTTTACCTAAACAAACGTGATAACAAGAGATCCTAACACTAACAATAATTCAACCATTAGGCTGAGTCTTCTTACCTCTGTGAATCTGTATATTTGTTTGAGTGACTGCCAAATGCATTGAGCTGTGTTGTTTAGTTGTACGGGATTGTCGCTGCTGTCATTGAGGGTACAATTGGAGAGACGCTAATAATTGAATTAACATATAACACATGTTAAACATAATTAGTTGTATTACTTAACAATAATGTGGCATGAAAAGGAAGTGAAAGTGAAAAGCACTGAGTTTTGTTTATAACATTAAACATATATATGATGTGTTTTGAAAAAGTATGTATGAAATATATAAACTTAGCGTAATTGTTGTACCTACATCAACCACAACTGTGCATTCATTCGGGAATTTATATGAGTAGACAATATCATCCAATGTGTATTGCCTTTGGGTCTAAAGAGTGAACCATCAATAAACACAGTTTTAAATCACATTTATAAACCCTCCTTGAATGTTTTAAACAATATTGCAGTATAATTAACAAAAAAACATTTCACACAGTTTTAAATACATTTATACCTTCGCACTCAGTTCTTCATTTTTCAGCGTTTCATCATCTTTTAAGCCGTTTAAAAATGCACATCTCACTGACCTATGGTGCAAACAAGCTTCCCCTAATACAAAAATCGCTTTTACTCCATTATTGTAAATCTGCTGACAATTCAGGCAAATACTATTCCTTTGATCGGTACAATTTACAGACTGCCCAAGAATATCAACACACTTGGAGATGTGTCTGGATAACATTTTTATAAAGTCAAGAGCACAATTTTCGGTAGTATCAAGCAGTAATAAGTAAGACTGTAGTTCAGATGTTATACACGGAATACTCAATGTTGTTGTGATATTGTGCTTGCAATAAAGTGTAAGTGTTTGACAATTTGTCGGTCTTTTGTCTATTGTGTTTTGTAAAATCAGATTATACGGCGTCAAAAAGCATCGCTGACTTTCTTTTAAAATGTCGGAAAATTTTTTATTCCTCCTGGTTAATTTTTCACTTGCAGCAGGTGGCGACAGTATGTTTTTCGCTGGAAATGTTTTCGGGATTTTCGACTTACTAAACCCTTCACAACTAAAGCCAACTTTAGGAGATCTAGAGTCAGGTGGTGGGTTTTTAATAACAGCGGCCATTAATTTATGTTTTTCCACCATGTCTAGAACCTCTTTTCTTTTAAAATTCAGGTCAGTTTTTAATCTTTCAACCTCTTTCGCTAAACTCTGTTCTTTCTCACTTTGTTGAGTTTTCAGCTCGCTTTCCATCTTTTGAACGGTTTCTTTCAAGGAATGTTCTTTCTCTGACAATTTACGCATGCTTTCTCGCAGGATTTTTATTTCCCCATCTTTTGTGTTGTGCCGTTTCTCAGCTTCCTTCAACTTTGTTTTAAATATTTCGAGTTCTTCTTTCGTTTCCGTTAACTGTTTTCTGGTATTTGCTTGGTGTTTTAGACTGGTTTGTGGCGCAGGAAAAGGAAATGTTTTGGTTGCCGCAGGCTTTATAGGTGAGATACACTGTAATGTTTTGGCCACAGATTTCGTGGACTGATTGGTAAAAGTCTCACTTTTAGTAGAGGATTTTGCTACTGGTAGTTTTAACGACAACATGTTTGGGTTTTTAATTGGCGTTAGGCACGGTTCTTTTGTTACTTCAAATACAAAGTTGTTGCTAAGTAGTTCATCCAATACACTGTCCTCCTTGTCTATCATTTCAGTTGCATGCGTTCGCTTGCTAACAAACTGCTGCGAAGCAGCTATTTCAATTTTATTAATTTCATCAGCTGCCATGCAAAGATCTAGATCATCTTCCATCTCTACCCCTGCAAGGAGATTTGTTTCAGAAGTTTGTGCAGATTTTGTTGAACCGTCATTTAACTTTTTTTTCTTTGTCGGTTGAGACAATAGCTGGTCCAAGTCACGAGGGAACTCTTTTGTTGCCAATGCTTTATAAACAAAACGTTTTTTCTTACTTTTTCCTTCCATCTTATATATTTGAAGACTGCAAAGCAAGCAACATTATACTATATTACAAAATACTTTAAACTGTTATATATACAGCAAACAAAAATTGCAATTTATTAAACTTTGGGCAAAACATGAAAGGAAGCAATTAGTTATCAATTCTCTTTTTTATTTAAATATTACATAACTTTGCCATTTAGACCAAAATAAACAAAAAACAAAATTTAGAGAAATTGAATTTGGTAACAATAAGTGGTTTTGCAATTAAATTTAATGATAAGTTAGGCAAAGAAAGGGACAAAAATGGAATCACTATCTTTGATACAAGAAATCTTTTTTCGCTCAAGTAAAGGCAGGAAAAACACAACGGCTAGCAAATCTTATGTTGCTGAAAAAAGTTACAGAGTTGATACAAAGAAAACCTATTGTTTGTATGGTGTTACCATCTTGGTTGACTAGGCGGTTGCACACCAGGTGGAGGTCCCCCCATCATCCCAGGAGGTGGTGGACCACCACGTCCATACTGTTGCGGAGGAGCTCCCATTTGTGGTGTCATGATTTGTTGGCTTGGGCCACCAATACCTCGAACTGGTCCGGCTAAACCTACAGGAGCACCCATCATCGGAGCGGGAATTCCTCTACCTGCTGCTCGTCCCATGCCTGTTCCCATGCCAGCATTAACTGCCGGTGTTTTATTTCTATCCTCTTTTGAGGGAGGTGCTTCAACGGTCATTGAAACTAAATGCTCTCCTCTTAGCAACACTAAACCTAAAGCACGTTTTTCTTCCTTTTCTTTGCCTCCCACTTTAATGTTTTTTTGTTTGACTTTGCGGAACTCATCACAATCTCCAAGAATTAAGTTCATGTGTTTATCAAAAGCTAAAAATGTTCCAATAAATGTTCTGCCATCTTGCAACTGGCATCTCATCCTGAAGTTTATATGCTGCAGCATCTTCGCACTTTTCCCTAACTGAGGCATGATGATTGTACTACTTTTGCAGATGATGTATAGCCTGGTCACAAGGTATTTTTTATTGTCTAAAAAATAAATTATATATATATATAACATGCAGATGGATGCATGTATCACCCATTATAAATGGCTAGTGTCAAAATTTAATCAGCTTACAGATGTTTAAACACATCCACGAACCTACCCCAGAGGGCTTTTAGCTATTTATAGCCAATATCCACATCGCAACAATTCCGCAAAGAGTAAGAAAATGTTCCAAGGACCTTTTGAAACAAACTTCCTAAAATTCGTGAACTCTTCGTTTAAAAAGTTATACTTACCTCTTTCATAAAATTTTAGCAATGAAGTGAAAAAAGGTTATTTCGTAAAACTTAAATTTCAGGATATATATATATATATATATATATATATATATATATATACATATAAAGATACACGAAGTATACTAAGACCTAAATGAACACATTTAAAATAAAATAATTGTTAGAATAAAGCAACTTAAAAGAAGCATAAACCTACTATTAAACTAAAAATGTTGGTTAGCTCATCGTTTTTCAAACGAAAACGTGCATTATTCTTGCGCCATTATGAATGTACAAAGGTTTTCACCGTCAGACTTATCGAGGCGCGTGGTGGTGCGCAGGTCATACTTCTCTCTGAACTTGTATGTGACGTTTCACTTTTTATTAGGAAATCGTTTCCTCGTACGCAACACATAATTTTGTTAACTAACAACTGTTCGAATACGTGATTATTTTATTGCGTCAATTTCGAGAAATCTCCAAAGAAAACACAACAAGGAGCTGAACTACTTTTTGTTTTGTTTTGGATTTGATGATTTCGTGCAAAATACTTTTGAGTTCTACAGATGTTTTCATACTGACCAATGAATTGAAAACCCATTCAGCAATCATTTCCCAGTGGCGATATGAATTGAATAGTTTTTCCGGTAAGAAGACTTATTCCCCCCTCAATTTCTTCATCGATTTCTGTTCAATTTCGTCAATTCCACTCGCACGATCTCCACTCAAGTAATTGTAATAATTTTACTCAAATGTTATAAATTTCAAAAAAATCATTTTTCCGTCAATAGACAACCATTTTAGATTGTTCACATAATCATGTAATCTCAATACTACAAAAACTCATATAAATTCCGATTTTCCGTGAACAACCCTAAACCTACCCCTTTCTACAGCTTTTTCTTGGTGAAGGACCAAATATGGACAGAAGCGGAATGTGGCCAACCGTCCAGAGCCGCAAAATGCCCTACTTACAAGTGCAAATTTCAACAATTCAATTTGCTGTTTGTCCACAAAAATTAGGGCTAGCCTGTTGAAGAAAATATTTATGAAAATGCTAAAAACAATTACCGTAATGCCTCGATTAAGCGCCCGGGCGCTTATTTAATTTTCGAGGCTCTAGGGTGGGCGCTTATTCGAGGAGGCGCTTATACGAGAGGGGCGCTTATTTGCAATTCAGAAAAATTGCACAGAAATAAAAGGCGGTTTTTAATAGAAACACTTTTTTTTCTTTCACAAAATATCTATTTCCACATCTTCGTCACTCTTCTTGTCTTCGTCGACGAGTAACATGTCTGGACTCGCGTCAGCGATATCACTCGCATCGGCTTGAAACGCATTTGCTTTCTTCGTATTCATAATATATTCAAATTGCTCTTTCAGTATTGTACAACATTCGTGACAACGTTTACCCTCTTTGAAGCATGTGATGAACAATAAGAATGAAAATTAGAAAAAACTGTGTTCCGTTGCTTTTCTTCTTTCCGTGTTTCGTTGCCTTTCTTCTTTCCGTGCTACTGTTTTTGCCGAAAACTCGAATAGGCGCCTGTTTCTGAAGATTGAGGGGTGGGCACTTATTTAATAATTTAATGAAGAGGGTGGGCGCTTATACGAGGGGAGCGCTTAATCGAGGCATTACGGTAACTTTTTGTCTACTTACAGTCTATTTGAATAAATGGCATAAATGTACCTAAACCTCGAGTACTATTTAATATTGTTTTTAACATGTTTTATATTGTTTATAAATAAATCACTAGCTTTTACATTTTATATTTTTATACTAACATCCCCCCTTTTTACGTCTTCTTTTACTTCCCGACCCATTTCTTTTCTTTTAGTAACAGGACCCATGGGAGAACAGAAATATTGTGTATATATTGTAATTATTGTACTTATTTTTGAATGGTTATCCTGTATAAATATTCATATAAATAAAATAAATCAGCACCAAGGGTCAACCTGCCTAATCTATTTTGGAAAATATGAAAAGTACGGAAATGCCAAAAAAAATATTTAAGGTTAAGAAATGTCTATTAAGTTAAATTTTAGCAAATGTTTTACCGTTTCGGTTTACGCAAAATATTTTGAATTTACACACGCTAACGAAAGAAGTGTTCGCAAAAAGTTTAAAACGACAAACAATGATGAATGTTACTAATGCTTAAGTGTTTTCTTATGTTTTCACGGTAAAATGCGAAAATCAAATGTATATACAAAGAAGTTAAAATGCCGGCTCCAACAATGTTTTCGTTTGGAAAACCAGAATTTTAAGATGAGAAGAAAAAACCACGGCATCCGATGTATTGTTTCCATGTTGTACAAAGATATTTTCATCTAGTAGCATCGCCAACACGCATGGTGAAAATAACAAACATAATTTAAATCGTATTTGATTCATCGAAAAATTCTACAATCTCCAAAGTTGATTTTCTTGGTTAAAAAATAAAAACTTCCGAAAGTTGCCGAAAAAAATAACTCTTCTTCCAACTTAAAGGTTCGCGCTTGCATTTTGACTGTTCGCATTAATTTGAGCACCATTAAATGATAGCCCGACGTCTCACAGCTACACATCCGTCTTGCCGTCTAAACGCAAACACATAAGGATGTCAATCAGTACAATGACAACATTATCGGTTACTTACTTAAGCTGGGTGTACGCATTGCCGCGATGTTACCTTGCGATAGATTAGCACGGTGAGGCGGCATTTGATTGGGCGGGAAACTGCCGGGCGGATGCATTCCATTGAACGGAGGTGGAGGGCGGAAACAATTATTCATTGGTCCCGGAGGGTTCATCAAAGGTGGACGCTAGAAAAAAACTTCAGATATTAAAAAAAAACAAAATCTCCATAAGCCGACATACTAAATATAAGCACGCTCAGGATAAAAATAACATTTTTCTACAGCTAGTGAAATAATTGAACAACTCGCGCATGTAGGGCAGATTTGTCCCTGCAAAATACGAGGTTTAAAGGTTTACCTTGGGTGCATACGACTTGCTGTTTTACACACTTGTAGATTTTCGTTTGGGAAATTAATTTATTTTTATTTAAGTTACTTATTATTAAATATTTCATTAAAACAAAAACATGAAGACAAGTACAGGTGAAGAGAAGTATATATTTTTGTTTATTTCATTTTTATATATATAAAAATAAAGTATTAACCCTAATTTTGGTAACGAGCGTAAACGAGGGTGTCTATCCCCTTTTCCTTAGCGCAAGACGTTGGGTGTAAATGCTACTCATTCGCTGAGTCGGCTGAGCCGGAAATCCGAAATCACAAACGAAGCTATTTATATACACAACTTGAAACAACTATAATAAGCAGAAGCAAACGTTCCTCAGGAAGCATGGAGCCTTTAGATATTTAATATTACTTCGACAGTGGTTTGTAATTCTACATTCTTTACCCGGTACAAATTAGCGTAGCATAACATTTACATTGCAGAGTAAATTGATTTGTAGATATTGTAGTGCAGTCAACAAGCGGGTCAACCTGGACAAAATGCGGATACAAATGATTTTGGGACCATTAGAAGAGCAATTTTATGTACTTTAAACAGAAAAAATCCACCAAAATCGGATTTGGGCAAAAAAAATTACGATCATTTTTGGGGTCAAGTTCAAAAAAATCGTTAAAGAAAAATTCGTTTTTTAAAATAAATTATAGGTTTTACTTTGTCACACTCTGCTAGAACTAAACATAGTAACAAGTTTATTTTTTGCAGGTATGCAGTAAAAAAGTGTAAAAATTGATCTAAATTAGAAAGCAATTCAGGGGGTTTGGTAAGAAAAAAAATACAAAAACAATCCCTAATTTTGATCCATCAGCCCTTTAAAGATGTATTTCTATCTGTATTTAATACAGTTTAATTATATTGTAGTGTTATTACAGCCCCGTAGATAGTGGCGTTTTTACATTCATTGAAGCAGAACAAAGAAAGGAGTTTTTCTATACTACAATAGAACATAATAGGGAGATTAAGAAACAAATCTACAACGTGGACGGCAACGGCGAAAATCGAAAACGAGACGTCTTGTGTTCCGGTTGACGTTTTCTTATAAAATAGTTAAGTTACAAAAACGACAACAACAAAACAATTCTTGTTTGTTGATTTTTTTACAAAAGACAAAATGTTATTGAAAGATGAAAAATAATGTTTTTTATTGTTCTATTACAATTAAAACTGAACGCAGAATGTAATTAATTCATCAAATGTAATAACAAACGTAAAAACCGATATATCTGAAAGGTAAAAAGAAACGAGTTGTTATAGAAAACGCAAACACTATTATTGTGGCTTCAAAATAAATAAATGAACAAATTAATATAGAAAAATAAAACAAATTAATCAAAAATAATATTTATTTCATTTTCAAATCACACGTTTTAACAAAACGCCAATTTTGATGATTTGAAGTTGTCGCAGCCTGTATACAACAAGAACGTTGGGAACGCATGCGCAGTTAGATTGTTTACATCACGCGCGTTGCAGTCGCCGTCTCAGGTTTTATTTCTTCATCTCCCTAATATTCATGAAATCAGGAAAGGAAATCAATATTAACTTGGATCTCCACTAGACGAAACCCTTCGCGCGAAGGACAATTTTCTAGCAATAGCAAATTTTCTGTTCTTCTTTGCGCGATCACTGTTGAAACGTAGACCCCACTTCTGCTTTTCATCGAGACGATA
Source organism: Candelabrum cocksii (assembly GCA_963930725.1). NCBI lineage: Eukaryota > Metazoa > Cnidaria > Hydrozoa > Anthoathecata > Candelabridae > Candelabrum > Candelabrum cocksii. The sequence goes on along the minus strand of OZ005666.1, from coordinate 11,626,275 downwards.
ATAGCACGATTGTCCGTGCAAATTTTTTTGTTTGGTGTGTGAACGAGAATTCAACTAACTAGCTAACAACTATATCCTTATAATTATGTCTCACAAAAAAATATAGTATAAAGTATATTGAATTTGCAACAATGCAACAAAACGCTTTACTTCACCAAAGCAATAATGGGCAGATTTTCATTTTTATTTGGGTGAGTTAGGAACACAAATTCTAAAACCCACTGACAACTTGAGCTGAACTCTACAAAATCGTTTGCTTTCTGCTGTGGAAGGTCAAGAAATTACAGGAACTGTAGTAAATTTGTTGATAGAAAAACGCAGCGACATTAATTTCAAGATCTTTTGGGAAAAATTGAATGCGTTACAACAACAACTTTCGATTGATCCTCCTTCATTGCTAAGAAAACGAATGATGCCTGCAAAGTTTGCGGAAGGTCAAGAACCGCATCATCACCAAACTGTGGAAAATTTGTATCGTCAACATTTCTTTGAGGCATTTGATCATACCATCAAAAATATAAAGCAGCGCTTTAATCAACCGGATTATAAGAAAGATTCTGCTCTTCAATCTGTTCTGATCGAATCAGTTTCTTCTGCACCATTTGACGATGAATTTAAAACAGTGCAGGAGGTGTATGGCGACCATTTGGATTGTTTTCCGTGATAAGTCAACTCGATTTGCTTCCGAACCTAATCAACACTGAAAGCAACTTCTCTTTAATTATTCGTGAGCTTAAAATACTCAGTTCTGCAAAAAGGGATCTGGTAAAAGAAAATTATAAGCTGGCGAAGATAATACTCGTGTTACCAGCAACAAATGCCGTCTCTATGGTATGTATATATATATAGCCTGTACCAGATCTGCGCAATAAACTTCCAAGTTCATTGTTCTAAAATATACTTTAGTTTTACCCCCTGGATTGACTGTCAAGACTTTGTAATTACTGGACTAATTAGTTTAATTTTTGCACATATTAAAACAACTTTCTAGGCCTATAATTAAGAGCGTAAACTGCTTGTTTGTCAAATTTTGTCATTTTTTACCCCCTGAAATCTCTTTTTATTATCCCCTGGAGGCAATTTAAACCAACAGAATAAGTCCTAAACTATGTAAAATACCAAAATTGATTTAGATTGTCTAAATACAGGTGAAAATATCTTATTTTAAAGGTTTTTATGGAACAAACTCAAAGAAATTCGAGAGTTTTTTGTGTTTTTCTCTTATTTTTCTCTTACCAAACCCCCTGAATTATACTTTTCAAAATTATTTGCCTTGGGTCAAATTTTACACGTCTTTCCTACATACCTGCAAAAGATAAACTTGTTTATACGTTTAGTTCGTTCACAGTGAAGTAAAACTTACCCTCTAATTTCTCAAGAAACATGTAGTTTTGATTTTGTAAACTTGACCCCTCCCACAAAAATTATCATAACTTTTTATGCCCAAATCAGATTTCAGGGGATTTTTTTTCAGTTTAAAGTACATAAAATTACGCTTCTAATAGTATCATCTGGTATCAATGGTACCAAAATCATCTGTATCCGAATTCTGTCCAGGTTGACCCTATTTTAAGGCTCTAGTGACTGCACTATTGTGACATTGCGGCATTTTACAGCTCAGTCATTAAATTCTTTAAATCTCGTAAGGTTGGCGTTCTTAAAACGCTGTATGATTTACTAGTTTAAACAAATCGGACCTGCATAGTTTGTGGTGGTCCTTGAGGCGTATCACCAACCATGGGTGGCATGGGTGGTGGCATTGAGGGACGCATGTAGCCCATTGGTCCAGGAAACGGCCGTGGTGGCATACCGAATGGATGCGGCGGTCTGGGCGGAAAGTGGGGCGGCGGTAGACCAGCGTACATTCTCGAGGGCGGGTAGTTAACGCTAAGAGACAGCACTAGATATAATACTGTGACTGAATGTGAAAAAATATTTCAAACAATAAAATAAAACGGAGAAACAGGAGCACGTAGAAGGCACACGAACCTTCCTGGGGCAGAATGTAATGGCGATTCGTTGTCATCCGCTAAACAAAGACATGTAGTTGAATGCGGTAGTAGTATAACAGTAAGAACATACTTGACTTGCTGCTGTTGGCCGGACTGGACGCTCGTTCAGTAGGCTGGCTAGACTTTTTGTATTGTGGAGACATGTCGATATCTAGCAGTCGCTTTCTGTAGATCTCCTTCTCGCGTTTATGCTCGTCACATTCGCGCACCGCGGCGCGCATCTTAATGTAGTTGTTGTGACTCTGCTCTTCACTGCTCGCCATCTGAACCTTGTACTGCTTCTCGTTGTCGAGGATCTCTTGCTTCAAATCTTCGATCTGCTTTCTGAAAAATCCACAAAATGTGTCCCATAATAAGACAATAGTTGGCAAGATAGTTGGATCCCAGTGAAAGCCAGTGCGAACACTGTCTGTTCAAGGGAGTAAAGAGTGTGACCTTACATGAAGACATTTATCTGTTTGTCATTTTCGCCAACTGCGTTCAAGCTCTTCTTTAACGTCTTTATTTCGTCTATTTGTGAGGCCAGCGAACTAAACAATTGTAATGTGTCATTGACGCATAAATTAAACACCTTGCGCATATTTAGAGAGCATAAATTATAATACCTTCGATATTCACCTTCGCGATCCGCGAAAAATCTGCCGATCGTCGTTAATTCGATTTCTTTCTTCTCTACGCTCTTGCTTAAGTCGTTGTTTTGTGACGTCAGCGACTCGCTTCGTGCGAGTAACTCGTCGTATTTATCTACAAAAAAAGAAATTGTAGGATAAAAAAAAGAAACAGTGGTTTGGTACGGATGGATATTCCTTCAAAATTTCACAAATAAGAAAATCGCACGCAATAGTAATTCGTGTATACGTCAATTGCTCGATGTTACATAACCATCAAAATGTAGATATTGGCTACGAAATATCATTTAAAACTCCTGAATGCTCTTGTAATTAAAACGCATCTACTTCTTCGTGTATTTCTAGCAGATAGTGAAATGTGGTGACTCATGGTGACTTTAAAATTAGGCGAATTAATTTCAAAACAAATGAAATGAATACAAAAGTTCAGCTTTTGATAGTTTTCAAGACCCAAATATATCAGTCAACATATAGGCAGCGTGAGAGACATATATATATATATATAAACAGGAGAAGTGACGTATTTACGTACTTTGCGTCTCAGATGCTTTCCCCTGAAGATCACTGAGGTTGCGTTCACTTTCATTGTATGTTTCTGACAAGCGCTGCAGCTCGGCCTGGAGCTAAACAAGGAAAGGTTCAGGGTTCGAGACCATGCTATCACAGAGTTGTTTAGTGAGCGGTTACAAATAAAATATCCCGTATATCATTAAAAATAACCGTAGCACAAATAGGAGCAATTAAAATACACTAAAACTCCGGGTCGAGGTCTAAACATGACAAACTAGGGGCTTGTAACTATCGAAAAAGAAATCACTTCCACCTTTGTGGCTTCCATCAGCTTGCATAGCTTCTCTGCTTTAACATCTAAAATAACCGCAATTTTAATGTTACAAGTAAATTGATTATAAATATGCATAATATAGTATCAATTTACTTTAATATAGTATTTTATTTAACTACGTTGTTAATTCTCTATTGAAAGCAAATGTGAAAAAAAAACTACTGTAGGAAAAGATGATGATGAAGATGATGCAGTTAATTTATTATTCGTTTTTATTTCTTAAATGATTGTTTATCTAACAATAAATTAAGCTAGTAGAATAAATATTACATTAATTTAGGTAACAATGTTAACAAAGAAAATAAAAATATAGTAAATATTGAATATTTACACAAAATTAAACATACAATGTTTGCGTGATCAACTTAGTTCGTATTTCTAATATAAACATCTGTAATATACCTTCTGAATCATTTTGACTATTCTCATCTGTTTCCTCGGTAACAGGAGTTGTCATGGTGATCAGTGTTTCCTGAACAACCTGACGTTATAAATTAAAACAACGCAAAAGTAAATATTTTGAATATAGAGTTCGTAAATGAATAAAGTGTGCAAGAATTAAATCGACAATAAAAGCAGACCTTTTAGAATTCTACATGATCGGAGTGAAATGAGAAAGAGTGATTATTCACGTATAGTTCTTCTTCAATCTCATTTTGAAAAAATATTTAAAAACACACAAATATACCCTTAGTTCAGATTTCAGCTTGTGAACGTTACTTCTCTCTTCCTGCAATAAACTATTTGCCTCTGTCATCTTCTCTGTTAACTCATCGACACTACGAAGAAAACATTGATTGTAAAGATATATATGCAGAGTTTTTGCTCAAGCGGTACCTTGCTTTGACATGCTCAAGTTCTTCGTCTTTCTAGAACAGAAAATAGATGTCTCATCTATGCAATGCAATAAAATATTAACAATCTGTAAAAACGGCAAACAAATATACCTTCCTTTTAAAAATTAAACTCACATTTTTGTGTCAAATTATTGTAAGAAATATGATTGTAGATTTATATTGAAAAAACCAAAAGCCAAACATTAATGTAGCTCTATAATGCAACACGACTTGACTCACTCTCATTTCAAACAAAAAGAAACCATTATATAGATATGTATTTAGATAGACTGTTGTTAAAATGTAGCGTCCAACCTGTTCAATAATACCATCCTTTTCATTAAGCGTGTTGTTCAACGTTTCGATATTCTCCTCGCTTTTCGAAATGGCGGCATCTTTAACATCGAGTTCCTTAATGACCTGGAGAAAGATTCATGAACATCACATTTCATTTACAGAAATCCATAGCAGAACCTTTGGGGGAATAATATTATTTCTCAACACCTTTGTGGATGATGTGGTGTAGCAATTTGTATTTTACAATTCCGTATTTTCTGTTGAAGATAAATGACTATTTATTAATTTTAAATTTATTAAGGAAATCATAACAACTTAGAAACAAGGGGAATGCACGTTTTAGTTTGAAGAAAATACTTGGGAAAACAGGGAGCACAGACCAGAGTAGAATGCAGAAAGAAAACGTATGAAAACCAATGTGTATGAGAATAAATGTTTACATAGTAGAACTTATCCTCAAGCTGTTTGAAGTCTTCTCGAGCAGTCTTCACATCGTCTTTCAATGTGTCAATCAACGAAACCTTCGCCACTAAATCACCATCTTTTGTGACAATTGATTTCTCGAGAGAAGTCACTTTCTCTGATAACTTTTTGTTACTTGTTTCCATTTTTTTGCAAGATTGCTAAAAGAGGAAAATCAAAAATAACTATTCATTCGCTTTTTCATTGAACATCTCTTTCTCATATTCACACTCACTAACCACATACTACCTGAGATACAAAAATCATTGATCGTGACATACTTGAAATTAATCTTCATATCTATCTACAGGAACACTAATCATGTAAAATGCCTATTCACCTTGTTAATTTCTATCCCCTTAAACACTATTTTGTACATAACTTAACACTTTCAACTAAAAGTTTCATTAAATGTTTGAAAAGCTATGCATAATTTATATCGGAAAAGTAAAATTTATTTGTGCATAAGATTTTTTGGAATTCTTTTTAAAATTAAGTACTTTTATTTCGAAATGTACAAAAACATATTCGCCACCTTTTGTTCAATCAACTGTGAATTTGTGGAGTTTATCTCCTTCTGCAATTGTTTATGCTTTGCGCTTTTTTCTTTCACCTAAAACACACAACCAGTTTGAAAACATATTCCGTAACAACTAAAGATACCATCGCAGTTCTCATTCAGTGATCAGAGGTACAACCAACATCTACCTACCAGTAAAGTAAAATCTTCTCGCAAGTTAAAGTTAACTATAAACAAATTGTTATATTGCAATTTTTCGAGCAGCGGTTACGTGGTTACATGGTTATATTCAAAAATAATATATATATATATTATAGAAGAAATGAATGTATGTCAAAATCATGACTGATCAAGATTTTCATGACAAACCTGATCAAGAACATCGTTATGTGTCTTGTCTTTTTCCTTCAGTTTTGTTTCCAGCTCCGCAACCTCGTCTTTCAGTTGCACCATTTCTGAATTGTTTCCTGGTTTCGATCCTATATAATGAATTATGGTATTTATGTGTTATATATATTAGATAATTATAAATAAACACATTATGTTGAGCATTGTTTGCATGCTAACCCGAAGGTAAGCTAATAAGAGTGTGTAATACCTAGACAATTGACTTTAGCTGCAGACATTTAAAAGTTTTTTTGATTGAGTGAAGTAGTAGTGACTGGTAGAAGAGTTGTACAAAAAACAAAGATGTCCATGATGGTTCGAATACAAAGCCGAGACAAAACTTGCTACCACAAGTTCACTTTGCTTTTTGGCAAAGTAGACCTTAAGCAGAATTACGGTATGACCCCTCTACAATTTATAAGGAACCCTATATACACTTCAGTAGGGCTTGTGTAGTGTGACCAAGGTTAAAGAAAATATGAACTTACTATCAGGAATGCAAACAACAGGTTCAGTTGTACTCTGTGAGAAAAGTGCAAAACATTTATTGCAAAAACTAAATAATTGTGCGATGAAAAGATTTCTGAAATATTTCCCTGTTACCTCTGCACAAATAGAGTTCAACTGGTGGGTTTTTATATAAAGGTGTACCAGGTAAAAGTATTGGTTGGTGGCATATAGAATTTTAATAAGTGTACCAGCATTAAATAGACTGAAGTAAAAGATGAAAAACAAAAATCACATACGTTTGTGAAGTACCAGCAGAAGAGCACATGGTTCACAATCATGGTTGTGAAAAAAGCAAACTTCTCCAAACCGATCAAATCGAACTGCTCCAAAATATCTTCAGAGAGCTTACAAATATAAAGATTAAAGTTAGAAATCAACCTATTGAGCTAGGCTGAGGGGATGGTACGTATCAAAGATAGCACATAGTGTAATAAGGAAAATATAAAAGCAATGAAAAGGAACAAATCTTTGAATTTCAAACAAAAACTAATTTCTAAAAATAGATTTGCATTATGTTTAATGACAAAAGATATGACGTTCCTACCTCCATTTTCCCGGCCAGAGAAAGACCCATACTAATTGTATACTGCAACAGTGTCCGTACAAACAACTTGATTGCTCCAACCGTATAGGCGAAAGCAGCATACAAACACCCATTGATAAAACGTGTCAAGTGTTTTATGTAAGATGAAACAGAAGACTGCGATGTGCTTTCCCCTACATCTTCAGTGTGTTCGGCTGACGTTTTACACGCCTCAAGAGTGGGATGCTTCACACATAACGACTCCAGTGCATCCGTGGAATGTTCATGACGCTGGTCTACAAAATAATTTTAAAAAGATTTGTTTATTATATAGGTTGGAAATAAAATTATGCACAAGATATTGGTACTAAATTCAAATATCCGTGATAATATCAGTTACAACATCAAGACAGTATCAATATTTAAACAGTTCCATAAAAGAATATTTCTACCTTGACTTGTATATTTAGATTTCTCGTGGTCCATATCCACACTTTCCGATGGCTCAAATTCATCTTTAAAATCACAATAAATGATGCTAAGATGGCTTTTCATGACGATGAACAAAGATTGGGGTCATCATACATAACTGAAACAAGCTTAAGTTTTTGCATTTAAAAGGTTTTAAAAGCATGAAATAAAATAAAACTCATTCCCAAACTGGAGAACAAAATTTAACAGTGTTGATGTAAATTCCGTGCTACATCAATAACATTTTCCCCTTGGGCGAGTTAAGTGGCATTTGAGAATATTTTTTGGGAAATTGATTATCCTACCCCTAATATATGAATGAACTACTTTAACTAGCTGTTAGTGTGAGGTTAATTATGGTTAGTTAGAAAGTTAACTGTTAATAGTAGTTTGTGGTTAGTCGTATTCACCTTCACGTTTATATGCATCTTCCTGAACTGTCCTCTTTGCTTTACGATTTTGCAACATGGAATCCGTATGGGAAACAAACTGCGGTTCCTCTTTAGTAAATTCTTTGATAGTTGGTGTCTCAACTGAAGTTTCTACGTCGATAACTAATTCACTTTGCGGTGGCGTCTCCTTCAATTCTATTTCCGCCTCTGTTATTTTATCGCTTTCATTTATCTTGGCATCATTGGAGTGTGATGCCACTTTTTGATCTTCATCCATATTGTTCTGATCAGATTTCTCTGTGCTCGAAGACATATTTTCATCAGATAGATCGACATCATCATCTTTAGTTGACTTGCTGATGGAATCTTCAGATGACTGCATTTCCTCTTGCTTTGATTTTAATGCTACTGTGTTTTTCTTAAGTTCTACTTCAGAGTCAACAGTATCACTATCATCGTTAACTGGAGTGTCTGAGTCAGAAACACCAAAGTAATTAAAGAGTCCACCAAAGAAACCACCAGAATCATCTGGTGACTCCTTCTCACTGTCGTCATCCTTTGTGTCAACTAAAACTTCAGATTTCCCGTTTATTGCAGTGCCTTCGTCTTTTAAAGATTCCTTTGTCTCGACAATAGTGTTCACTCCAATCTCTTTTACTTCGGCTGTATCATCTGTTAAAGATGACTTTGAATCAGTGAAAGGAAATGTTGGTTTCTCGTAGATTTCATTTTCAGATTGATCAACTTTTGTATCATCTGAGTGTTGATCAATATTATTTTCAACATCAACAACAACATCAATACGTTTTACATGTAATGAATCATCAGCATTTCTGTTGCTTTCATTTGTCATCTTTAATTCAACACTTGCTGGAGAACCAGACTGATATTCATCGTTATCAATTACCTTTGAATCTTCTTCCCGTTTGTTCGCAACATCTTCAACCTGCTTTGTTGCGGCATCTCCAACCTGTTTGGTAGCACCATCTTCAACCTGCTTCGCTGCATCATCATCTACCTGTTTCGTTGCAGCATCTTCAACCTGTTTGTTTGCAACAACTTCAACCTGTTTGTTTACAACAACTTCAACCTGCTTCGTTGCGGTATCTTCAGCCTGTTGCGGAACAATATCACCCGTATTTCTCTTCTCTTCCTCGTGGCGATGATTATGTTTGTGCAAAAACAATCCCTTTACCGCATTTTTGATGGAAAATTTCTTCTTTGGTGCTTTCGTACTAGCCAATTTTTCATCTTCTTCTGCTGCATTAACATTAATGTCTTTTGTGCGTTCATTTTCAAGACTTCCATTCAAATTTTCTTTTTCAACTTCCCTACTTTTCCGAATCGAGAGCATTTGATAAAGACTTGAGTCTGCCGCTTTCAACTCTGTCTGTAGACTTCGTGTAATGAGATCATCAATCAATGGCCCCATATCATCTTCGATGACACGATCTTGGAAATGAGTTGCAATGTAATCACTGATCTGTTTCTTTCTGATCTCTTGAAAGCGTTCCGATTGGTAGATGGCGTTAATCTTTGGATCAGGATCAAAGAGCACTTTCAGGGTAATCTGTGGTCGTGCTGCTGAAATTCATGCGTTGTAAGTTTAATGTAATGCTCATTTTAAGTTTAAATTTTAAAAAGAATCATGGTGTTTAAAACAATTGAATTTAAAAATTTAAAAATAAATATTATTATTTTTGCACTGGCATTTAAGGTCAGAAAGAATGGAAAATTAGTATACTAAACATTTCAAATGAGCAGCGGTTGTTTCACAAATCTCTTCAAATCAACACCATTTCCAAAAGAACTTATTAACAATGATGTCAACAATACCTTAACATAGTCAAATAAGTTATCATTGTACAGATGTGCATGAACTCACAAATTATTTTTTCTGTTTACATCTTGTACTTTAACTAATTTTACTTCAAAAAACATTGATTGCCTCTGATTAAACTTGATTGCCTCGGACAAAGATGCTTACATATTACAAATTGAAACATCTAATGCAATTTACTCACGAGTTGCTTTCTTTCTAGTTTCATCTTCTTCGTTGTTGGAATCCTCCTTGTCCTTCCTTTGAATCCCAGTTGTCTCTCTCCCTTCATGACTAAACACATCGTTAGACTTGTGCACCCTAGCTGACTCTTTAGAATTGATCATCACATTCCCTTCATTGTTATTATCCGGTTCCTCTTGTTTCTTCAATCGATCGATTTCATTGCCTTGAATTTCCTCCTTCTCCTGCACTTCTTTTTCATTTGTATTTTCAAGAAAGACGTTATGTTTGTCCTTTTCATTTTCTTTTGTCTCTCGTTGATTAACTAAATTACTTTGCTTTTCCTGATGGCTTTGTAACATTTCTTCCTGAACCTTTTGCTGTTTCAATATTTCCTCATTCTGGACCTTAGTTACATCTTTCTTTGGCACATGCTCATTTTCTTCTATTTTCTTTTGTTCAACAGCATGGATATCTACTGCATTTTTTTTACTATCCTCTCCCTCATGTTTTATATCTTCTTTACGTATCTGTTCTTCCTGCAGCCTTCTTTTTGTATCCTGTTCTCTCCTTTCTTCCTCTTCTTTATTTTTTTCTTCTTCTTGAGCTGTCTTCTGTTCTTCTTGGATCCTTCTTTGCTTCTCTTGAACCCTTCTTCTCTCCTCTAGGACTCTTCTTTGTTCCTCTTGAACCCTTCTTCTCTCTAGTTCTTTTTTTCTTTTCTCTTCGACTATCTTTTTTTTTTGTTCTTCGTTTCTCTTTTTTTCTTCATACATCATCTTTTGTTTTTCTTTCCTTTTATGTTCTTCTTGTAGCCTTTGTTTTTCTTCCATTGCTCTCTTTTCATTTTCCTTTCGTATCATTTTATCTTTTTCGTGTCGCCTAGTTTGTTCCTCGGTCATCATATTTTCTCTGTTTTCTTTGAGATTTTCACCTTGCTTAACACTTTGATCACTCTCCTGGTCTTGAGTCTGCTGGTCTTTGGCAGACAGTTGCTTTTCTTGTTCCTCAGCTTTTACTCTTCTGTTTTCTTCCTGTAGCCTTTGTTGATTCTGCGCCTGAATATGAATTTGTTCTTTGTGTTCTTTTCCCATGTTTTGATCTTGATTTGCTGCATTATAATTTTGTTGTTGTTCCCTGATGTCTGTCTGCTGTATTTGCTTCTTTTGTAAATGTTCATATAATTTCCTTTCTTCTTCTTCATCGCGTAGCCTTTTCTTTCTATCTTGTATTTCTTTTTGTCGTAAATGTATCTGCTCCTGTTCATAACGTCTCTCTTGTTCCATTCTTATCTCTTCTTGTCTTTCAAATAATTTCTGTTGCCTCATTTCTTCTACTTGGCTTTTCGTTTTACCTTTATTTGTCTGTTTTTTATTCAACTGGTGAAGTCGTTTGACTGTCTTCTGTTTGGGCTGTGCATATTGTGAATAATCATCTAAACAAATCAACTGTGATGTAACTTCAATGAAATTCCCTTTACTGCTTTATTAATATGCAAAAATCTTTAAAAATTCACAGAGTAATTATACGATTTCTTTTTAAAATCTCCCTACTTATACTTCAGTAAATGAAATATTAAGAGCAAAACAGCTTCTTTTTTCCAGAGTAGCTTCATTCCCACCTGGATATTGATCATAATTCAGTTGGTCATCGAGATACGGGTCTCCATCATTGTGGTAATCATCCGGATGCACCCCTTCATCAAAATCCTGCATCAAAACACAATATTCTTTATTCAGGTTTACAGCAAATCTTGATGATTTTTGAACAATTTCTATTCGAAAGAACAAATGACTCTAAAACAAATTCATTTATACAGCATTAAATTAAATTTCCAAAGTTTAATTTTATCGCTATGACACTCAGACCTAAAATTCAACATTCTGTGAAGTTTCTGTATTCACCCATTCAATACTGCTGTTGATGTTTAGTTATGTTGCGACAAAAATTGCGGAGTTATCAAAATGATTTACAAATAAGTTAACAGTTAGTCAATTGTCTTTTCTTTTAAATTATTCCTGAACACATTTTTCCACCTCATCATTGTGGCGCCTGTTACTGTTTGACGCTCACAATTTCACACCAGTATGTAGACCGTAACCATTCTTTAGAATTACATGAAATACAGTTTCCTTTATTTTTCTGAGCTTCTTCTCTTACTGTACAATTTCCCTTTTAAAACAACATTACTCCTCGTGCTACTTTAACATGAAATAAGCAACAAAGCTTATATGTAAAATATGTATTTTTTAAGAATATTTATTTATCTGCAAGAAGTGTTAGCTGCAGGGATCTCAGCCTCCCCCATGTTCTGGTTTAGCTGCAGGGATTTCAGCCTCCCCCATGTTCTGGTTTAGCTGCAGAGATCTCAGCCTCCCCCATGTTCTGGTTTAGCTGCAGGGATCTCAGCCTCCCCCATGTTCTGGTTTAGCTGCAGGGATCTCAGCCTCTCCCATGTTCTGGTTTAGCTGCAGAGATCTCAGGCTCCCCCATGTTCTGGTTTAGACTTGTGCCACAATGTAAAATCCACGTGTTATAATTATAATTAATATTGAGGGAAAGAACAAACAAACATGAAAGTAACATATTTTCAAAGCATTATTTTGCTTTAGAGTTTGACGCTGTTGTCAGCATTTCCTGCAGCAGTTCTGTGACACAGAAGATTTTCTATAATTCCAAGGAAGGGCTGCGTAATCTGAGGTATTCTTCTTTAGAACATCTGGCAATGTCAGACATTTTACAGAGTTTAGTCAACTATTATCTCAAATTACTTACATCGTGTATTCTCTCTTGTGCACATGTCCCTAAAAATACATAGAAAGCTTTTAAAAATGCATTGGCAAACTAATAAAGCACAAGAAGTTAGGAATGTTTAACAAAAAATTATCCAAACACCATAAGACAATCAAACTCTGTTGAAGACTTCAAAATAAAAGTAACTTTTATAGTTTGTATATATAATTTTGAGATTTTTACACAAACAAATTCTACAAAAAGGGCAAATTAACAACCGCTATCCACCATCAACAGTAACATTGTTTTACACTGTTTTTAAAGTTCCAGTTGTATTGATTTTATATATGCATAAACGGGCTTAGCTAAGACAGAGTTTATACAGCACATTACGGGGCAGCAAATTAAATTCAATCTGGGTTTCAAAATGGCGTGTAATAGCATGCTGCTTAATTTCCTGTGCCAATCTTTGATATAGTATGCCCTTGTGAGACCCTTTTAAAAGCTTGCTCAAAACCCCTGACCTTAAAAAACTATATAAAACCAGGTCACATTTATCAGTTGCCGCCGCCTGGGTTTAAGGTTACTGGGTTTAAGATCACTGACCATGCGAACCTTCACTAGTACAGAGATGAACAGCAACAAAGCCCGAAAAAGCAAGTCTGCATTACTGCACTTTATGAAACGAAACTGAAAGCCCCATTGAGGACTTTATAGAATAAGGGTCATTCCATGTCAATTCAACAAGTCTAATTAACCCACCATCTCCAAATTTCTTCATTTTTAGCACATAGCTAGTAAATCATGTCAGAATCAACTGTGCAAAAAATTTTCACCCAACTCCAAATATTTCAGAAGTTATGCCGTTTTGAAATTTGCCACTTTTGGTTCATTTTCAGTGTTGCGCGCGCCCCTAACGATGCCTAGCAACCAGTTTAATGTGATATATCAACGTAAATATTGGTCATATAGATATGAAATTTGGTAGGTTTATAGATTTTTGGGTGTAGAATCCAAAAATCATACTTAAAAACATGTAAATACACCATTTAAAAGTTATTCCATAGTTCTTAATGTGTTTTAATAGAATGATATTGTTGTAGCGGTGTCTACGCTGAAAGGAATTACCAAAAAGGTAAAGATTTACTCAAACTCAAATTTAACACTCTGAAAGTACATATAGTAACCCACAAACATGAATAGTTTCAAGTCGTTTTTCACTGTACTTTTCTATATAAGTCCATTTTTATTTTACATATATAAATTTTATAAAAATAACTAAAAAACATTGTGAAGGAAAGTATTCCTTATCTCTCATATCACAACAAATTAAGTTTTAATGTATATTAAGAAGGAGATGTTTATTTACATTGAAATAACATAGTATATAATTCAAGACAGTAATATGGATTTATGTTAAATTTGAGTGCACCAACGCTGGGTTCAAGCACTCTACTTTCAGGCGAGCTCGAGTAGTGAAATACAGAAACAAAATGATATTTGTAATCTTCGATAACTTCGATCAATCATGTTGGTTTCAATACTTTATCCGCATGATTTAATATTAACTTTAAGAACACATATGTCTTATTTAAAAATATGTTATATCTTAATATGAGCTTCTCTCCAATGTGCTGATTGCTTTATGCCATTCCAGCATTGGTCCTCCCTCTGCCGCAGTGAAAAAGTAGTTATGTATCGTCTAGGATCCACACTTTAGTGTAGTGACTGGTCCCTTTAGGGATGAGTAACTTGTGGCATAGTTCCAAATGGTTACTGCGATATGACGGCTACTTTGACACGCCAGGTCATTAAGGGGTTAGGATGTAGCATGCTCAGATTTTTACGACTGAAACCAAGTTTTTCTCTTTTTTCTAAATGCGTACGTCATAGAAAATGTCTTTTCATTCTCTTTTGTAAACAAAACTGATTGTTTCTTTGTGTATATATTGATCTTTTTTTCTTCCATCGAATGCAGCATAGTTCTTCTGCATTTATCTGTCTCTAAGTTGAATGGAACTTTTAAACAACCTTCAGCATCGCGTGTAAACATGTCTGTCGGTTTTCTTTGAAAATCTTCCTCCTTACTATGTTTTACGTTGTGTAACAAACTTTTTGAAACGTAATAATTGCGTTATAAAAGTTAGGTCGGCAAAAAACTACCGTTTATCTTTTTAAGGTCGGCATGCCGAGATATTCGGATCAGGAGGTCGGCAGGCTGATGCCGACTTTGCCCAGTAAATGGTCGGCTTTTACGTCGGCAAATGCCGAGTGCCGACCTAAATTCAGAGCACTGAATGACCCATAAGTCAAAGTTGAATGTGAAATCGAAATCACTAACGAATAAATTATTTCGGCAAAGAAGATTGGGATTTCGCGATGCCAATACCAACAATCCGCGTCCACTTCTTATATATACAAGATACACAAATTTGCCAAATGATACTAAGAAATGTAAAAAACCTAAAAAACAACCTTCCTGGCACCTACATCAACTCTAATCGAAACAAAGAAGAAAGAGATTATTTCAATGAAAAAAGAAAAGAACAAAAGCAGCTAATTAATGACAACAAATCTAATAAATGTTTTTTTTTCTTCAGAAAACCGGACCCCCTCTGAGCCTGGACAAATTATAAAAGAGAAACAGGTCCGATACTACCCAACACCAAATCAAAATCTTTATACACCAATGTTGACTCATTTCTAAACAAACAAGACCTTCTCAATGTAATCTCTATTGACACTTTCAACACAAAATACCAGATATATAATTGAAATGCCTGAAATCAAAATCCCAGGATATAAACTGTTTACTAACATCAACAATACAAATTGTCACTGTGGAGTTGCTCTATGTATACATCACAGAATTGTTAAATATCTCAAAGATACACATCATGTAGTTTGTAGAGAAGCCATTTGCTGTGAGCTGGTCTTCAACAACAGTAAAATACTTGTCTGATATTCTACCGATCAAAAAATAGTGATGAAGCTATCGATAAATCTATAAAACATCCAACACGATATAGATAGGTTACAACGTCTCAAAAATATCCTTGTTAGTAATTTTAACTACCCTGCAATCGACTGGTCAGACACTCAAAATCCATTTCCACTCACTAACAAAGCCGCAAACATCCTAGAATCTATCAGAGAATTGTTCCTACGCCAACTACAACTACACCATATATCCCAGCCAAAACACACCAGACACAACCAGAATCCAACATTGACCACATACTAACATCAGAATTTAACACAGTAACTAATATTCATCTTGTCACCTATCGGACAACTTGTTGAATTTGAAATTTTCCCTGAAAATAGATCATCTACAGAAAATAAACTAAAAAAGGGTTAACTACATCAATATACAAAATACAATCAATTCACAAAACTGAAACATCTTAGATAATATGACTATGACAGCTGAGGCTGCCTGGTCGACTCTTGTAGATCTAGTAAACGATTCCACTAATGACAACGTGAAAGCTCGTAACAAGACCAAATCGATATGTAGAAGTGCTTTAAGTGTTTTTGAAAAAGCTCACAAAAAACATATCATGTGCATGTGTGAAAAGCAAAACCAAAACAAAGAACTTTTTTCCAACAATATATAAAGAAAAAAAGCTGTTTAACCTCCACTTTGCCAGCATAACCAGAGAAAATCTACAAGACAGAGCAACCTTTACCATCCAAACAAAATGCACACACTCTATCTGACAAAATGAGAATATAAAATAAAAATATTCAAAATATCCCCATTGACTGCATCTATCTCAATTTGGTCAAAGCCTTTGATATAGCTACCCACCAACCTCTACCAACCAAGCTTAAAGCCTATGGAATCAAAGGAAAAATCTTGAAATCAATCAACAACTTCTTGTTCAGCCAAAGGCAACGTGTAACTGTAATATGAAAAATTTCTAGAATGGATGGATACATGTTCAAAGTGGTGTTCCTCAAGGTACAGTTTTTGCAGCTCTTCTCTTCACTATGTATATCGACCTTCCTGATACCATCACTGCATTTATATTTGCCAACGATACAAAACTCTTCAAAATATTTAAAAATATGACCATATATCACACTTTAACATTCAACATGATATAGACATGCTTGTGAATTGAGCAAAGAAATGGCTAATGTGTGCCTAATGCACATAGGCTACAACAACAAAAAAATCTCTTACAGAATGAACAACACCAAACAAGGAAGATATATTAAACTTTTCGCTACAGAATGCAAAAGTGATCTTGGTGTCCTTGTCAAGAAAACCCTAAAATTTTCACACCACCACAAAAGTAAACAAAGCGAGCCAAATACTTGGAATATATACATTATACATTTGTTTACACTAATCTGAAATCGTTTAAAATTCTCTTGTTAGACCATGAATATGCCCATACTGTTTATTATCCCAAACTCATTAAAGATCAAAAATAAATTGAGAATGTGCTTAAACATGGATCAAAGATAGTCAGAGGAATTGACAATATCATGCAACGTACAACTCCAGGGGTTACAACTTCCAAGTATGCAATACACATTTATCCGAGGAAGCCTTATTGAAGGATTTAAATATATTCATAAAGTCTAAAAAATGTAACACAGTACTTTTTGAAATTGATAGAACTCAACAACATGTGGTGGGAACAGTTTAAAATTAAAGAAGAAAGAAAGTCATCTCGATGCCAGAAAAACTTCTTCTCAAATCGAGTTGTGAACAGTTCGAAGCAGCTTCTCAAAAGGCCTTTCTTATTAAAAATCTGTCTCGTCAATTTTGAACGTATTCTGCCAACTAAATCTCCAATCAATATTTAGAAAACATATAACAATTTAATTTGGTAGTTGGCATTCATAGTTAAAACAAGGAAACGAGGTTCCCGCATAAGTGTTCTTATCCAAATTTGAAATTTATTACTTTAAATGACTATACCTTGAAAATTTGTGTAGAAAATAATAAAAATTAAGAGTTTTGTTAACAATATATTGGCCGCCATGTTTATTATGATTTTTTCAGAACTTTTTTTGCGCATGCGTTCGACGTCATGATCAAGAAATCAACAAGGTGACGTGTCACAGAATTCTCGTTTACAAAATGTTCTGTTTCCTTGCCAACGGGAAAAAATAATATTATAAACTATCATGCACTTCATAAATTATGAAGGGGGCACGGCCATTTTTATTCTTATATAAAAGTGACTTTCAAATTTTGAAACTAAGACAATAGAAGTAATAAATAGCATTGGAAGTGGAAGTATTGATCCGGTAAACGAAACTGATTCCACTACGTTTCGAAACTGATGCCGATACAGAAATGAAAGCAAAGATGATTGGTGTACAAGCAACGTTGACCACCTTTCTCTTTCTGTTTGGGTGCCTTCTAGGGGAAAGGATTTTGTCACAGGCAGAAACGCAGCAAATCATCTCAATCACAGGATCTGTGTGAATCGGATGCTCAACATTTGGCAGAGAAAACAAACAAAACAAACAAAACCGATGATGAATTCGATATCTTCTGGGAGGAAGTTGGCAGAAAAAAAAACAACTGGAAGGAAGTAAACCAATCCAACTTCAATTCTTGCATGGAAAACATTATAAAAGCTGCCCAGAGACAAGCCTTTGACGAAAAATTCGTCAAAGAAGTCAATCAAGGTGTTTCATTTAGAAAACTCTATGCAGACGAATTTAACATAGCTACCCTCAAAATTCAATTAAAGCTTCTTCCTGGTATCGTGCAGAAACAGAACACCGATTTTCCAGCTATCATGGAATCAATTAAGCTGTTAAATAAACCGAAACGTCATTACAGAGGTAATTAATCTTTTGAAGCTAATTTGCTTGCACCATTTACCAACGCCGAAAATGAATTTAATGAAAAATGAAAAAGAAGTTTTTCTGGGATAGAAAATAATAGTCAGAATAGCTCCGTTGGTAGAGCGTTTGCAATTTCGGATTTCTGAGGTTGCGAGTTCAAATCCTCTCGACCTCGCAGACTCAGCGAATGAGTAGCATTTGGACGCGGTAAAGTACGGGTGTTGGTGGTAGGAGTGGCGCCCGCCTCAACAGTTACACCCAAGGTCTTGCGCTAAGAAAAAGGGGATAGACACACTCATTTACTAACCCGTTACTAACATTAGGGTTAATTCGACAACTTGAGAAAGGTCAAGACTTTCCTTAGGGCGACAATGACTCAAAAACGATTACAACACCTGATGCTTTTAAATCTGGTGGAGGTTAGTTTGGTGAATGTTCAAAATTTTCATAAAATCGTCAGTCAATTCGTGTTGTTGTTTTTTTACCGTTTCGAAAATATGTAGATTGTCAGAGAAGCATTGCTTTTTATTCTATCAATTTTTATTCAGATTCTTAACAATAAAAAAGCGGCTGTAACAGGTGATATTATTTTTAAAGAGACTCTGGAAAACGTAACTGGCATAAAACCCGCCATTCTAGATTAGATGAATCAAATAATTAACTGGCTTTAAGAAACACATAGTTTCATAACATAACAGTTTTTTTTTTCATTCTTTAACCGATAACAAAATGTGGTGTTCCACCAAGATATTACATTGTTACATTGTTAATCTCAAATTAACATCAACACTCGGATATTAATACCGAGTTAATTAAAATAAAGCTATTGGTTTCACTCAAATAAACTACATTTATCATTTTTCAATTCAATAAAACTACCGTAATGCTTTGATTAAACGCCCCTCCTCGCGAGCGCCCCCCTTAATCATAATAAATACTTTTTCATTTTATTTTTTTTTGTTTCTAATAAATTCCTTTTTTTCTTCAAGCTTGCGTTTTAGGAATTCGGCAAATCTTCCATCGTTTGTCGTCGCTATATACTTGGCTGAACTACTGAGCTAATTTTACGCTTTCTTTTACCTACAACTTCTGCTACCAACTTCTTTTTGTTCTCGCCAGTACTTAAAAAGTTTTTCAGAAGTTGTAGTCCATGAGATTAGGGTCATAAAATTCGAAAATCTTGATCATTTTGGGGACCAAGCATATTGGAAAGGAAATTTTATGTAGAAAACAAATCTTAATGTTAGCAAGCCCACTTTGGTCCACAAATGCGATTTTTTACAACTTTTGAATCATTTTGTTTTATCAATTAAGCAGATACGAGGATGCTATTACACGCCAAACATTCAAGTGCATGTTAGATCAGGAGATTGGAATTTGTTAATGATGTGTATAAGCAACATAATTCCATATACGTTTGCCCATGACAATATTAACTATGCAAGATACCTGACAGCAATGTTTTGTGAAATGACAACACTAGAAGATGATTTTCCGGAGATTTATGCTGAGTTTATTGCTGGCAATTTTGCAGCACAGTTGAGTAGTGATGGTAAATTCAGCAGAACAGAAACTGATAAGGTGATCGAGATGACACTGAATAGAGATACGAAAACACCTGGTGGGACAACTGGCTTCTCTACAAACGTAGGAGCAGTACAGAGGTGGGAAATCAATGTAAAATATCGAGCTTCTTTAAAAGAAGTATTTCATCAGCATCTCCACTATAAACAACAGAAGTACAAACACAAAGATCTATCACCATCTCGCATTAAGAAAGACGAAAAAGATATCTCAGCTGTTTGCGCTATTCTTTCAGGCACATATGCATATTGAAGATGAACTGGTATCATCTTTAGAGATGTTTGTGTGTGAAATGTATGGAAACAGATCATCTCATGAAAAACTATCAATCAACAAGATTAGGTACAGTATATATTGCCAAAGAGAAGGTAAAGTGACATGCTCAATGTTGCCGCCATGCCTTGATGTTTTGAAACAGCACATCTTAAGAGTCAACTATCAGACGTCCATTTGGAGGAAATCGTTAGACCAGTTTATGGATATCAACAGTCCTGTGGATAATGGTTGGTGCATGAATCATGACAAGCACGATATACAGTGGATGATTTCAAATCTAGCACCAGATGAGGTACTAGAACTACTATCGTGTAACTGCAAAACATGTGGTTCAAATTGTTCTTGCCTGGCTAACGATCTCGTTTGCACAGATGCATGTAAATGTGGTGGATGTAACGACGATGATGATGATGACGTATATGACAATGTGGATGATAATTTCGAGGAAGAGGACGATAGTGATGGTATTACGGGTGATGATTCCGAAATTGAAGAACTTGACTGACATTAAGAATATCGAAACTGTGTAGTCAATATTTCTTAGTTATCAAACGTTTTGCTTAATTAAAGTTGTTTGAATCAGGAGTTTTCTTTTGGTATACATAATGGAAGAATTCTTAAAATTATGTTATAAAATTATTTGAAACTCGTTTCGTCGGGCTTGTTAAAATGATTTTAATGTGGCTCTGTGGAAGAGTGTACTTTAAAATGATTTGAATGTGCTTTCTTAAATGTCAAAGTCTGATGAAATATAGATGATCTGAACATGATATTATTAAAACAAAGCTTTCACATTTATGGTAAATATGGTAATTTTTATGTTTTTCATTATTTTTGATGACGTCAGCAAAAATTTTGATGACGTCAGCGGTTTTTAGGATTATTTTTTCTAAGACACTCTAACCACATTAGACAACCATATTTCATAAACATAGCAAAATATATCTTAATTGATAAAACAAAATGATTCAAAAGTTGTAAAAAATCGCATTATCTCACATGAACGTAGTAGGGCCCCCTGAAGGAGCCTTTATTGTGTCCTACTATGACCGAAGTGGGCTTGCTAACATCAAGATTCGTTTTCTAAATAAAATTTCTTTTCCAACGGTATATAATATGCCTGGTCCCCAAAATGATCATCAATTTTTCCCTTATCTCATGGACTATTGTGAAAGTTCGATTGGCAAATGTCCAACTAGAACATCTTTTTCGTAGACACATTTATAAACTCCCAGCGCATATTTGTCGTACTGGTGTACGCTTTATGTCTTGGATCAGGCTTGCAAACCAGTTTCTATCCAATAAACGGTGCCCAAGTATCTTTGTAAATGTGGTGTCCACGAATTGGGCAAGTAAATTCGATTAGGTAGAGCATTTCGTACATTGACGATATTCCTTTGCTCGACCCATCATGAAACGTCCAGTTCATTCAAAAATATTAAATAAGCGCCCCCTCGATTAAGCGCCACTCTTAAAAGCCAAACACGATGAACACGATGAACACGATGAGAATATAGATATCTGGTTAGGAGATTCTGGGAAAAGGCTGGATACAAAATGCCGAAGAATTTTGATCACTGATTGGGTGCATGAAGTTTACGAAAAGATGATGAGTATTCACAGTCTCGATACCGAAGTTTTGAAAACTTTTTGGTAGGAGCAACCGCTACCATTCCCATACCAGAAGCGGCTCCGGATGAATCCGAACGAGAGAAAGGAGAATTATTGCTATGTATGAATGCGAAGCAAGGAGAGGAGGAAGATTTCCAATGGGTTGACAACGTCAATAGAATTTACCAACAACTCTGTGCCATCTCTTTGTTTACCCACGCGACGAGCAAGATGGTATGAATGATTTGTGGTATTTGTGGTAGTCCTCAAAGTCGTTTATTAATGAAACAAACACCTCCAAAGCAGCGCAATGGAATAATAAAAGTACTCCTACAAGCAATGCATCAGAAGAGAGAATCTTCTGGACTTAAACGCGTTAAAATGTACTTGAGATATTGAGCAATAATCATAACATGATAACTATATGCGTAGAAAATACAAAGATTTTAATGCCAAGGAAATACATGTTTGGGGTGAAGCCATAGCCTTTCAATAAAATGTTTTTGTTGTGCCACTTTAGTGAATCGGGTTAACTTTTTCTTCGTAGAAAAAAAAGCTTTTTTCTGGCCTGACTCATATATCAAAAATGTTGTTTTGTCTTTGCAAGTTCTTTTGAAGTCAACCGTTATTGCGATATTGAAATTCTGCTTAGTATCTTTAACCATATAGAGTGATGACATGCAGCATCAATTTTTTCACCAAAAACATGAATTTGAAGTGAATTTGAACACACCTCTAAGCTGTAAAAAACCTCATCTATTGGAGTTCCGCCCTTAAACGCAAGGTAAAGAGCGCCACTACAAACTCCTCAGTTTTATGAGATCGCGCCTGCGATGCAGTTGTGCCAACCCCGTAGCACAATCTTCCAAAGGCCCTCCATCACGTGTTTGCCACCCATAACCGTTGAACATCAACGTAATTCAACGGTGAAACACTTACATGAATATCAACCGAAGATGATAGCTGGCGTTTTTCCAGTCCTGATCCAGGATTGGCAACCCAAACACGGTGATCTCGAAGTGATCTTACGGTCAATTGCAAAAAGCATTGGAACTTGGTCTACATTGAATCTACGATCTGGTTTGAATCTTTCCGATTTATCATTGTAATTGTAAGACTTTATCAAGCCATCTCGCAATGTTGTATGCCACTGCATAATGATTGTTAAATGGATCGTTTTTGTTACTTGTTTCTTTCGTTGTACTTGACGCAACTTTATGTTGTAAGTTTTGACAAGATGTGTAACAGACCTTGTAGGTCGGCGAGCAGCATCTGATCCGTGTAGCGCTTTATTAGCATGTAAAAACTACACCCACCCCAAGAAAAAAATTTATTAACTCAAAAAATAAATATTTTATAGGTCTGGCGTTACTTTTCAGTGACTAAAATTTAGTATTACACATTTTCTGAAAATTTGAGGTCAATAAGCCTATTACGTCACAAGTTATGAAGCATTCGTCGACGGCGATTGACGAAATTTGTTGCCGATTTTTTTAAATTTTATAATATAAGCTCTTGTATTTATTCCAACAATAGACGACAAAGCTTCTTGTCATGTAAGATTATTCTGAAAGTTTGAATAATAATCTTTGAAATAAATCAATTATGACGTCATAAGACGGTTTTACGTCAATATGCCCCTACGCTTACTGGAATCATATGTTGCGACGTTATTTTTCGATCAAAATGTTACAAAATATCTTATAGTTTATATAATTTTTTTTAAATATGATTATCTTTATAAATATAGTTAGGCAATATTTAGGAATATTTAGGAAATATATTTATCATTATTTTATGTGCAAAAGAATGACGTCATCGCGCGAAAAAATGACGTAATAATTTTATATTCTATGCGATATAAGACATTTTTCAAAGAAATCGGTACCATTGGCATTGCGTTTTTATTTGTATGATTTTTAAAATCCCCTTATCCGTCTAACGTATATAAAAAGACCATCCTAAATAGAGTTAATCTCATTGTTCTAGCGGAAATAAACTTTATGCAGTTTTTAAAACACCTCTTTGTGTCTGGAAAGCCGTATTTTTTGTTAAGAGCTTTATGTTCTTTTGAGCAACGACACTTCGAAATCACCTCGATTTTGAAACCAGTTGTGTTTTGTTTATGCCATGTTTATCGGTAACTTCCAAATCAGATGAAGCTACCTTGCTACTTGCTTCAACAATAACGTGGTTATTTGAAGGCGTTTGTATACGATTACGCGTTTAGCTCTGCGGTTTGACTTGTAGTTTGACAGAAATTATCCACCAGACCTCAAAACCCCACTCTTGATATTACTTTCTATCACTTCTTTGCACAACTTCTTGTTGAGTCTTTCTTTTGTTTTGCTCGATGTTTTTTTATCCAAGAAACTCGATTGCTGTGTTTTACGAGTGGAAAGAAAAAAGTTGGTTTCTTATGTAAATACAGGTTATTACTATGACTTTCTTAAAAGTTTTGGGGCGCTACTAGAAGGTTTCTTATAAAAAAAAAACGTGGTGTAGTAGAAATTTCAAAGACTTTTCGCGATTTCAGAACACGTTCGGGCATTTTGAGTTAATCAGAAAAAAAATATTTCATTTATTTAACGCAAATAAACCTGATTCATAACAGATATATATTCACTAGTAGCTAAGATAATGAAAATTAATTTTAAAATAAACTATAAAAATTTATTCCAGTCCCAATTTGGTTTTTTATAGGAGCATGCTTTTCGCATTGTTTAAGAACATGATAAAGATCAAAGGGCATGTTTAAAAGATCTTACGATTGCAATGCACCATGGGAGACATGGCGAAATCTTTTTCTATCGGGATTTAGTTGGCTACCACCATTTAATTTTTAAACAATATTCTTTGGGTGCGCAAACACTTTTAAAAAATGTCTACAGAAGATCGTGTTGTCAATTTATTTTCTGGTCCTAGCGCTTTGCCGGTTGAAGTAAGTTAGTCTTTTCTTTAGGTGAAATCCATATTAGGAGACATGATAACCATATTAGCAAAAACTTAAAAGTGTGTTTACGGGATTCTCAATAAGATGAATTTCAAAATAGAAACCTTTGTAAACAACAGTAATTTCAGAAACTTGTGTTAATTATAGTTTCTTGATATGAAGACATTTAGCTATTTTAAAATAAGTAAAGATATGAATTGTAATATAAATATGTTTGTAAAAAAGGTGAAGGATTGGACATGTGCCATGTGGTGGTAATTCTTTAAATTTTTGTTTTTCTTTTAGTGTTAACTTTTCAATTTGTAAATTGTACTTTATCGACAGCTGTTGCTGCCAAAACATATTTTTCGTATCAAGTTTTTGGCCATATAGTTCCTTTCCCCCCTAGCTCACTTTTTTTTCACTTTTTTTATATTTTTTGATAATAGAGTGCACATTTTAATATTATTCTATTTAGAATCATTGCATTCTAATTAACTACCATTAATTCCGATAGAAATTATTGCACTTTTGTTTGGAATCTCCACATTTCATCTCAAAATGGTAGTGCACTTCGAGTTTTTGTATTAACCTGGTTTCCATTAACAAAGATTTCATCACATTCCGTCTTAATAATTTTGATTTCTTTTTATTGTAAAAAATAGCGATGATAAATAAAGTAAGTGAAAACATTTTTTGCAAGATTGACTTTAGAAAAATAGCTGACAAATAAAGAATTAAAATTAATGGAAAAATTAAGTCTAAGAAAATCTTTGAAGAAGCAATTTGAGTTCAAATGTGATAAAAGCGGTGGTTTTGAAACCGTTGCAGCCACATATACTCCATCGCTGAAACTAGGCCTATCCATAATTCACGCAGATTAGCTAGGAGAAAGAAGTTTGTCTGAGTCTTGTGGGGGTCTAAAATTTGTGACGTCAACTGGGCGCACTGCTATTGGATAGTGAAACATTATTTTTATGGAGAAAAACAAATCTTTTTGCTTAGTTGGCTGATGTAAATAATCAGAGATTACCATTTCTCATATCAGAGCTCATCATAAAATTTATATTGAATAAATACACACAAGCTCCATCACATGAACGTGTGGAAACAACAATCCAAGATAAACCACTTGATTGATTTGTGACTCGAATTTGTGAAGTTAAAAAAATGTAAAACAAAATTGTTTCGAACATTAAAAAGAATTTTAAAAAACACAAAAACTTCGAGAACCTTCCGCATATTTTTAATAGAAACCACATTTTCAAGTATACAAACACTTGCAAAAAAATATTCTCAAAAAAAAAGTGAGCTAGGGGGGGGGCAGAAAAGGAACTAGCGCCCAAGTTTTTCTTGTAATATAGTTGAACTGGTACAGCTGTTGATAAGTATTTGAATACAATATGTGAGAGTTTGAAGTTCATTTGACACAGTTAGTTATGTTAATTAATTCTTTTATAAGGTTCTTCAACAAGCTGCAAAGGAGATGCTAAACTACAAGGGTCTTGGATATGGTGTTATGGGTATGTTATTATTTTATAAAAAAAAGATAACAGAAAAGGTCAAGTATTCATTTCATAACCATGAAATTTGTCAATGCTCTTCTAATAATACATTTTTTAAAATATTTTTGTCTATCAGAGATGAGTCATCGTTCAGCTGAGTTTCAAACAATTTGCTCAGAAGCCGAACATGACATCAGAGATCTTTTGTGAGTGGTTATATACGTTTTTATAATCCAGTCTACTGTTCCATTAATCTTGATTTTTATTTGTTTCCTAAAAGGTATATATAGAGTTCAAATTTAACAATTTGCGAATTGATATGAATTCTTCTTCGTGTCTCAATCAAAGAAAACTAATAAGTTCACTTTTTCATTGTCCTGCCCTCCCTGTGTTTCGAATTTTGGTTTAAGTGATGAATCCAGCATTTATTAAAGGCCGCTATAATAATTCAAATCACTTAATATGAGCACTGATATATATATATATAGTAATACTATACTATACTAGGTTATGTGTCTTTCAGAGATGTACCAAGTAATTACAAGATCCTGTTTTTGCAAGGTGGCTGCACTGGAATATTTGCTGCTACTGCGATGAATTTCTTAACAGGTTTGTAAAATTACTTTTTGCAGTAAGTTTACGGAACCCTTTACTATCCAGGTAAAAAAAACAAAAATACATGTCAATAAAAGAAAATTAAAAAATAAAATAAAAAAAAAGATACTATTTTAGCATCGTTAACCGCAAAGTCAATTTCGGTATCAGCGAATTTAGACAGGTTCCACCCATGGTTGTTTGTGGCATCGTGAACCTCGGATGCATAAAAAAGAGCAGTTCGTAATAAACTGAACGAAAGCTTGGTATGGATCCACACAGTAGCTAGGCTGATATTAAGTCACCTTTTTCGGCGATAATCGAAGACAACCTTTTATAAAACATGCAGCACTTGGGACCCACACCCCCAAAGCACGTAAAGACTAGAGGGGTGAAAGAGCCATGTTTGATTTGGGTAACTCGTTTGCCATATTGCCGTTTCTTCTGACGTTTGTTACATCTTTGTGCGGCGGTCAAAGACTGTTGAGAGAAGGATTTGGCTAAGGGGTTTGTTGACAAATGCCTTTCTCTCTCCCAGAATCCTCGTGCCAAAACATTGAGTCTTGCTTTGTCCGTTGCGTTGGCTGTGTTGAATTTGAGATTTTCACCCGAGAGTGGAGTCAGCTCGGTTTCGGTTCGTACGTCATGGCAAACCTCGGCAAGCAGGTCAGCCGTCAGGTCACGTATTTCATTGCGGCGGATTGTGATGAAGCCACCCCTCTTGCAGGACACTGTATGATCAATGGAGAAACTATCACCACATAAACAAATATGAGGTAATCTACGTAACGGAATACCATATCGAATGTGTAGAGCATCGAAGAATGACTATTTGTTTAAATAGAACCCGTGATCATTGAGAGGAAGAGCAGACAGCCAATGAGAAGCTCCTTGCTCCTGAATCGCATTGAGTATCTTCAATTTGCTAGTCAGAAGTTTATTTCTAATCACGGCGAGTGATGATTTTACAGATCTACATTTTGCATAATTAGAATCTAATTTTTCCTTACGTACCCGATCATTATCAATGTCAAGAAGAACTTTTTGGTTCAGAACGTGCTCTGCCAGATTTTTAGTTATTGAGTCTTCCATCTTTTATCAGAAGTGCTAACAAGATGCGCTCGATATTGTTGCAGTCGTAACCATCAAGTAGAGACTTTATAAGCAAATTCACCGCAATATCAAGTCGTTTTAGGGGGACGCTTATATTAGGAATAGTTCTCATGAAGTAATTATATTTGTGTTGCAAGTCCAAAGCAGTACGCCCAATATGCTACATGAGGCTCGATTTTCGCAATCTCACTAAGCAGGTAAATTTCCCTAACCCATTCATCGATCAAGGAATTGATAAAATCAGTTTTAAATTTAACCGAGCCGATCACCGCACCAAGATGTTTTCGGCCTTCAGTCGTCATGTTCAGACCAGACCTAAAGAATATGATCTTGGCTGAGAGAGTACTTCGCCTTGATAATTAACCAAGATTTACTTGGTCTTTGATAGTAACCAATGTAGGGGCCATATTTAACTATTGCATCCCACCATGGTTTTAAACATGCAAGTTTGCCCGCACCCGCTAGGTCGTCAGCAAAAGCAGCATGTGTTACTTCGCCCGATATAACCGCAATAGTAGACATTAGTGGAAGGATGCTGTTTGAATAACAAGGGCCGGCAATAGGATTCCCTTGAGTGTTCCCTTCGGACGAACTGATTTCTAAACCGCCTACAACGAATAACCGGGCAGGCAGTTGGTAACTGTTTACCACAAACAAAGCAATTTCGGGACACAAGATCTGTACGTTGTGTAACAAAACGTTACAGGTTAAAGGATTAAATGCGTTATCCGCATCAACTTGAATAATACCATGAGTAGTTTCTTCGTTGAAAACATCACACATCGCGTGTATGCCCACTTCACTCCACTCCAGCTTGACAAGCGCATAACTGAAGACCACCGACCGAAGCTTGTATTTCGGGGTGAGTTACGGCGCACACTTGCCGATAATTCGTCGCATTACCTCTCCTATACCAATCGGTCTTAGACCGGGGTTTTTGTCGAACGGAAGGAGTTTACTACTGAAAAGAGCGGACAGGCTGTTCGGATCATCAACTTGTTTCAGAACACAATTGTTTAGCTAGACTGGCAATGGAAAGGTCCGGCAGCACCGTTAGTTCTAGTCGCTAGCTTTCGAATCAAATCTGAATTAATGCTATCGAAAATGATAGGGTCAATATGTTTAATTGGACCCTGAAGTACCAACTCATGATGCAAGGGTTCAGCCGGAGGGTGTTTCTCGTTGAGCAATCTTAAGGTTTTTTTGGTTAGTGGGAGGATTCCTGAACTGGTGTCATTGCTGAGAAGCCGTAGAGCGCGATTAATGTGTCCCTCAACCATAAGGTCACGGAAACGTTTAGCCTTCGAGGCCATATCCGACGGATTTGATCTAACTACTGGAAGACGGTTTTGTATGGTAATGCACTCGATAAGTAATTTGTCGATCAACCTTTTTGCCACTAATCAAGTCTCCTAATAAGGATAGCTTTATTATCTTTGGGCTTACTATTCCGCGAAGTTCGTTGTAATAAGGTTTGCCGTGACAAAAAGAGCTTTAATGGCTGTGTCACGAAGCTCATTTTTTGCACAGAAGGAATCAATCAAGTCAGACATTTCTTTAATAAATCGTTTACCAGCTTTGCCTTTCGGAAGCGAAAGTGGTAATTAGCGTATCGGAAGTTTAAATTAACGAACACTCTTCTCCAATGGTACTGTAGAGTAAGTAAAAATATATTGACAAAACAGTAATCTCAAACATCCAGGGATTTTTTGTGCGGTTAAAAATACAAATTTAATTTTCTGTTTATAAGTGATTTTAATAATCTACTATTATCTCTTCTCTGAAAGGTAACCGTGTTGCTGACTATATCGTTACTGGTACTTGGTCAGAAAAAGCCGCCAATGAGGTATTTTGGTATATATTTATATTTCTTTTGGTGACAATTGACCATTTCAATTTAAACAATTGTACGTATATTTTGTTTACTAATTTAAAATAGTTGTTTGTTGGCTGTAAATTACTGAATGAATTACGAAGACAATCTCATAAATATGACAATAACAATACTAAATTGTTTTTTTATGTCATTTCTCTCTTTTAGGCAGCAAAATATGGAAAGATCAACTGGGTTGTTCCGAAACCTCCGAAATATTGTGGCGTACCTCAATTAGATTCGTGGAAGTTTTCCGAAGAGGCAGATTATGTTTACTATTGCTCCAATGAAACCATAGGAGGTAAAAGACCTACAAAAATCTAAAAGAGTTTATGTTTATATATTTTATTATTTTGCAGGGGTTGAATTCAACTTCATTCCCGAAACGAATGGAAAGCCTTTAGTTTGTGACATGTCTTCAAACATCATGTCAAAATCTGTTGATGTTACTAAAGTAAAGATAAACTTTCCTTCCATAATAATAACAACTTTTTTGTGAAGATAATTATTTATACACTTGTCCGTTTACAGAAAAGTTTTTAAACAATACGATTTGTTGATTTATTGAATATGTTTTACACTATTTAACATGTGATTTTAGTTTGCATGCATAATTGCTGGTGCACAAAAGTTATTGGGTCCAGCTGGGGTTACCATCGTTGTTGTTCGTGAAGACTTTATTGGACGTGAAATAAAGGAGTGCCCATCGGTTTGGAACTTTAAAAAACAGGTTGAATCAAAGTCTGCGTTAAACACTCCTCCTTGTTACAGGTATGTAGTGGTTATGAGGATTTTTGTTTTCAACACTTGTTTGTAATGATGCTTTAAAGGAGGAGTGGCCCCACCAAAAAAATTATTTCACAATTGGGTGAATATGTGCAACAAATGGGGGTAATTTTGCTTAACTGCTTTAAGTTTTTCTCTTGCTAGAATTGAACTATTTAAAAACAACGTATCTAATATGTGTAAGTTATACCTGGAATTTTTAAAATAAGCAGTTGAGGTCACCTTCCTGCACAGAAATTTCTTGCTTCACACTTATGGGTAGAAATTAAATTATTTGCACTGACTAGTTTTAAATAGCGAATCATTGTCACTTAATTGGGGCACTGAGTCACATTGTAGGTAATGTGCAGTCACTGAAAGTACTATATCTTTTGCGCCTACAGTATCTACGTGACTGGCCTGGTTTTAAAATGGATGAAGAAAGAAGGAGGGGTGGCGCATTTTGAAGAGTTGAACGCAAAGAAATCTTCGCTCTTTTACACTACCTTGGAACAGTCTAAAGGATTTTACTCCGTAGTGGTGAACAAAGATTCTCAATCCCGTATGAATATACCGTTTCGTGTTGGGGGACCACTGGGCAATGAAGGTGTGGAAAAGAAGTTTGTGAAGATGGCCAAAGAACATGGTTTTGACGGTCTCAATGGTCACAGGTACGAACCTTAAATATTTTGTTTCTCGAATGAACATACCTTTTTATTTCAAACAAATGCATGCAGTCAGATTATAGCTGGTTTTTATTGAGTGGGTGTTTCAGATCGGTGGGCGGTTGTCGTGCATCTCTCTACAACTCTCTCTCGGTGGAAAACGTGCAGAGACTCTGTCACTTCATGAAGGAATTCCAGCTGCAGGTTCAGAATTGAAAAGCGAAATGATTTCGATTTGCACAAAAACAAAAAAAAATACCGTTTTAACACTTATTTTTCGGAATAGGATTTTTTTAAATTTAAATGTGTATGTATGTATATGTATAAATAAATAGCCTTTTACAAAGTTGATCTCGTTTGTTTCTTTTTCTTCCTAGTGATACGAACTAAGTGTCTAAGGGGCTGTTCATATGGAAAACACTACCCCGTTTGCCGAACTAGTCAGCTGAGTCGAACCTTTTATTCTGCTCGTATGGAAAAACACTAGCCCGTTTGACGAACTAGTCAGCTTAGTCGAACCTTTTATTCTGCTCATATGGAGAAAGGCCAACCCGGTTGCTGGAACCTTTTATTCTGCTGGAGAAAGGCCAACCCGGTTGACGAAATCAAAATTACACGTGACTATAAATAATCAATTTTTGCAAAAAAGAATCAGAAATAAAAAACAAATAAATATATCAACACAAATTCCCGTGTAAAATTGTCACAAAATTACATAAAGCAAAAACAAACCATAATAAGTTAATAATCAGTTAATTATCAAGTTTTAACTGATTACAAGATAAAGTAAAATCATCTACCACTGATGACAACTGCTCACATTCAATTGTCCAGCTTCCTCTTAAACACAACAGTGCTGATCTCATGATTAGAAATGATAATTTACATCGAATCCATGTAAGTATCTTCTCATAGCGATCCCCGGTTTTTATTGAGATTCTGCTTGCTAGATGTCGGTGAAATTTCATACACTCAGGTGCTGTTCCGCCGGTTACAGTGAAAACAAGTGGTGTAAACTTAACGTGTTCAACATTAATTATTCTATCATTATATTTTCTTCTCACATTTGTGTCGTTTAGAAATTTTCGCTCATTTTGAAAATAGAACTGCAATAGGACGGTTGTAACGAAGAGCGATCGCATCTCTGAATTCCTCCTTGTTCAGAGCAAACCATGCTCTTTCAAAGGTAAGACAGATAACCAAATAAAACCAAAGCGCCCTTCTCTTTCGCTTGCGTAATAGCTCTTAACTCTTGTTTAGATAATTGGCTTTCGACAGCCTTAACTTAACAATTAAACGTTCGGTTTTTAAAGTTTTGGAAGCTTGTATTATATCTTTTACTTTCTCCGGAGATGGTAGGGTGTCGCCCTGTAAAATCATTATGGCTATTAAAGGTGCTGTTATCGTTTTTGATAACTCATAATCGAAAGACGCTTTTTCTGATAAGTTTGTTGTTCCAAGTCCTCCTTTGCGAATAGGTAGTGTGAACAATTCTCGATCTAGTTTTGTTAATTTAGAGCCGATGAGAGCGGGAATAAAACTATTTTCTTGTCTACTGGTGTAATAAGTGTTTCCAAACCTGCATCAATCGTTCGTAGGAAATAATCAAATTTTGATGGATACCACTTTGAATGAAAATATGATGATATCAGCAAAAAAAGTCACATTTTTTGTATTTTTTATCACATTTACCATTTTTAAGACCCTATAACTTGATGAAAACTACTTAAAATTTAATGAAATGTAATGTAATTTTATTCGTCATTTTATACGTCAAACATCTTATATAAATATCGCACAAAAGAGTACAGGTATTTTGAAAAATAAAGTTTTAAAACATAGACCAACTTGAAGTTTGTGAAATTGGCATTTCATACGTTACGAGATGGTTGAGGATCACCAAAAACCAGTATTTTTATCGATACAGGTTAAGATGTTTCTCTAACCAAAGAGTAAAGAGGCGCATCTCACCCCGTTTGGTGGGCTTACAGGCGCCATATACCAACTTGGAACTTATACCATTGTCTTGTTGATTTTTATCAAGTTTACTCCCTAGACGGATTGCCTTAACCAGGACTGTGGGCAGGGTCGCTACTCCCTGGTAGTATTAAATTATGCTTACCCAGTGTCCAGTTGAAAAGACAAAGTTCTTATGAAAGAATTGCCTACGTGTTGGTTTACGCCGTTTTAGTGCCAGCCTTCTTAAAACAATAGATTGATAGAAGTCAAAGGTGAAATATTTAACTCAAGTGTTTATTATTTTCATATGCATTTTAGAAAAAGTGAACGCCAATCAAAAGTCTGCAATCGAACAATAATGATGAATTTGATTGGATAAAACTAAATAATCATAGACTTTTGAAACACAGGTTATTTGATCATTCAAGGTTTTTAGCAAACAAAAGGTTCAAGTGTCAATATTTTTAACAGAACTGTGCTCTCAGTGTTCAAAAAGAAAGTTGTTTTCCAAACAAAAATACATATGATCAATCAGCAATCACGGAATCAGCAACCTACGTTTATATACTCAGGAATTTCAAGTAAAAAGGTTAATCCCCCGATTAAATTCTTACTAGTGAACTCCCCTCTTACAATGCAATCTCCCCTAGCTATAAAGAGTTTTCTTCCATTCTGCTTTTCCTACTTGTCGATAATTGACTTCATCTTTACTATTACTAGCAATGAACCCGTCCTACGGACGTTAACAATAATATGATAATTGAGGAATTCTGTATGCAAGTATGTTACCAATCTATGCCAATCTCCTCTCAAAAAAGTCTATATATGGGTAGTCATGTACATATAGATAAATCAATTCTACATTTCAATTGAGAAAGAATTTGTTTGGGAAACAAAGTTAGCCATAAAATATTTAATTATTATTATAAATTTTAAACCTACGCAATCGATAAGTGACATCACATCTACCTTAAGGGAAGAAATTTTCGCGATTGACAGGTCTAAAAACTGCGAATTTTGCGAAATTTATTTTCGCGAATGAGGTAATATATCTGAATTTCGCGGTGGGCAGAGTTTAGGGGAATATTTAGTACTGCATTTTCTTATATTTTTAATTGCATGTTAAATGACACTAAGAAAACGAGAGAAAAATTGAATTTCGCGGATTTATTCGCGGATAAGGCATTTTCATTAAGTTTCGCGGAATTTAATTTCGCGATTTGAGGCCAAAATTGTTCCTAAATTCGTCTTTTAGCACTTGTGAACCGGAAACCTTCCGTTATAGAAACTGCGCTAAATATTTTTGGTATTATTATTTTAACAAGTTCCATTGTTTGTCTGATTGAATTTAGACGAAAGTTCCAAAATGTAAAAAACTTTTAAAAAATAACTTTTTACTGTGAGTAGAACAACCCCTTTTGGAAGACTGGTACGGTCAGGAATACCCACTGTGACGTCATTTAAAGATTGGAGAATGACACCCTTATATCATAAGATGTGATTGGATACAGTTCAAATTGAAAGTTAAGCAGTTAATTATTTTCTGTCCAACAACAAAACAAACACCATAAACTAGTAACAATTGAAAATTACAAATTACAAATGTTTTAATATACTGGTATTTATTCATTGCAAGGTATATATGCGAGTTGAATACAGGAAAGGTATATGTTCGAAAGCCATGATGCCCTATGAATGATTAATGTCCATCAGGTTTCCATACGTAAAATCATTTTCTAAAACCATTTTAGCTGCCATCCAGCACTTTGTTTTTATTTCGATGCAGGTTGAACTATCTGACACCTCTTTGCAAATCTGAACCATTTTAAAAACATGCTCATCGCGATCTAAGGATGACAATAACTTCTCAACTAATTCTGTCCATGCAAATTCTTTCGGTGGATTCAACTCTATATTTTCTTTTACACGTGGACATTTAATTGAGATGTAAACGCAAACCAAGGAAGTGACAAACTGTCGAACACTATCTTTTGCTACTTCATAATCATCCAAATGCAACAAGATTTGTTTCAACGCATAGCAAGTTGTTACGCCGTGCAACAAAAAGAAATTATTATCTAATTCAGCAGCCAAATACAAATGAATTGCAAAATTCAACAAATGGTCTATACTTTGACGCACGCTTGGCAATGAAGACAGATCGATACTTGCGTCAAACTTGATTTTATTAACACATCTTGTTAAAGTATCAGACTCCTGGTTGAACAGAATTTTAAAGAGTTGACTGCGGGTATAGTTGTGTTGCGTTGGTTCCACTCCCAATGCTGCTTCTCTCACTTTCAACAAAAACTGTTTGTCCTCGTGGAATCTGCTAGAATTCCATATCCGATATGAATTAAGGGATGTAATAAAGAACCCAACAAACCCTTGTAGAGATTTTTAAATACCAACTGAAACTCGGTTTTCCAAGAATCGTTTTCCGTTAATAAATCAGCATAGAATTTCCTCACGCGAGAAAACTCTGAAAACTTTCCTAGAAGATCCTCCACGGAACGTTCAGACGGTGTAAACACCTGAGGAGGTTTTAAATTCTCAGTATATATCTCAATGAACTTTCGCACTTGGGACTCACTAGCCCCCAACCGATAGAGAGCAATGATAGCATGTGCCGTGTGGTTCGCAAAGAAGTCACTGTGTTGGCAATGGTAGTTGCGAAAGGAGGTCTCCTCTAAAAGACACAACAGCAACTTTTCGTCGAAAGAATTTGCACCCATCGTGGCTAGATGCTCTATGCAAAGTTAATAAAGAATGAAATGTTAATCTTAATTTGACGTTTTCACGCTCCATGGCAGAGGTTTCGCAAATGCAACATTGCTGAATACATAGTCACTAGAATAAACATTGGTCTGACGATCTATTGAAATACATACCTTATCGGGGAAATTTTTCGTCGGGGAAAATTTTAGTCGGGGAAAATTTTTGTCAAATGCCGAAAATTTCGTCACTTTTCCACGACGAAAATTTTTCCCACGTTGACAAAAAAATACCGTTTTTAGAAAATACTAGACGTGATATAATTTTACTGTATATATTTTATTCGCTATCAGAATCATCTATCGTAATAGGCATTTCTCCAGATAAATGAGATACCATGGTTGGTAAATCCATTTCAGTCTCGTCATTGCTATCGTCTCGAGAATCTTCTTCTTGCTCAAGGTTAACAACATTAACCAGTTAAACAGTTTTCCAACAATATTTTATATTTCGAATGTTTCAATATTCGAAAATGCGGTGTAAACAGGTTCACTTCTAAAAATGGCGTCGAAGAAGGTCTACGTTCTTACTTTAATGCTGTCAGCGAATAGAAAAAGATAACTGGTTCTGCTCCACTTTCAATCAAACCTATTGTTGTGTCAGAAACCAGCTATGTTTCCCAGGCTGAAGTTGATATGGCAAGAAATCAAGTTGAAAAACAGGTTATGGAGAGAAAAAGCTATCAAAACATTCCAGAAAAACTAAAAAGGGAAGTTGGCACGTATGCAGCTTTGAATGGAACAAAGGCAGTACTGAAAAAATATGCTAAGTTATACCCAAAGCTCGACCTAAAACGTCAAACGGTAAATTCTTGGAAGTCAAAAATCAAAACGAATAAAGGTGGCTCTCTCGCGAAAAAGTCTGGCAGACCCAACCTATTGCCCGAAGAGTTGCTTAAAAAGACAAAGGACATCGTCATTGGGACACGCAATGCCGGAACCGTGATATCGCGAAGAATGGTCATAGCGATTGGGACAGGCCAGTTTAACAAAGATTTCTCATGTTTTTTTTTAATTTACGCAGCATCTTCCACATATGAATATCAAGGTCTGAAAATTGAGTTGAAAAGTTTGAGGCGCGAATTTTCTTAAGACTTTCGTAAGAATTTAAGGTTTTTGAGGCTCATTTTCTTAAGAAATTTCGTTATAAAAACGTGTGTAGAGGAGGCTTCGTGGTAACAGCTACAGCAGTAGATTCCAGTTCCAATTGAAAAAAATATTTACTATGTTACTAATTACTTTTTAGGAGTCGTCAAAGCAAATGCACCTGAATTGTTGAAAGAACATGGTGGATCTCTTGTACTAACCGAAGATTGGGCAAGACATCTCCTGAAGTCGATAGAATGGGTCAAGAGGAAAGGAACAACAGGAAAGGTAGAACTCTCGGAAAAGTTTTTGCAAGAAGAGAAATTCACTTATCAACGTGAGATCTCAAAAGTCGTCACAGATCACGATATTCCATTAGATGTTGTCTTGAATCTTGACCAGATCCCTCTGTCATATGTTTCTGCAGGGAAATACACGTTTTGTTTGAAAGGATCGACAACTGTACCAATCAAGGGTGTGGACGACAAGCGTCAGATAACAGCCACTTTTACAGTCTCGGCGAGTGGAGTCTTTCTACCTATTCAACTGATTTACCAGGGAAAAACAAAAAGATGCTTGCCAAAGTTCAAATTTCCAAAAGAATTCCACGTTACTTATACGAAGAATCATTGGTCAAATTTCGAGAAGTCGACCTTTTTGAAAGAATCATATTCCCGTACCTTCAAACAAAGAAAAAAGAACTTGGGTATCCAGAGGAGCAACACTCACTCATTATCATGGAAACTTTTAAGGGTCAAGATAATGAAGAGATAAAGCGTTTGTGTAATTCAAATTTTTGTGAATTGGTGATTGTACCTCACAATTTAACGAACAAGTTTCAACCGCTAGACTTAACTATTAATCAAAAAGCGAAAAAGTTTGTGTCACATTGTTTCAACACTTGGTATGCAGATAGGGTGAGGAAGCAATTAACCAATGGAAAAGCTGCGGCAGATGTTAAAGTTTCACTCAAGCTGAGTGACTTAAAACCTTTGCATGCAAAATGGATTGTTGAAATGTATTATTATCTTAAGCAACAGGAGGAGTCCATCATCAAAGGTTTTGAAAAAGCAGGCGTACTTGAAGCCGTTAAGATGGCGCAAGAGGTTTATGAAAGATGTCAAAACCCGTTTGATGGAAAACGATAAAAACTTTTTTAAAATATTTCATTTGTACTGAAACTTTTTCTAAGGTTTTTAAGTCAGAAAAAGAAATATATGGTTATGTCCAAAAATTTTAACTGTTTCTTTTTATAAACTAACCCATTTGCTAATTTCGTATTTTTGACTTTTTCGAAATCGGTAGTTCGTTGGGTAAAATTATTCGTCGGATAAAATTATTCGTCGGGGAAATTTTTTGTCGGGGAAAATTTTTGTCACTATTACCCGACGAAGTTTTCCCCGATAAGGTAGCTTAATCAAACCGAGGACATACTAAAAAAATTAAAAAATAGATATCAGTAGAAATTGGTAGAAATCAGGCGAAAACTAATCGGCTGAAGGAAGGATTTATTCGATACCTTATCTAAATGCCGTCGTGTGGTGCATGCTTCATTCTGAAAATAAATGTCAGACGGAGAGGTATTTATTTGTGAAAGACACGTGATATTGAATAAACAAGTAAACGGCTTTTTGTTCGTTTTATTTCTTCAGGTTTGTTTTGCATGGATTTAGGGAAAAGACTCTAATCAAATTCCTATTCTGACATTCAAAAAGCTGGCGAGTTTTAAGAATTTTTCAAGAAATAAAACATTTGCCGTGCGAGCCTGGCGATAGTCTCTTTTTGTTTGCTGTTTTTAGTTATCGGAATTGCGGTTTGATTAAATCTGTACAAAGTCAACTTCAATTCTGACAATCAAGATGACAACAATTGTACAGTTTTATCATATTTGGTAAAGAATAGAATAAAAATTAGTGAATGACTACAGTAAAATATTTGTTCTCAAACTTCTGCGTTGAACAATTTCTTTAATTTTTAATTGATTTACAACGCTTACAAAACCGTGATTTACATTCGTGAATGATACCACAAATTTCAAGCACAACATTCAATCATTTCATCTTTATTATTAGTATTATTATTATATTGAATTTTTATACAGGATAATTGCCTTTCGTTAATCAATAGTCAAACTATTCAAGGTAAGAAGATAAAAAAAGAATCAAGCACATCCACTAGTACTAGTGATATCAGAGAGATGTTTGAGCTTCAAGAAAGAAAGGAAGCATCAAATGTAATTAGTAATTATTATAGCTGATGATTGAACTGTAGAGAAGTTAGTGAGAGTAAAATAATAAACAACTTCGAATATTTATTCAAATTGCCCCTTTGTGTAGCTTTGTGG
Organism: Candelabrum cocksii; assembly: GCA_963930725.1. Taxonomy (NCBI): domain Eukaryota; kingdom Metazoa; phylum Cnidaria; class Hydrozoa; order Anthoathecata; family Candelabridae; genus Candelabrum; species Candelabrum cocksii. The sequence continues at coordinate 11,586,756 of OZ005666.1, read as the reverse complement.
GATATCTGGTGCTTCTTAGGGCGAGAATTTAAACTTCGTTTCTCAGGAAAAAACTTTCGCGAATTGATAATTATCCTCAATTTTGCGGGAAGAAATTTTTGCGAAAATGGCTGAAAACGCGAAACTTTCTGCTGTTAAAGTATATCTATATAAGAAATTTTTATTACCTTTTCTAAATGGTGAAATAAAACTTACAAAAACAAACAGAGGTTCATCCATTAGTTGTTGTTTTTATTTCTTTGTTTCATCAGATTTAAGTATTTCTTGAATAGTCTCTGATTGCATGGATTCTAATTGATCAGGTTTTTCCAAACCAATATGTACGCCATCTTTAATCATGGCGTGATATTCTGAAGCGGCACTACGGGAGTTTTTGTCCTTTTTCAAATGTTTATCCATGCGTCGAGATAAGTATCGTTTGTGCTATGGATATATTTATAAACTTGCGATTGTTAATGTTTAACTTCTAATTTCTGGACACCAAAAATCGCAAATCTGACAATTGGGTTCTTCTAAGTACGGATCGGACCTAAAATCAAGGTTGAGTCGAAAGTACGAAAATGACACAAGATTTTTTCATCTTTCCGATTTAAAGATATTTGCGAATCCTTGCCTTTTAAATCAATCGTCTTTTTCGCTTCACTATCATAAAGCAATCAATGCATCAGTGTCCGCTCGATATGTGGATTCCACTCATCGAATGTCCCCCTTATCTGATTTATGGTCAAAATGGGTCCGTTACACCCTTGCATGTCTTCCTACTGAGCAAAACAACTGAAGTCCATGATAGTTTCGATTGCACTCTTTATTACTATTTAGAGTTGGTTTATTTATAAGCATTCTTTGTATTGCAGAAAAGATAATCGTCAAAAAGCTTTAGTGTTTATGAGAAAGACAGTTCCAGAAAGTTGGTGGTTGGAAAAATTGAAACTTTGTGAAAAGGAAAGGGTCGAAACTGAATCCGGCCATGTACCGTGGACTGAATAGTTGCGCCATTACAGTGGCCGCAGAACGTGTGGTGTGTGGTAGGGCGGGGGAGGAACAGGGTTTGAGGCGACGTTCTTAGCCTTATTTCCTTTCCTTCGTATTGTGTTCTGCAAAAAGGGGACTCATCTTTGCGGGTAGTTGACTGATAACAAACATGCCATTTGGTCAATTGGCGGAACAAATGATGACACCTACGTCACAAAACGGCTCCAGCAAATAACGAATGATCAAACGATAACAGGCTTTCCTCTCTCCATAAATCTATCAGTAGCAGTTCACCATTTAAAGCGAAATTTTTGATATTCGGCCTTATTGCGATAGTTATCATTGCTGCATTCTTTGATGACACAATCACGAGCATTTGTACCTATATATAATCCATGCATTGAGCAGTAACTCAACTTGCTCCATTGCCAGCTGTCCGTTGAACAAATAATCCCTTTCTAGTCTGTTTAAGAAAGGATTCAACGTTTCTTTGATTGATTGCTATCAGTCGCGATAATCTGCTGAAACTTCCGGAAACACATCCCAAGATATACAGAGAATCCAAGAATGGCTGTTTTCACTGAAAATGTAAAAGTAAATGTTTTTATGGGAAACCATCAACAATTTCTAACGTTATAGTATTGATTTTGGTTTTATGATAGTTAAGCGGGAAAGACGCTCGATTTTAAAGAAATAAAGGGATTTGCAAAAATCTTTATATCTAAAATATGAAAAAAATTGTGTCGTTTTCTCACTTTCCACCCTACCTTGATTTTAGGTCAGTTCCGTACTTAAAAAGAACCCGGAATATTTGTCAGATTTTTGGTGTTCCCTGGTGTCCTAGAAGTTACACTAAGAATTTATGGGGTAAAAAAAGCCATTAGGACAAATATGTGCGTTGTGTTTGGAGAATAGTTTCTAATTATTATTAGATAGCTCAGATTCATGAACATCAAATCTTTAACAATGTCATAGGTTTAGGAAGAATTGTTTTACTGTCTGCGATTTCCGTTTTGACTTGGTCTATGTTCTGATCGATATAGTCTAACTTTTGTAGAATTTTGAATAATCATTTAGTTGAACAAGTTTGGTTTGGCAACATGCCCAGTGCAGTTGAAATTTCTCTTTTCGCTTTATAAGCGCCATTCTTGATTTTGACACGAAATATGGAATCATTTTTTGCTTCCATCGCATTCTATGACATCGTCATTATCTTCAACTTTTTATGGAAATTTAAAGGCTTTATTTCCAAACACAAACAAATTCTGACATAGTCAACTAATTAACTACGGCGGACGTCAACGGGAATAATAAACATATAATATATATATATATATATATGATAATCGATATTTGGAAGGAGAGCAGCCACAACCAATCTTCAAATTAAAGTTAATTATTAACGGATGTTTCCAGTGCAAAGGATTTTTAATGTTCGATAATTTGTTTGTAATTGTGTGCAACAGTTGTAAGAAAGAAATTGTGAAATCAAAAGATAAATTATGATATAGCAGTGTATGGAATTTTAAAGAAAAGGTGGTCCACACTCAAACCCTATTTCTTTGGGATATGGTCAGTCCCCTGGGGTTTTGACCTAACTTGGGTCCCAAGCTCCTGAAAGTCCGCAACAAATCTGGAAAAAGTGATTGATGAATGTAAACGAAGAGAGGATAAAGATATATAAAAAATAATAAAATTTTCAATCGAAGTAAGCTTAAACGAAGAAATACTGTATAATAAGTTATTTCAGGATTATCAGAAATGTTTTAAACGTAACTATTCAGACGTTTTTAACTTGCGAAAGTCAATTTCGTGGAGTGCAAAAAAAAGACGTTCTCCTCCTTTAAAAACGACATTTTGGTGTTATTAATTTGGTCTTGGAATTTTAAAAAAACGATCTCCACGATAAAAAACAGGTTTTTAAAAATGGATGAGAATAAACATGACACTGAGAATTTATTGTTTTTGATATTATTAAGGAAAAGATCAAAAGAAAAATTAAAAAAGAAAGAAAATGACAAAATTGCTAGACAACAACGACGATTCTGGACAATCTTCGTTCGTTTCTTTTTTTTATCTTGTCAAGAATTTCTTCGTTATTTTTTGCTTCTTTTGTGTTGTTGCAATTTATGGTTTGTGTTGATGTTTTGTTAAATAAAGTGTTGGTGTCAAATGAAAATAGGGCCTTCATTTGCTCTGGTGTCATATTTAGTAGCTTTATCAGTTCTTCTTGCGTAGCCATTTTTTTAAACAAAAATAAAACGTTTTCATATTTGCAAATTTTTTACCAATTGACACGTGCAATTTTTCTTTTTGCTGATTGGTTAAAAGTATGCTTTCCAGTTTTTTAACGCTCAAAAGTTGAACAAAACTCAACTTTTTCAAACGCCAGCTTTTTAATGAATAAACGCTCGGATTACGTAATGTTTACATTTTCAACCAATGAAATTCAAGAACTAAGTCCGCTCAACTTAGTCCGCGCGGACTTGTTCGCTCGTGGAGATCCGGCTTAATACATACAATAGTAATAGTTTTTCTAAACTACCTTTTCGCGAAAAACTTACCTTTTCTACCATTTCGCGAAAGAAATTTTACGCAACAGAATTCGAATTATTTGAAATATTTTCCTGTAAAACACAATTTTAAAGCTTAAAAATCTAAAGGTAAAAATATATTATATATTAAAAGTCTAATTTCATTTTTATAACCCGATAAGAGATATCAATCTGCACTATAATTGCGGGAAATTTTGACCATTACCGCACTAAATTAGAGGAGAATCGAAAATTCCCTAACACTTACCCGCACTAATAAATAGAGGAAAAAGTATTGTTCATTTTTCGAAAAATAGACCATCCGCACTAATTAGAGGGCGCACTAAATTAGAGGTACTACGGTAATAAGCTATAAGCTAGCTATATTTACTGATAGGACCGTTTTCGCATAATTAGCATATTTATTTTTCAGTAATGTTTGTACTTTTGGTCTATGTTATAAATTGCTAACCGAAGAATGTACAACTGTAAAGAACATGGCTTCCCAGCTAACTGTTACTAAGTCCCCCTCGGATGAATTGTCTCTTACTAACTGTGTGGTTCTGAATCATGAGCGTTATAATGTGGAAGCAAGCAAATTCAATAATTCTCTGATTTTGTTGGAGATTAAATATGAACATGGGAAATCATTCATATTTGGCATCAAAGTTGCGAAAAACATCGACAAAAATAAAATTGGTTTAAGTTATGTGCAGAGGAATTGGACAAAAATACCACTAAATGCACATGTCAATGTAAAATTCTTCAAACCGGCATCTGAATGTTATTTGACACACATAAATGTGAAGGTTGATTTTTTGCAAAAAAAGGGCAAAACTGCTGAAACTTATGACACTGTTGAAATGTCAAAGGAATTTGTTGAAGCGTTCACCTTGAGACCTTTTTGTTTGGAACAAGAGTTTATTTTTAAGATTGGTAAAAAGCCATATTTAGTATTGACAGTTGATAAAATGGTATATATAGAAGAGGCTGCATTGGGACGAAAAAAATCAGAATTTGGAATTTTCAACAAAGGCACTATTAGTACTTTTGGCATTGTTGACGGTTCAGATGTTAAACTGTCGGGGAAATTTAGGGAAAATTTGAACACAGCAAATAATTCCATCTTCAAACCAGATTGGGATTTTTCCAAGATGGGTATTGGTGGACTTGATGAGGAGATATCAACTATATTTCGAAGAGCTTTTGCTTCTCGTGTGTATCCACCTGATATTATAGAAGAGCTGGGTTACAAACATGTAAAGGGTATTCTGCTTTATGGGCCGCCAGGTACAGGAAAAACATTGATGGCACGACAAATTGGGGCGATGCTGAACTCAACGGAGCCAAAAATAGTCAATGGCCCAGAGATTTTAAGCAAGTATGTTGGTGAGTCTGAATCAAATGTTCGGGAATTGTTTAAGGATGCAGCTGCGGATGAAAAGAAATACGGCCAAAATAGTCCCCTTCATATGATCATCTTTGATGAAATTGATGCCATATGTAAGCAACGTGGAACGGTAACAGGGAATTCTGGAGTCGGGGATACAGTGGTCAACCAACTTCTTTCAAAGGCAGGTGTTTTGTGTTCACAAGAAAAATAAGGAGAATTTTGAGAAAATAATGTAATTTAAGAATGTTTACTTTTTATCAAATACACACATGAATGTACGCATGAATTCCATGAATTTAAGAATCTAAGAATTTAAGAATCAAAAAGAAAAGTAAAAAAAACAAAAAAAAACAGGAACTACTCTATGGTAACACTTTGATTGTCTGTGCCAACGCAACATAAAATGTTAAATCTTCAAAAAGTAGTGAGTAGTAAGTGCAGGTAATTTCAAGAAATAAAAGTGGATTAGTAAACTATTATTAAATATTTTGTTTACTTTATTAACATATTTAATATGCTATTCTTTATATATTATCTTTCTACCTCTTTCAGATTGATGGTGTTGAGCAATTGAACAACCTTATAGTTATTGGAATGACAAACCGCAAAGATTTAATTGACGAAGCTTTACTTCGTCCTGGGAGACTTGAAGTACAGCTGGAGATAAATCTTCCAGATGAAAAAGGCAGACTCCAAATTCTCAACATCCACACTGCGAAGTATCAACAAAATAAACGGTTAGCGGATGATATTTCGCTGACTCAGATAGCTGTGGATACAAAAAATTTCAGTGGAGCAGAAATTGAGGGTCTGGTTCGATCGGCTACATCAACAGCAATGCATCGTCTTGTTCCCTTTGGGGAAGATGGAAGTATTCTAAAAAACCAAGTGTACTCTAATTTAATTATTACGAATGCTGATTTCCAACATGCTCTTAAGCATGATATTAAACCTGCGTTTGGCACTGGCATTGAAAATGCGAGCCACTTTCTTAGTAACGGTTTAATAATGTATGGCCAGCCAATGGAGGATATAATGAAAGAGGGGAAAACGTTATTGCGACAAACAGAGGAGTCACGTGATGCATTGCCAATAAGCGTTTTGTTTGAAGGGCTTGAAGGCAGTGGGAAAACTGCCATTGCTGCACACCTTGCATACAAATCAGGAACAGTAGATTTTCCATTCATCAAAGTTGTGTCACCTGAGAATATGATTGGTTTCTCGGAAAGCGCAAAATGCCAAGCAATTAAAAAGGTATTTGATGATGCGTCCAAGTCTGAGTTAAGTTGCATCATTGTGGACGACATAGAGAGATTGCTGGAATTTGTTCCTCTGGGTCAGCGCTTCTCAAATCTAATCTATCAAACGTTGATTGTGTTGTTGAAGAAGAAGTTGAGAAGGGAGAACAAGCTTTTGATCATTGCCACCAGCAGTTCCAAGGAAGTGTTAGAACGCATGAATCTCGTCTCCTGTTTCAACATGGTCACCAACGTCCCGCAAATCAAAAACAACATCCATTTGGCGAATCTGGTAGAGAAGACAAATGTATTGACGGCAGATGAGTTACGTGAGTTTGAAAATGCGTTGAGCGGAAAGCAAATTTCAGTGAGCGTACGGAAATTGATAAACCTCCTGGGATTTGCAGCGCAAAAGGAAGAACGTCGAGTGGAAACTTTAGTGCAGTGTCTCATTGATGCATCGAAAATTTATATTGACTGAATACTGACTTTTTATACTAAATTTGCCAATTTGATTTTTGGAACATGATTATTTTTAAAGATTGTTCGTCTGGAAATTTAATAGTTCGATGGCGTAGAACTAATTATGTATGGCACACAAAGATACTATATCAACTATATTTAGAGCACATTTTGTGTTATTGGAAATATTTTTTGCCCAAGAATGATTGTATTTGCAATGTTCTTTAGATTTAATGCTTCCTATTCCGTCTACGTTTTTTTGTTTTGTTGCATTATTCACTCGTCATATATATGACTCTGTTTCATTTCTTTTTGAGAATTATTTACAAATGCATTGGTACTACAGCGCAGAGGCTATTGAACTGCAAACACCGTCTAGAATTGATGGCATTGATTATGAGACGGAAGCTCGTTACCGAAAGGAAGGCGCACGCTTCATCATGGAGTTGGGGAACAAACTTGGGTTGTATCCTTTGAGAAATACAATTTTGTGGGATAATTTAATTTTAGTGGCTGTAGAGAATATTACCATGAGTTTGAACAACGGCTGAATTTATGTGATATAACACACATTTTGCTGTTACTTGAAGATGTTCTGAGATGGTCTTTAAATTGTTTCTATTTGCGCTTTCAAAGTAAAAAGATGTATTTTTACAACAGTGAATTTAGATGCAGATGGGTAAAACATCAACAAATTTCAAAAGTTGTTATGATTTTTTAACGTTTCTACCAAAATGGAAACCGTCCGTTATGATTTTAAAATACTGTTATCAATAAGAGATAAAGAAAACTGAAATATTCAAATCAATTTTTCTTTAACTGATTGATTCTTAGGCGGTATTTAACAATGGCCACTGGCATCGTCTTCTTCCATCGCTTTTACATGTTCCACTCGTTCAAGGAGTTTTCACGCTGGGTGAACGGTGCCACGTGTTTGTTTTTAGCCGGTAAAGTGGAGGAGACGCCAAAGAAATGCCGCGACATTTTGAAAGTGGCCCAGCAGACGTTGTCGGATAAACATTTCAAGACGTTTGGCGAAAATCCAAGAGTAGGTTTTGATAAAAGAGTTTGAAACTTTCTTTGTATTCTACCACACAATCATTTATAGTGGATATTATGTATATATTATTTTATCATTTGTCCCTGATTTATATTAGAATCTAAAATATTAGAACCACTTTTCAAGGAAGAGATCATGATCATCGAGAGGATTTTACTACAGACCATAAAATTCGATCTTCAAACAAGCCACCCGTATCAGTACCTCATCAAGTACGGAAAGCTACTAAAAGGTGCACAATTCACTTTACTTTGATGTGTTTAAGTTATTCTTGCGATTTCAAAAAGGTGAAAAGATCAAAATCAATGAGCTTGTACAGCGTGCGTGGATATTTATCAATGACAGGTAACGTTGGTAGTTTGGTGTGTTGATTAACGGGAAATCAGCGAGAGTAAATTGAATCGCTTCTTTATTTCGTTAGAAGAGGCCAGAAATGTTATTAAAAGTTCCTTTAATATGTTAACAGACTTAATGATTTACAGCAATTTCGGCAAATAAAAAAGGAGTTTACTTTAAAGAAGTGAATATGTGCTTTATGGAGGGTGTGTCCAAATGGGGAATGAGTGTGATTATTTATTGTTCTTGTCTCGTTAGTCTTTCCACGACTTTATGTTTAATATACAAACCGCAAGTGGTGGCAATCGCTGTGTTGTTATTGGCCGTGAAGATGTCCAATCAGAACATTCGAACGTTCATGACAAAGCCGCGCGCTGATTGGTGGAAAGTCTTTCATGCCGACGCAACGGAAGCTGATTTAGAAGGTATTGTGTAGTTATCTAGTTTACCACACTCATCACTTTCTAAGATCTCACGGTGACCAATTATTCTAAAGGTCTTTGTATTTCCATACCAATAAACCGTGGTTGTACACGTCTTTGAGTTTTGGTAAACGTTCCTTTATACTTCTCTCTTATAACTTTAGATATTTGCAAAGAGATGATGAACATGTACGAAGGAAAGCAACCACGCAGGAGGTTCCCGACCAAACAAACGAAAACAACTGCTAAGAAGAGTCCCTCGATATCTACAAGCCCAAAGGCTAAGAAGAAGGTAAACGCGTTTTAATGCGAAGATTTCACGTTAGTTTCGCGTTCCCCCGCATGCTTGTTGGTTTCTTGTATACATTTTTTTGTTTTGTTTTAGAAGATATCTGTGAGTGAGAGTTCTGTGGCTTTACCTTTAACGGACGCTCCATTGTTGCAAAGTATGTCACGCGTTTCATTAGAGGGAAGATGGAATTGAAAGAATATAGCGAAGAACGTTTTAATGATCCTTTATTTGTTTATTATTATTTTTAGCAAAATCAGTTCGTGATGACGAACCGGAATTTCAAAGCAGTAAACCTCAACCGAGTCTTGTACATAAACCTGAAGATATATCGGAAAAGAATGAGCCGCCGCTACCTACCGTCACTCAATCGCCCGTAATAAGAAAAACTCCGCCACAAACATCCGTAGTGGCTACGCAACAACATTCCACAATGGGTGTCCTTCCGTCGATGCCGCAACATCCACCACCGCAACCGCCCATGCCAACGCAACCGCCCGTCATGCAGCCACAGACGCAAGCGCCAATTCTCGATCACATGTCGTCGTTCTTCCAAAGCAACCAATCGTATAACTTCCAACCTTTTCCCCAGCCTCCACCTTTCACCCCAGTTCTTCCCTTCACGCAGTCGCAGACCATACCTCCACCACCCCTTCTGCAAACCTTTCAGCCGCCAGGTCAGTTTCCGGGCCAACCGATGGACATGTTCCAAGCGAACTCTTATAACTACGCCAACCCTCCACAACAGACGTTCGCGGGGCAGGGGCGGATGCCTGCTCATGTTGCGCCGCCCTTTCAAAACGCCCCCTGGATGACAAACACCCCACCTCAATCTAACAACAATCCGCCGCCGTGGATACAGTGATGTAAATTTCTTATGTAAATATTTCTGAAACCGTTGTGTTCTTATGTGCTTTGTGCTATGACATGAGGTATATGTCTCTTCAACATTTAAACATCCAATACATAATGTTTAAACAAAGCAATATTACAAAGGTAAAATCATTTCTATGTCACAATTCATAAAACAGGAAAAGATATTCCTGTCAACCTCAACACGTTTTCGTATTACTGTATATATTCCCATGTGATTAATAATCGCAGCAATCAGCCGACATGGCTTCGTGTTCTCCATCGCACGATTTAATTGATAAGATTAACTTGACAAATCTATTGCGAACAAAAGTCTTTTGACATGATTGCACGGACTTATGAAGTGTAAACAATGCTGTTAGATCTGGATGGAAAGTAAGCAACACTTATATAAGTTAATTCGTATCGATAGTGGCGTTTCTTCGCTGGATCTTGTTTCAACAAGATTTTTGCTAAATCCAATATGTCTCTTACTCTGTACATTTTATAAACAAGTATTTTGGTAAAATATTCTGTACTACTTTATATTATAAAACTAAATCGCATGACTGTCAAGTTTGTTGAAAGATAATGTGACGTTAGTTAACGACTAAACTCTATTAAATGGAATTTACAGGCAACCTGGTAAGGCGTATTTTGCAAACACTCATGCCATGTATTTCTCCGTAAAATTTGATTTCTAAAAGGACATCGTAGTGACTGAAAGATTTAGCATCGTAAGGGATATATGTTTTTATGTATTTTACTCCAAGTATTATCCGACACGATTTCCCCTCCGTTTCTAGCAAGTATTCCTGCGACAGCGTTTCTTGGCGTATGTCTCGGTTTCTTCATGATACTGGCTGTGCTGTATTACATCCTATCTAAGAAACCATCTGGCTACCATATCGTTGATCCACAGGAAGGAAAAGTTGAAGTGGAAGAAGAAGAAGATTGGGAACCAAATTTCATTGTCCCCCCAAAATGTCCCTCGGTTTCTTCGATAGAACCTGATAGTCCACCATCAAAAAGAAGATTAGCTGGATGTTTCCATGAAATAAAAATGATTGAATCAAAACCGAAAGTAGAAGATTGCAAATTGAAATTTTCTTTTCTGTATTCAAAGTCAGACTTGTTCCTCATGCTTAACATTATGCACGTAATTGGTTGTTTAAGTAACCGTGGTTACCGCCACGCACGAGTGAGTTTAGCACTCTTACCGGACCTCAAGTACAGATCGAAAACGAAGCTTGTTTACGTTGGCGAAGAGTCGAATACCATCGAGTTTAACGAAACCTTTAATTTCTCAAACTTCACGCGGGAAAAACTTTTTCGTTCCGCGTTTCGCATCCGTCTGTACGGCAAGAAATCTTCGTTCGGAGAAACATTGCTGGGCGAGATTATTGTTCATCTTGCTGACGTTGCACAAAGAGCTGGAGGTTTCGTCTCTATAAGGACGTTTGTCAGCTGATGTTTCGTACCGATTGCAGAGTTCTTCGCGATAATAACACGCGTTTCTTGACGCGAATTTCCCTTGAAACTAGTTTTATACACAGATTTAAAACAAAATTACATACTGTAATGCATTGATTGTTTTAGACGAGGTCCTTATTACAACCTTTGTGGTCTAAGGATGGGTACTTATTATTCGAACTGCTTTGTCGAGTGCTGAGCGCTTAATCGGCCATTTACGGCGTTTCTCTTAATTTGGCTCAATCTTCTTTTCCCACTTTTTTATTGATGTCGTGACCATATTAACCTTGTTTCTTTATTGTGTTTATTTCTTCTTCCACCTTTTCCATTCGTCTCTCCACTAAAATCACATCAACTCTTTCATCTACAATAAAGGTCATACCTTTAAATCTTCAACCTTGTCTGTTGATTATTTTTAACGCGTCGTTTACAAAACGATAACAAGGAAAATTGCTCCCTAGAACCCACTCAACAAATTGATCCGAATATTGTCTACCGGAAGATTGGCGCGCAAATATTTTCCTCGTGTCTATCTCCCCTAACTTGTTGTGAATTTCGTTTATAAGAAACCTAACGAGAGGAAGAGTTCCAAACGTTTTTTAATTCATAGAGTGATTGATAGAGTTCTCAAAGTTTCTTAAAAAGTTTTTTATCTCAGGTACCAAAATTTTCAGGGAAAACGCTTTTTCAGTTAATTTTTGTTTTGGGACATTTGAAATTTTATCAAATTCTTTTTTTAAAGGACAAAACAGCCAGTTTAGACTTATTTTAAATCAAAGTTTTATCAACGTGTATTTTCTTAGAATATTCGTGGTTTACTAAAAGTTGCTTAAGAACTGGGAATGATTAGTTCCAAAGGATGTTGGTGTGCCTAACAGTACGTTTCTTACAAAGTGGTTTCCGATAAAAAAGACGTGTATGTATGTATTGCAAAACTCAGTTCTGTCACTAGTGCGTGCGGACCGCAACGACGACACTATTACATGGGGTGACACCAACATGCAAAATATTACTGTCTATGATTATATGTCACTCTCATGAAATTCTTGTTATGCGCTGTTTCATCCCAGCGATAGGGATTTATTATAGAAATATCTCTGCTCTGTTGGTTGTAAACACAAAAACGTTTTATGGTTTTATCTCAAACTTTTTCCTCGGTCCCTCCAGCATTCCCAGTACCCAGTAACTTTCTTTATAATTCCATTCGCTATCTCAAACTTTCACTGTGTCCAACGAATTGTTCGGTCCCTTATCGGTCTCCGGCTCTCGATCTCGAACTTTTCATTTCGGTTTTTGATTCTTAAAGAAAATAGTTATCTGTGTTCATTTATGGTTATAAAAACGAACGTTCCTTTTCTAAGCATTGGTACAACAAACATGATATCGGTCAAGCAAAAGCTTCAAAACTTTAAACGAGAAATGCCAAGCTTTGAGGGTCGTGGAAAGTGGTCTCTCTAACAAAGACGTTGCTGAAGAATATGGAGTACCCAAAACCACCGTTTCAACTTGGGTTAAGTATATACACAGTTAAACTTTTTTCAATACGTTTTGTCTTCTATTAGCCTTAAAAACTCAAACTATTAGTTTTATTTCTCAGAGCAGTAAATATTAGATTTACTGTTTTCCCGGATATGTATGCAAAATACAAATTTTCCGGCGGTACATTTCACCGCTCCCATGGGAGTTCGAGATAGCGGAAGACAACTCGAATATATACTAAGAAGATATCTAATACTAGGAATATATCATGTATATGATTATAGATAATAATAAAAAAAATTACGACTATTATATAATCTGGTTACGGTGTTGACTGCTGGCCAAACCTTCTCGAAACACGCGAACTACACGTGCTTAAAAACACGCTTTGTCTTTGTTCTCTTTTGATAATAGTCTCTTATCTATAGCTTCAATATTGTGGTAAAAATCGTTTATTAGCCTAGTATAAGTAGGACAAGAGATCAGCGTCCACGTCGCGTCCTTTGGTAACTGCAATAGCAGGCTAATGATCTCACCAGTCACACTTGACAAACGCTTATATATAGCCTAGTATAAGAGAATATTTATTGCGAACCTAGATCATTAACTTTCTTTAACTAAGACACGTGCCATTTACGTAATTCTTAACTTGTTACAATCTTTTACCCCCGACCTCGATTTTCCTTCTATGGCCTTCGTAAATATAGGACCTACATTTTCCAATGTTGCTAAGAATTCTGTACGATCCTGTTATTTGGCACTGGCGGAGGTCTATGGGGGTAAATGGACTAAGTGGTGAGGGGGTAACACCTTGTGTTAATCCACTGGGTAACGCCACTCGCACAACTGTATGGAGTTTTCGATCGTCTGATCTGAGCTTTTTGTGATTTGAACAAGACAAAACAATCAAATTTCTTGATTTCTTTGAAATTCAAAGTTCTTCAGGCTGTACGTTGTCAACATTGCTGTTGCTAACGCTACTGTCTGATATTGTTCAGCTTACCACAAGTGCTAAAAACACTTCAACATAGAACAGTCACTCAATTTGCCTGATGAAATAATTATCCCAGGAGAAATCCATTGATCGATCAGAACGAGAAATGAATATAAACCCGGATTGATGGGCATGAATGGTCACACTCTCCCAGATCAAAACGCTAGTAAGTTTTGTTTCGTCAATATGTGTGTCGATATTTCACGAGGTATTCGAAATAAAATTGATATTGATATGGGAATCCTGTTCACATTGAATTAGTTCTAATCTTCCAACGCAAAAGTGCACAGATGTTCTCTGCGATGATTATCAATACAAAATATACTGCGTTAAAAAAGACTAGTGTACAACTTTTAAAAACAAACTTTGTGGATATACTCAATATACACTTGAAATGTAGGAAGGTGTAAGAACGACTTTATATTGGTGCATTTTTATCGCATTGGAAAAGTCCATTGCATATTTACGTCCAGCACTCACTCTTCTAATTTTGTTCTAACGAAGGCACTTTGCACGATGATGTAGATGTGGGCTAGAAACAAAATCAATTCGTTGTGGAATCCACGCCATCGATTTATGTAATTGCTACTTAAAAATGTTAATTAAAACGTTCAAATTAATTTACAAAAATTCCCTTACACATGGTGTGCGTTGTCCATATTCACTCCAAAACGTGACCTTGCATTCAATTTTCTTGCCAGTGCGTTCATCAAACGATTGACAAACTTTGAATGGTGGTGAGTACAAATGCAGGGAAACAGCTCTACGCGTGTGGCTGTTGTTCTCAATTCGATGCAAACCGATTGTGTCTAAACAAAGATTACATCAATATAGCACAATAATGAGATTCAAGATGTCTCTAGGAAAATATTCTTCAATTTATCAATTTGCATGGATTTGATTGGATGAAAATATAACGCAGGAAATAAAAAATGGAGTTTTTCCGAAAGGAAAGCACGATTTCCCCCCTCAACTGTCTTTTTAGAAATGTTTACAGTATACAAACAGCGAAGATCTAGCACAACCATAAAAATGATGTGCTTTAACAAATTCTATAATGTATAAGCATAGAATAGAATATCTAAATAAAGAACAGATAACTTCGCAGTTTTAAAAAAGGAATTGCCTTAAACAATTTTATTTATATCTTTTAAAGATATTTACCATTGATGTATGCCACTTGATTTTTTGTATATTCAGTTACATGGTGTGGAGTCATTTTAATTTTACTGACTTGACAATCTGTTTCATTCGGCCAATGATAAAGATTTTCTGTGAGAGTTCCATCCATAACTTTCATCCAGCAATGTGCATCAGAGTGATCATGGATGCCGCTAAAAATAAACATGATAATTGTATGTATTTTTTAATTGATAATAAAGACCTGCCATGACCCTCTCCCCAACAGAGCAAAATCAAATTGAACTTGTCATTTCCTCTATCCACCAAATTACGAGTATATCTAAAATAACACAAAAATGTTATATCAAAATTATCTATCACAGGTTTCGAAGCAAACCTGTAATCATCAAAGTTAGCATATTTCTTCCAGTCTTCATCATTTGATTGGTAAGTTTCCATAGTTCTCTGAACCTCATCAACATTCACTGTATCATTTTCAAACAATTTGTGCAATTTTTCGATAAGCATTTCAAGCGTACACTCACAACTCATATTTACTGCATTTATCTGCAAACAAAACATATAATTTTTCAACATGGATTGGTTAGAAAAATTATTAATTTATTTCAGTTCAACACTAAATCTGAATTATTAATTATAAGCTAAAAGTTCAACCAGAATACCGATACAAATATATTACAGTGCAAGCTGCTATACTAAATTGAAACAAAAAAGATCATTCAACATGTTGACAACAGATGACAATCATGGCAAGCCGTTTTTCCTGACTAGGAAAAGCGAAAACAAGAAAAACAACAACTACATGTACATAAATTCTTTGTATTACCTATTACAAACATACAGTTGAGAATACAATTTTTAAGTCAACTTTGACTTAGCAAAATTATTGTAAAAAGATCATCAACGTCGAGTTAAAACCCTCTTTTAATTTTTCTAACTAACTGACCGCTACGTCTTTCGTTTTATAACTTGTGTATTAAGCCACGATTTAATTAATTTGGACAGTAGTTTACTTGACGGTCCGACAAGTTCACATCTTCAACACACCTTCGCAATGGTTATATTTGTTCAATCACTAGTACTATGAGTACTATGAGCTCTAAAATTTTAAGAATCCTTTACTAGTACAGCTTTCTTTATCTAAGAACTGTTAAGAAACTTTTGCAGCGTTTTGTTTGACATTTCACCAAATTTTATTTTATCGCACGACAACAATTATGAATACAATCGAACGATAGAACTTTGATGATTCGAATTTAAGAGTTTAGTATTTAATCTTTAAAAAGAAACCACATCAGAAATTTGGGACTACACAAAACTTCGAACACGATAATTTTCGAATTTTTTCATGTCCGAAATTTCTGAGGAATGATTCTGTCAAATTTAATCATTATTTTAAATAATTTATTTGGATTCCACCCTTTAAATTTCTTAAACACGATTAAACACGATCAAATGATCTCTGACGTCATTGTAGATAAAAACGTTTTGAAAACAAAACCTGCAAATAGAGAAATACTTGGAGGTAATCGCAATGTTAAATAGTTTTTTTTAAATTTAGACTTGTTTATTTTTGTTTCATAACATTATGGTTCATTGTGTTTTTTCAGACTTCCTGGTGATATACACTCTTTTTTATAAGAACCAGTAAAATTGGGGCTAAGGCTGGCTGTTCTTAATTTTTTCAGAATTTTCAGGCTGAAATGTTCTTAATTTGTTCTTATTTTAGAGAGCCTTTTTAGGGTTTTAGTCTTTGCAGAGGTGTGAATAAAGATAAGAAAAACACAGAATATTTGATAACAAACCCAAGATAAAATGATGAAGCTTTATAACTGAATCTATATACATAAAATCATTGTGAAAATGAACAAGCCGAAAAAGTTATAAGATAAGATAAATTTCCGAAGTTCAAGTTCTCGTAATCAATCTGTTGTTCTTAAAAAATGAATATATGTACTGTATTTATCCCAGGCTGAGGTTGTTCTTAATTTATTCTTAATTTTTTGCATGATTTTCAGGCTGGTGTTCTTATAAAAAAAAAAGGTTGTATATGTTATCATTAAATAGAAGTGCTAAAAGATACAAATTCTAAATTCGGGTGTAGAGTTTGCCTGTCATATTTAAATATTGTAAAACAACCTTTTTAAATGTTTTTTGTTTGTTTATTTTCTACTTCGTCTGTTAACAACCACAGACGTTTTTTACGCAATATTTTATCATTACTCAATTACGTTTTGTCTACAATGACGTCAGAGAACATCACGCGATCAAATGTTTGGTCATTTAAAACAGCTGTAAAATGATTATTTTACAATAAATTTCATAGAAAATGTTTTATCTTATATATTTTTTTCTACAGATACCGATTTTGTAAAAATATATAAATGTATTTTTTCACGTAATCACTATTTTTTAAGCATCCATCTTTTTTTGATTTAAGTCAGTTTTTATGGTGTTTTCTCCTGTAGAAAGCAATGGAGTTTAGATTGAAATCAAACGAAAATATGAACTACACTAAAGACATGAACATTTCAGACAGTTCCAAGTTGCCAGTCAATACATGTTGCAGAAACCACCGGAGAGAGAACTCGTAGATTATGGAACACTTGACTTCCAGAATTTATGAATCAAGATTATCACTTTTAAGAATAGTAAGCTAGCGTTTTGTGATACGTGGTCTATTTTTCTGACCGCAATGGCCCAGATTCGATTCTCGCTAGAGACAAAGAATAAATAAAAACAAAAAAATTGTTCAAAACAAGAATCACCTGAGTGCGCGGCACCTTTGGCAAGTGCCTGAAAACTTACCACGGGTTAACCAAAGCCTTGCGAGGGCAATTTGGTAGACTAATGATAGAAACCCGGAGACGGGATTTGGGACTACGAGGTTTGCGTCCCACAATCCTTAATTAACATTGTAAAGCCAATTCGTCTGAGGACAACCTAGTAGTATTAAGCAATCATTCTCAATAATTTGCACACATGTCATGAAATCAGCAGACTTTTGTTCCTTTACCAACGTAACACTTTGCAAATGTGTTTTTATATAAGATATAAATTGTGGGTTTATAGTGGTTTGGTAATTTATCAATGCTTTAATAGTGAATAAAAAATATTAATATGTTGTTTTTCTGGCGCGTCACTTATTTGGCAAATTTCGTACATGGGCTGTATTACTTAGAAAAGTTTCATTACACAACAGGGGCCGCGGCTCGACTTTGAAAGCGGAGGGGCCACATAATATAGTGACTAAGGAGGCGCCACCTTGGTTGGCAGCGACGGGCAAAATTTTTTTTTGAAAATTCGCCCCTTTAGATTGGCTAAAACAAGCCTCTTTTTACCAGTTTTAACAAATTCATTATGAAACATGAACTATTTGCAGAGTAAGAATATTTCTCGTTCATGTGATATACAAGATAAACATACATCCTAAAAAGTAATGTATGGTGCAAATAAAAATTTCGGAAGAAATTTCAAATTTTCGTAGTGTAGCTTTTCCATGATTTCATCGAAACTAGACCAACCAAAATTCTCTTAAAAAAGAATAAATAATCCAAGCACTCAAGATCTACGACGCACTGAAGGACTCTGTTTATAAAAAACTAAAATATAAAAAGCAAAAACTATTTTACATTTTTCTAAAGTGATGATAAACTTTTATAAATCGTTAAAATGCGCAATGTAATGTCTTCACTTTAAACATACAGAAAGTATGTAAACGCTATTTTTATTTGCAATTGAGAGAAATTATTCGAATCTGAATTTCTCAATTTGATAATTTTTTTTTGCTTTGCAAAAAAGTGCTGGGGCCATGCCCCCCCCCCTCCCCGTCGCCGCGGCCCCTGCACAACACTGTATATTCTAAGACGTTGATTTGTGTATTTACTTGGGAGATTCTTCAACCGTAACACATTTTATGAATCTTTCTCGTTTTAAGTTTTACTATCTACGTGCGAGAAGAAACGCGTTTGAGAACGTGATGCTTTGAACGTTTTGTAACAACTTTGATAAACCGAACCGTCCAATAAACATGTTTAGGAGCTGTTTCTGACGTAAACAACATCAGATTAATTGTTTTTAACGACATCATAATAATTGCTGTTTGGATTGCAGTTCAAAATACATTTCATTAGCAAGTTGTAAATACCTTTGTAAATAATTTTTGTTTTCGCTATGCAGGCGATTTCGAGCCCTCTTGTACAAACAAGACAAAACAGAACGTTGACAATGCATCGCACCACGGTCTAAACTTTGTGATACGCGCAAGTTATAATGGCAAATGACCAATTATCTGTTCTCCTTCTAGCGATCATCGACACAAGCCCTGATTGAGAATAAATCATACGGATTTTCCGCTTCATTCGAACATAACAGAGTTTGCTTCCCTGTTTTTTCTTTTGGTTTCCAAGTAATTCAGTATACGCAAAAACCACAAATTGAAGCAGCAAACTCCCCCTTTTCCCAATACGTGAAAAACTGAATAAAAAACGACTTGAAAACCGCTGTGTGTATTCTTTTTGATGCGACAGAAAGAGAACAATAGAGCAATATAATCAACTTGTTATGACGAAAACTGAGATATTCTTTTCTTAACAGCAGCTTTTAAATTTTAAAAATGTTTGCTACAATGTAATATTTTTTTTTTACGAAAGGCCACTCCAGAGGCCTTCTCTGGATACTGTATCAAACGCTTTGGTAAAATCGATGAATACAGCATACATTTCCATGTTATGTTCGATACATTTTTCCTGGATTTGCCGCAAGCTGAACACCATGTCAAGCCACTCTGTGTCTCAGGTAAGATGTTCAGGGATATCTTGTCATTTATTCTGTTGAGGATTACACGGACCATGATTTTACCAGCAATCGATAAAAGAGATATGCCTCTGTAGTTTCCACAATCCTTCCTACTGCCCTTTTTAAAGATGGTCATGATGTTTGCGTCCTTCCAGTTCTGTGGCATCTGCTCGTTTTTCCAGATGTATCCAATCAAAACGAATAGTTTCTCTTTTAGCTTTACTCCTCCATACTTCCACACTTCTGCAGTGATTCCACATCCACCAGGGGCTTTGTTTTCCTTGCTAGCAGCTATTGCATCAAGTAGTTCTTTAAAGGTTGGTGGGTTATCAAGACTATAATCAGCTGGTATACTTGTAAGTCTATCAAGAGCATTCTTGTCTACAATGCCTGGCATATTTAGCAGCTGGTCAAAGTGCTGTGCAAACCTATTCAGTGCATCTTTCTTCTCTTTTAGTATTGTCACACCATCCAGCCCAATTAGTTGATGTGTCCCTCTCTTTTGTGGCCCATAAACCTCCCTAAGGCCGCCATAAAATGTTTTCATATCATTTTTGTCTGCTGCCTGTTGGAGTTACTCTGCCTTTTCCTCCCACCATTTTGACTTTTTTCTCTTGTGTATCTCTGAAGCTTGCTTCTAGCCTTGGCAAGCCTAATAGTGCTTGATCTAGTTTTTCTTTGTAGTTCTTTCGCTCTGGCCTCATCTCGTTCTTTAAGTAAGTTGTTTAGCTCCATATCATTCCCATCAAACCAGTCTTGATGTTTCCTTTCTGGTTGACCTAGGACCTCGTTTGCAGTACTGTAAGCAGCTTGTTTCAACTTGAGCCACCTCTCTTCCAGATCCATATTCTCATGCATTGAAATCTCCTGCTATGATTAGTTTATCCGAGATTGGTACATCTTTGACTACCTGCCTCAGTTTGCTGTAGAACTCCTCTTTTTTCTCTTCAGGGTTTGTCATCGTTGGAGCATAGACACTCACAATTGTTGCATAGGTATTATTCCTGAGTGGCAATCTCATTGTGATGATTCTGTCACTTATAGCAGTTGGTTCCTGATTTAGGAGGGAAGCGATTGAATTTTTGATGGCAAATCCAACCCCTGCCTCTCTTCTTTCTTCCTCTTTTCTTCCACTCCAAAAGAATGTATAGCCATTATCAACCAGACTCATTAAGAGGCAAGCGAGTTTCACTTAGAGCAGCTATGTCAATGTCGTACCTACTCAGCTCTTTCGCAACTAGTGCTGTCTGTCGCTCAGGTCTCTTTGAACGATCTCTGTCCATCAATGTCCTCACATTCAATTCTGCCAGTCTCAAAAACCTCCGGTTTTTTCTCTTGCGTCCTAGCTCACTTGTCACTGAGATTAAAAATGGCGGCGAGCAAAGACGTATGTTTACGTGCTCTTATAATTTTGTTGTTTTTTATGACCTTAAAGGTGAAGAAAAGCTGTTTTAACCAGCCTGATGGTATTAGTATCACTTTGGACAAAAATGACTTGTATGAGAATGAAAGTTTTTGTTTCTCTTCGCTTTACAAGAAAACTTCTTATCTCAAAAGCTCTTCGAAGAATGTTTGTTTACTTTTGCTACTGGTTTGTGGAGATATAGAAAGCCAACCTGGACCTCACAGAGTCCTATCTGATTTAAAACACGTATGCTCAATGAAAGGATTAAAACTATTACAACAAAATATTCGAGGTTTACAAGGGAGCTTTGATTTGGTGAAAGATTTACTTCAACATAATAAAATTGATATTTTTGGCATTACAGAGACTTTTGTCAACAAAATCAGTCCAATTTCATCATTTAATATTCCGGGGTTTACGTTTATCAAACGCGATCGTAGAAGTGGTACAGGAGGAGGTGTAGGTATCTACATTCGCAACGAAATTCAATTTATAGAAAGATTAGACCTCGAAGACGCTGAATACGAATCAATTTGGGTGGAATTAAAAACAAAAAACTCTAAACCCATAATTTTTGGTATCATATACAAACCCCCTGATTCTTCACGGCATTTATCAAAAGATTTCAACTCCTCATTATCAAATTATCTACAATTAATTGACAAAGAGAACAAAGAAACAATCATCATGGGAGATACAAATATCGACTACATGAAAGACGATCATGATGAATTAAAATTTATTTTCAAACGTAATGGCTTCAAACAATTACTCAAGACACCAACACGCATAACATCAACGTCAGAAATATTAATTGATGTGATACATTCGAACAACCCCATTACCATTAGTCATCAAGCCGTAATCCCAAGTGGTATCAGTGATCACGATCTTACAGCATGTGTAAGGAAAATGAACAATGTTAAATATGAACCCGTGAACATTCGTTGTCGCGATTACACAAATTACGATGTAAATGTAATTAATACTGACCTACTGAATACTGATTGGTCATCAATCTATCACACGAATTCACCTACAATTGCTTGGTTGGAAATGAAAAAGATACTACTAACAACTCTCGACAAGTATGCGCCTTTCATTAAAAAGCGCATAAAGGGAAAACCATCACCATGGATTACAGCGCACATCAAAGCGGAAATGAACTCTCGTGATCAACTTCTACGTAAAGCGCGGAAATCGAAAAAAGAATCGGACTGGTCGTTATTCCGCCGTAAACGAAATTTTGTCAACAACGAAATAAAACGAACTAAACGAACTTATTATCAAACAAAATTGAAAGAAAATGTAGCAAAACCCGACAAATTTTGGAAAACCATAAAAGAAATCTTTCCAACAAAGTCAAAGGTTGTTAAACCACCGGCAACCTTCAAATTAAACTCAGAAAATACACTACTTGATGATACACTGAGTATTGCAAATGGATTCTGCCGCTTTTTTTGTGAACGTTGCTGTAAACCTAAAGAGAAAAGCATTTCCTTTATCACAAATTATATGGAGAGCAAGACCTACGCACGTGAACTTTGTGAAACAACAATTCAGCTTCAAATCTGTCACGGAACAAGAAGTCCTAAAGCACTTAAAAAAGCTAAATTGTAAGTGCGCCGTAGGACTTGATGAAATTCCATCTTCGTTTTTGAAAGATATTGCTTATGTTATCACGAAACCCCTGACGCACATTATAAACTGTTCGCTTCAAAATGGGTCGATACCAGCTGATTTCAAAAGGGCAAGAGTCGTACCAATATACAAATCTGGTGCGCACGATAACTTTGACAACTATCGCCCAATCAGTGTACTTCCGGTGATCTCTAAAATCGTTGAGAAATGTGTACACTCTCAAATCATTTCACACCTTGAGGTAAACAACATGTTATCCCCAAACCAATTCGGTTTCAGAAAACTACGCTCCACTGAACTTGCGACAGTATGGTTTACCGACGAGATCCGAAGATCAATGGACGCGGGAAAGTTGACCGGTGCTATCTATGTAGATCTGAGTAAAGCGTTTGACACGGTGGGACATGCAACCATCATCAACAAGCTTCCTGATTTTGGCATCACAGGACTGCCACAACAATGGATTGCTGACTACCTGTTTGGGAGGCACCAACAAGTATCCTTTCAACAGGTATTATCTGAACCTCTACAAATAACATGTGGAGTGCCTCAAGGGTCAATCTTAGGCCCTATGTTGTTTGTGATGTATATTAACGACATCTCCACCGCACTCACGAAAGCAAAGATAGTAAATTATGCTGACGACACAGTCATCTTCTTCGCACACAAAGACATCAAAGTCATTGAAGATGTCCTTAATAGTGAATATGCCTCTTTAACAAACTGGTTGAAGCAAAACGAGTTGATAATTAATACTAAAAAAGGCAAAACGGAAGTTACTTTATTTGGAACTAGCAAAAGATTAGCAAAACTTCCACAACCACCTATTAACATTGTTGACAATTTTGATCCTATCAAGTACACTAAAAGCTACAAATATCTAGGCTTGACATTAAATGAGACTCTAAATATGACAGAACATATTAATGAAACCCTGAAAAAGGCTACATCCAGGATCAGCCTTCTTAAAAGGATGCGCCCACTGCTGGATTCTAATACTGCCGACGCAATCTTCAAAGCCATGATACAACCTCTTCTGACTTATTGTCCGTACTCTACTTGCAACGTTATACCATCCTGCCTAGAAAATAAAATCGAACGTGTTGAAAATCGTGCGAGGAAAATAATCGGAATTTCGACTTCAACAACTTCAGCAACGATAAAAAGAAGAAGAGTTGTCACATTGGTCCACCAATGCATCACAAAAAAAGTCTGCGAGAATTTTAATGACTATTTCAACATAATCGAAACGAAAATCAATACGAGAAATAATGGAACTCTAGTACGTCTACCAAGGGTGAAACTAGAGGCTGCAAGGAAATCGTTCTTCTTTCAAGGTGGACTTGAATATAATAAACTTCCTCGTGAAATTAGATCTGAAAGGGACAATGCAAAATTCAAAGTAAAAGTAAAAAAGTTTTTCTTTGATTAGCTTGATTTTTACAATGCTCTGATTTTAATCTTTAACTCCGATTCTTATCTCTGCTTTTGTTTAACCCATTTGTTTTCTACTGATTTTACTGATTTTACTGATTTTACTGTATCTAGCTGTTTATTATTTATTTCTTTATTTATGTTATGTTATGATATTTTTATTTTTTACTACAGGACATTCCAGGATAACAGTGTAAATATTGTATATATATTGTATATATTTTTACGACTGAGGAATCCATCCTGTATAAACATTTGATAATAATAATAATAATAATAATACTGACTGCCGGAGCGGGAGCGAGTCAGCGCGAACCTTGTCAACCCGGGCGACGTTCGAGCCGGTATGGGTTTCCACTTTAGTTGTCATAATACCATGAAATTGCATGCAAATTTTTTAAGTGATAATGAGCTTTCGCAGTACCAAATTCACTCTCTCGGCAGAATGGGAATTTTTCTAGCGGCAGGAACTGGTCAAGACAAGCTAGCATTTCCATTCTGCTGCAGCGGCTGGCCGGTATACAAGTCGGTCTGTACCCGCCCCTATGTGCTGCTACAGGGCACCTATTGAGCGTTTCCCCACAGAGTTTTTTTGTAGATATTGTTTTTAGTTCTACATGGATGCTCAATTCACCCTCCCCACACCTGTTAAGGTGTGGGGGTTGTCAGTTTAGTCGCTGACGGCCCGACCCATGGTGCAGGTAGTACCGGGCTCATGGTTTACCGGTAGCAGGAATCAATCTGACCTGACACATATCAACTGTTTCTACGGATAAATTAACGAAAGTTGGAGAATCTGGATGTACATATTATACGTCTCGTATAACCACAACTGAAATTACTCGTTTTCGAACGAACTGGAAATGGCTGTACATTCAGTTCAGTGCAAGGAGTTCGACTTGGTGAAATTAAAAATTCTTGGTAAAATGAGGAAGCTTCGAAATGTTTGTAAATACAGCGATGAAAACCGAAGCTAATTGGAAAGTACGGAAAAAAGCACGACGCCTTTAAGATCTGCCGCGTTTAAAAAAAACATTTATTCCAAGCTAAAAATGAATCTTGAAATGTAGTTTCGTCAAGAAGTTGCGAATGAAGGCTAACGGGCATTCTCCTGAAAAACAAATAAATATATTGGATCGAGGGGTGCCGCTAATCATATGCCCAAACGTCGATGAGAAAGTTCGAAAATATCTTTGTACTTTATACGAATAGACATATCTGCCGCTTGATATTTGTGAGCGCAAATAGAGAAGCAGGTTGGCAGTATCATTACCGCGTAGATTCGCATACAACCTTACTGTCCTGCACTGTTTGGATGTTTTCAAGCCTTTTTAGTAAATAGTTATTTTTAAGACAATGCCATTAGGTTCTGTCGATTCTCGTCCTTCTGCCAGCAGACATATTTGTTCCGTGGCACCAAGAGCTATTTTTTGAAGCTATATTGTAGTACTTTTTCTTGTTATTTCATGGTTCTCCTTTGAACAGCGGATTTGACCACTTTTTCATTTACTGCTTTCTCCCTCAAACTGCCACTCTGGGCGTGCAGTAGTGACTCAGGTAATCATCTGTCATCTCTTATGATATCAAGGTGGGGTGTAAAGAGAAATATGAAATAATATTTACGTATAAACACTTCTACCATCCAAAGGATCAAGGAAAGAAAGGTAATTGCTCCACATCATCAAATAAAACGGATTTTCAGTCGACGTTCAGGATAATACATATGTACAGACTCTAAACAACTATAAACTCGCAAGGAACTGAGAAAAATAGTCCGATATAACGAGTGGGGAAAGAATTAAGTAAGAAACGCAATTTTTACTTCGGTAACGATGCAAACGTTGCGATCTTTTGTTTCATTATCTGTAATCGCACCTTTGTGAAAATAGCAAACGTTAACAAATAAACATGAGGTTTTGGAATTCAAGTATGAACAAAAAACAGCTACCTGATATAATATCGAGGGGAGAACACCCCAGGACAGAAGCTCCGCGAATGAAATTTTTATTCACATATAGTCGACTCTCTCTATTATTCGAACTTTCTATAATTCAAACGAATTCTAAGTCACCGTCAATTTTCCTTAAGAAACTCTTATAATTTACTTTCTATTATTCGAATCTCTGTAATTCGAAAACCTCTCTAATTCGAAAACTTTTTCTGGTGCCCTCGGCAAAACCTCTCTGTAATTCGAATTTTCGAAGTGTAAACTAACAGTTAACACTTTTGAATGTTTTTTTTCAAAATTCGAATTTCTGTTCGAATGTTTTGAGATTTTGTAAATACACGTCTTTTGTATGAAATTTGATCTTATTTTCTTGTGATTGTGGTTTGATGAACTGCGTCTTAAGGCCGGAGCAAACCAGTCCAACATTTCATCCAACATTACATTTTTTGCGTGTTGGATGAAATGTTGGACCGGTTTGCGCATTTGCAAATTTTGGAAAAAGAAGAAAAAAATCATATTGGATGAAGTTTGTTCGCGATCAAAATTTTATCCAACATTTTGTGACATAATAGTGTCATTTTTCTATGTTGGACTGGTTTAGTGGAGTTTTTTCATCCAACATTTGTAGAATTTGCAAAATGTTGCAATTTTCGAATGTTTGTGTGTTCGAAAAAGCAATTTGGATTCGATTTTGTTTACTTTTTCGAATTTTTTTGTATGTACATTTGTTTTTGAATCACAAACATTTCATTTAACAGAATAATAAGACGACACTATGTATAGCAGCGAAGAAGAAAATTCCCCTATCACAGGGAAAGCATTTGAAAGTCATTTAAAAAAGAAAACAGAAGAAGAAAAAAAAGCGACCAAGGAAAAGAATGAAACTTTAAAGAAAGGAAAAGCAGCCAAAGCAGAGAGGAAAGATTGGACGGAAGACGACATAGCATTACTGATAGACATGTTTGAAGATAAACCATGTTTGTGGGATGTGTTCGACAAACACTATGCAAAGAGAGATATTAAAGAAATAGCGTATAAAGAGATAGCTACCTCTTTGGATACTAATATTGAATCCATCAAAGCAAAAATCAATGGCCTCAGAGCTCAACTCGGAAGAGAAATGGCCAAAGTCAACAAAACAAAAAGTGGACAGAGTACAGAAGATCTTTACAACTCAAGCTGGATCCACTACGATCGCTTGTCGTTCTTATTGCCAGTTATAAAGTCATCCAAAAGTCGAGACACTTTCAAACGAAAAAATGGCAATGACGAAGAGAACGAAGAAGTAGAAGAAATGAGGCATTCTACTTCTCTTCCAAAGAAAAAAACTATCGCCGAAAGGAAGCTAGAATTGTTATCTAAATGCACAGAAGCTATTACTTTGTTTAATAAAAATGTATCTAACAATATTTCCATTGCCAATCTACCAATCCCGTGTTCATGAAATAATCTTTAAAATTATCCCTAACGGTCTTTGCCGCTATAGATGGATTGTGTCCACTTTTAGGAACCTGAAGCGGATGGAATGACTCCGTTGAAACATTATCACGCTATTCACCTTGTATTATTTCCCCATCTTCAAGGAGAGTATCTGCTAAATTACCTGCACGATAGGCTGGGTTTCTGATGAGCATGTTATGTAATGCCAGCGCTGAAAGAACTATGTTTTCAACATGTTTTGGCTCCAAATTGATAGTTGTGAAGAAAATTCTC
This sequence comes from Candelabrum cocksii, assembly GCA_963930725.1. NCBI lineage: Eukaryota > Metazoa > Cnidaria > Hydrozoa > Anthoathecata > Candelabridae > Candelabrum > Candelabrum cocksii. The sequence goes on along the minus strand of OZ005666.1, from coordinate 11,559,171 downwards.
CACCTGTTCGCCAATATTCCAAAAAGATTTTCAGAAATTCTCCTTGCTCGGCTATGTCTATAGTTATAGACCCTCTTATCAGTCGTTAAATTTTGTTGCGGGTATGGTTTCATCATGAATTTTTTGAGGGCGAACGCATCATCACCAATAAAAACATATGGTGCAGTGACACAACTGGCAGGCAATTTGTCATCTTTTGGAAGCTTCACCGACCCATTTTGTATCGCTTGTAGCAACGAGCTTTTATTCCATACACCAGAATCGTTAACACGGCCGTTAGATCCAACATCGGCATATAAGCATTCGTACGCTGGACCAGCAATTGCCAAAAGAATAATTGAATGGGTATGCTTGTAGTTATAGTAATATGACCCTCCGTTGTTTGGTTTTCTAATTGTAACATGCTTCCCATCTATTGCACCGAGAGCGTGTGGGAAGTTCCATCTTGTTTCAAACTTTTTAAAAATTTCAATCCATTCTCGCTCTGATGAAGGTAGTCTAAGAAATACCGGGACCAATTTTTCCACTAAAGCTACACAGCATCCCTTTATGATATATGAGACAGCATTCAAAGAAATTCTGAATTGAAAACTTAGTGATTGAAATGATTCCCCAGTTGCAATGTATCGTAAAGTGAGTGCAAGTCTTTCATCAGGCATTATTGGTGAATGGCCACCAGAGTTACTCATTTGAGGAGGACAAATTAAATGTGAAATCTGGCTCAGTAAAAAATCAAAATCTGTCACGTCCATTCTAAACATTTCTCTAAATCCTATTCGACTTCAACTTTTAGTTCCTTCACAATGTTATTATAATAACCACTTTTGCTTCTTCTCTTAACCCATTCTCTTGTTTTGCCACGCGTTGCTTTTTCATCATCAGAGTCCATAACTTCATTTAGTATGACCACAAGAGCTGCAGATGCTTTGTCCTCCATTTTGAATATTTTTTTATAAAAAAATGTGTTTATGAATGAATGAACATTCGAAAGTTGGATGAAAAGCAATGTCACAAACGGAAAAGTAAGGTTTCATCCAACATGCGTATTTTCATCCAACATGAAAAAAAAGTGTTGGGTGAAATGTTGGACCGGTTTGCTCCGGCCTTTAATTTCTCGTTCAAAATGGCTAAACGACTACATATTAGACTAGGAAAGAAAACGAAAGTGTTTTGCGTGCAGGGAAAAAATTTCATAATGGTAACACATTTACTGTTTATTTCATAAGCGAAACGACTTACATGAACGAAGAGACTGTAAAGAATTTTCCAAAAGAAGAGCTATGCAATGGCTTCGTGATTTAGGGTTAGCAGTTTCTGGTTCAAAAGAAGATTTAATAAACAGAATAGTTAAATTTCTTTTTTATTTTTCTCAACTTTTCAAAAATTCCGATTTCTCTCTCTAATTCGAATTTTCACCCTTTAAACCTGCAAATTCGAATAAGAGAGACTTTCTACTATTCGAATCTCTCTATAATTCGAATAAAAATTTCCCCCCTTGGGATTCGAATTAGAGAGAGTCAACTGTATTAGCTGAAAAGTTCTAGATAAAAGAAGTTTGTCACAGGGAAAACAGTTAGAGATACGCGAGGATTTTTAGGGGATCAGGGAAAGTTTTCAATATATCGATTCGACTGTACCTACATTCGATGATGTACTGATTAAAAAACAAAACAAATACCACTTCTTACATAACCGAATTTATTTCAGACTTATTTGAAACAGCTGTAACCTGTATAACGGTCCTCGTCGACAAGATGAAAGTATTGCTCGAAAATACTTTTATCCTCACTGTTGTCCAAATGGAGTTGCTTCCAATCATACCATTCAGAATCGACATTCCAATCCGGGTTCAGCTAAACAGTAACGTTTGACATGAAAGCAAAATACTAAAGAATAAGTCGTTTTCAAAAGCATCAATAACAGAAACTTACAGCGAATGGTTGCCTCGCCCCTCTGACAACCCATATACCATGAATGTTAAAACACGCCGAATCAACCAAATTTGTGACAAGCATAATTCCAAAGGCGTATTTAGTTAGCCCAAAGAGACGGTTGATGAAGCCATTCATGAGGTTATTTGTCATGAACCCCACAGTGTTCTCCGAATCATTCTGGTATGTGCAATGCCAAATGCTGTATCCGTTTTTATCGTAGTTTTCATAAAACCAAGGCAAAGATACATCTGTTGCGTTGTTGGAATACATCTTCTTCCAGTCATCCATCACAAAACCACTAAAACAAAACATGGACATGAGCAAATACCTAGGCATATGTACGCATGAACATATTTAAAAAAAACCGCGTACGATTTTATAATTTAGGTGTACAGGTGGTGGTGGTACACCATAATCTGTTTAGGCGTGTGTGTGTGTGCACATATGACCGTACACCATCGACTGCCATGCCTGAAACATTACTTAGTAAGCAGTTATAAATGTTAAATCCAAGCCACCTTTCGGGCGCATCAGCAAAATAATCAGCGGCCTTTTTTGTCGTCGGTGGTGCAGGTGTTTCTTCTTCACCATCATCCTTCTTTGTTTTGGTCTTGACTGGTTTTGGTTCTTTCTTCTTTGGTTCTTTACCTATAAAAGTATTATAAACAAAACACTTCTGAAGTACAACGATATATATATATATATATATATATATATATATATATATATATATATATATATATACGTATGTATGTTAACAGTAGCATTCATTAATAGTATTTAAGATTAGACACCCTAAAAATTAAAGACGCCACAATAAAAAAGAATATTTTTAAATCAAAATATCTGCCTCACACAAAATTTTCAAACTAAATTAGATATAATACTAAAACCAACCATAATTTATATCTACACTATTATAAAAACATTATTTCATACAAACCTTTTTTCCCCTGCTTTTGGTTAGCATGAAGATCCTGGTATCTCTTCGTATCAAACACAGCCATCTTCTTGCAAAGTTCTACTTCCCCCAAAATCTTTTTAAAACTGGGCTGATTAATGCAAGTTAGGAACCAACGGTTTAAATTTTGATACGGTTCTCGGAAGTTTGGGTCCATGACCTACCAGTGATTACAAACACATAAAAAACCAGCACACATTTTAAAATAAATGCACTTGTATAAATTAAAGAATATATCACTAAACCTTTTGAGCAAATTGATAGTTATTGCACCCCCCCCCCCGCCCCCACCACAAAAAAAAGTAATGAAAAACTAAAACACCAAGTTAAATTGAAGTGAACAGTGAACAATCCGCCTAAACTCCATTATCCTAGATTGAATTAATTTTCTAAAGAGAGATTGCATAGTTAGTTGAAAACTTCGATTCTTGAGGTACATCGAAATTCCCACTTTCACATGTAACACTAAATGTAATCAAGTCACGGGGAAGATGGACAAACAATAAAATACATCTCCACAAAAAACTCAATTTTAATGTGCTGTGGTGTTTCAACAGGTCTGCTTATTGAAAAAGCAAACACGCAAATTTCCTACAGCTAAACATTCTGTGTTTAAATTATTCAATGGGTGCTAAAATGTTTGAAAATTTCAAATGTTTGGATGTTTCAAATTAGAGGCCATACATTCATGACCCCCACAAAAAGTGCTGAAAATTTGACCCACCCTATCCACACGCGTCCAAACTTTCTACCCCCCCCCCCCCTATTTTTGGACATGGACGTCCGCGCGATCCAGGACTATTTAGCACCCCCCTCAAATATCTGAGAGATTGAATATCAATGGTGTTCTTTTAACATGTTATCTTAGGAATCAAATTTTATTAAGTTTGAATTTTAATGTTTTATACTAAAATTTGATTGCCACAGATTTGGTGCCATGTTGGTGAGAAACTCAAAGTTCAAAATAAACGAATATTCAATTATTTTAGCTAAAGATCACAAATCTCAGTGGACAAAATTAAAGGCGAATCTTAGGAAATGTTTAAAACAACGCAAGAAGGCTCAAGATCTGGAGAAACCCATAGCTCCTAGGCAATGATTAAACTTGTTTTCCAATTTCTGAGCAACTTCTTTCCACTCATACTCTGTTGCTGGACAAAGTAAATATTCCTTCATCAACATCCCAAATGACATTCGGTGTCTCATGCAGAATCCTCCCTATACTAATTAAACTAATCTGAAAACTTGAGATTGTTTGCAAATCACCTACAAATATATTATGCAACGCAAAGCAAACAGACAAAAATTAGACTAGCAATAATACGGAACTACTTATCATAACTGCATTCCTTCGCAACAGCAAGGCAACACTGAGCCGTTCACTTAGACCAAATGTTTCAGTAGAAACTGCTTGCATTGCATTGAAATCATTCAAAAATATTGGAAAAAAAGGAAATGGTTGTGCAACATCGTGGCTTTTATCAATAACTGAAACTCGCCTTTTTGTCTTCTTTCTCTGCTTGTTGTTGTGATGCTGACCATCTTTATTTACTTTCTGATGATTTGAAATAAAGGGCCAAGGAAAGAAAGTGGAAATTAACTGCAGAAAATGTTCTTTTTCTGGCCACAAAAAATTTTCTATAAGTGGAAAGCAATCTTAAAGCACTAAAAGATTTCTTGAAAACATAGCACAAGATATGGGTACTTTAGGCGTTAGTTCCTTAAGTTGCCCCCAGTTTTTGTTGGATGAGATTCCCAAAACCTAACACTACCCCTAACCATATAGCTAACAGGTTAACAATGTGCCAGTACTTTATTTCATTTTAGTGATCACAACCAAGCCCTTAGAGATGACAATATTATACCCAACATCTACAAGCCAAATAGTTGGGTTAAAAGGGTTGCAAGTAAATAATTTACTGATAGCAAAAATAAAAATATCCAATAGATATTGATGGCAAGTTAAGTATGATATCCCTTAAACTTTAAACACATTATACCTGTACATACAAAGTTAGAAGACCGGTAACAAGTGATATATCAGCAAGAGTGATTCTTTCGCCAACCAGGAAGGTCTTTGTCAGCAAAGAGTCATTCAGGATTGTGAGACATTTCTTGATGTGATTAATGGCTTTCTCGGTTTCTTGCTTATTATACTGTTTAAAACCAAGTGTAGGAAAGGTCCACTGACACGCTGATGGAAGAATTTCATTTTCAGAAAATTCAACATATTGCTGGACAAGGGCTTGGTTGATGGCACTAGAACCTCCCAGGAGGGCTTGATTAGCTACATACCTAACAATTGCGTTACTCTCACTGAGGCAGTTACCTTCAGAGTCCTCGAATGTAGGAACCTAAAACAAAGTGAATATTAATAGTGACAAGAGACTAAATTAACTTCCTACCTTTCCCATAGGAAACTTCTTTAAGAAGTCATTCGAAATGTTGGTTTTACCAAACTCAAAGTTTGGATCGACTTTCACATTAGCTCCACTGTAGTCAGCAGCAATAAGAATTTTGTAAGCTCTGTGGCTTTCAGGATATGTGTATAAGGTCTAAAATTAGGAAATAAACACTTTAAAAACTCGCATTTTTTATTGTTTACGAAAATAAATGTTTTATTACAAAGATTATTAAAGATATAGTACAAATCTTACTCCAGATGCCATATTGTCCAGACGTAAAAGAACAGATTACATTTTGCGCAATATTTTGATGAGTCTGCCATTTTCAGTCCATTCTCTCCACCGGAGATGCCCTAATCTTGATTATAAAATTCGGCTATTTATCGACGATCCAAAAGGGTTTTAAGGAAAAAAATAGATTCAGATTCTGGTACTGTTTTTTAGCAAAAATTGGCAAAAAATAAAAATATTTGGCAAAAAGGAAGGTGAAATTTACCAAATTATCTGTTTGTTCTTTCAGTTGATTTCTTGACTGATTTAATGACTTCTTTTCAATTTAAAAATGTTTTAATACTCATTTTTTTAAACTTAAACTTTTTATACTTTTAAAACGTTTGCGTGGTGATAATGAATCAGACAATATATACTTTTAGGGGTCTACGACAAATACTTTCCGACTTATAAGTAGATAAACAAACACAAATGTCATTTATAGTATAGATAATGGAAATAACATTTGTTAATATAGAAATGCTTCAAGATTTAAAAAACAAGATCCCACGTTCTATGAAACCTTAGAACGGTCTTAATGAAAAGGTATATATGACGCAGTCAGCACCACCTTCTTTAACCACCTTACTGTATATATCTTTATTCATTTCTCTATCACAAACTGGTACCGTAAATTTTCTAATTTAGTGCGGCCAAAAAACAATTTTTTTTTTGCCATGCCGCACTAATAATTAGAGCCATTAAATTACTATTATTTTTGCATTCTAAACCCGCATTAATAATTAGAGGTAAATTAAATCTATGCCGCACTAAATTAGCAGAAAAAAAATTTCTGTTTTCTGTTTTGAGTTTTTTTTCTTGTTTTTTGCTTCTTCTAATTTGGTTCGATTCTCATCAAACTTCTTAACCTCCGCCAATGTCTTTTCTTTCATTTGGAGGAAAAGTTCTTATTCAACGTTGTGAATCGAAATTCGGCTGGTATCTCCAATCCACCTTGCTTTAAGTCAACTGAAAATCTTCTCGGTCCACTCATTTTGGCATAGAGATTACCACCGTTTTTCAAAAAATAGAAAGTTAATTTTGATATGAATTTCAGTACGAAATTTTAAATGTCGGTATTAACCCGCACTAAATTAGAGGAAAACTCCATAAGACGTACCCGCACTAATAAAGAGAAGGGAAAAAATTGTGCAATTTTTGAAAAAAGGCTATCCGCACTAATTTGAAGCCGTACTGAATTAGAGAATTTACGGTATTGCGTTTTATTGTAAAACAAATATTTTTTTAATTTCTTTGGATAAAAAGATTTAAAAATCGAGTACCGTATTTTCTCCAATAAACGCCCTGGGCGTATATAAATTTTTTAAGATTTTTAGGGGGCCGTTTATTAGAGAGGGGCGTTAATAAGAGAGGGGCGTTTATTTACAAAAAATAATTTTTTGATAATTAGATGAGATATTTTTTATATATCCTCAATATTTACAAAGTCATCTTCTTCATCATCAAAGTCAATTAAATTCTCTTCAATATTGGCATCTTCAACGTCTTAATCAGTCGGCTCAAAGTGGTTCTTGTTTAGTTCATCTGTGTTTTTTAGCAGACCGAACTGCTCTTTCAAAAGAGCCAAGCCAGCAGCACAAGGTTTATCTTTTTTAAAACACTGGATCAAATCGTCTTCACTTCCATCACTTTTCAAATTCAATCCACAGCTCTTGAACGAATTCACTATCATACTTTTGTCGAGACGATTCCACGCTCCCAAAATCCAGGTAACTATTAATTGCCGTGCGTTTAATCACCGGCTTCGGTGTATTGATGAAGTATCTTATGCCGGTGAAAACACTCGTTGCCCATCCTGATGATCGAGCGGAGGCTTTAGAATATGAAAAATACGCCATTGGTATTTATCATATAAACGGAGATAGCGAGAAAGAATTGGTTGGACATGTTCCAGTTGAGTTATCTAGCCTTTTTTACCATTTTCTTAACGCAAATTCCGAAAACCGTATGACAGTCACAGGAAAATGGAAACGTGAAATTGGTTTGGTAGTTCCAGCACAGTTTAATGCTTTGATGAATAAGAAAAATGCAATGGTCTTGGATCAAGAAATTGAAAAAAGAAAAACACGTTATAAATCTTGTTTGGCGTTGAAGCATCGATGGTGTTTCTAGAGAATGCACATTTTTGTAGTTTTTGCGCTAAATGATTTGTTTACCCCATGTTAGGTTTTCATCGATTACGATACCACGGGTCAGCTTCCACGGTAGTAATTACTAGATGGTCAGCTTTAATTCAACCAAACAGACATAACAACGAAGACATTTTAATAAGACTATCAAGTAAAACTATTTCAACAAGCCTTCGGCGACTTTACGCAAGGATATTTAAACGATTTCTTTGAATTTATTTAATGTCTCTGATGCAAATATACTTATGTAATGGTGCGAGGGAAATTTGTGATGAAATAAAACCCTTTTAAAACATGTACCGACCATTACCAGAAAGTCAGAAACTAAAATATATACATAAATATAGCATGAACGCCAAGTAAAGTTAGACCGTGCGTCTCTTTCTGAGATAAATATTTACATCGAAGTTATTTACAGAGCTTTGTTTCGCGCCACGTGTTCTTACTGTAGATCTCGTAATCCTCATCATGTAAAGAATCAGAGGACTGGGGCGAGCTTTCATCCAATCCAAACCTACGAAAATGACAATAAACATTGAATGGAAAACGACACAGCGGCATGGCATGTGTTTTTAGTTGAAAGTAAGTTACCTCATCTTTTGAAAGAAATTGATGGCGTTCGTGTTGGCTGTAATGGGAGTGCGATGAAAGTGAAGTTAGGAATCGAGAAAACAAAGAAGGAAACAAGCTTTTTAAAGAAATTTATAAAAATAATAAGAAACATATAACATATAACAACAGTACAACAGTAATACAGAGGAGTTTTACACCCATACAACCAATATTTAGACAATGAGATTTATTCCGCACAATGACTGTAAAAAACGCCAATAAAAACGCTTATATCAAACGAAAAACACCTTTGAACACAGTGAGTACGATTTTCTTCATTTTGCCCCTGGAAACACGAGATATACATGTTGCGTTGATTTTATAAGAAAATTCTTTAAGGGAAATCGAGCCTTAAAACCTGTACGAAAATTATGTCTAATTAAAATGTCTCAACAAATTTTTTACCAAATAAAAAGCTACAAATTAAACAAAAAACCTATATACACAATGAACCGAAATTCTCCTTCTTGATTGCTACAAATTACTTTTGCTTCACTGAAAGAAATTCGCACACCTGTCAACAATAACTATGAAAATAGACTAATAATACATTAAAAAATAATTTAATAGCCTAATATACTATTTTAACTTCCCAACCTACTAAGAAAATCGAGCCTTAAGAAAAAAACGTGTGTAGTGCGCAGTACACCCTTATAAATGTACATATCTGCCCTTCATAAAACATCTTACTTAAAAGCCATTAGCTCCAGGATTTGCATCAGGAACTTCCCAAGTCCTTTACCGCGAACTTCCCTGGTCAACTGAACTTCATAACTGAAAAAGATCTCAACAAAAGACTGTTCAACCATAGTACACAAACTACTAAATAAATATACAATTGTAAGAGGAATTGCAGGTGTATTGCAGACTGTTTGGTACTTTAACAAATTTAATAGACCCCTTTCGAGATAGCAATGGAAAACTTTTAAGCAATTCTCTAGCGGTCATTCCTAACAAAAAAAGTTGGTCAAATGATTAACAACTCAACTTTAACTAACAAAAGAAGCTTAACCTAAGCGTCGTATTCGTTAAAATGGTCTATTGACATAGTTGGTAAGTAATGTCTTCACGAAACATTGGAACAAATAATACAGTTATCATGCAGTTATTACCAGTACAGCACTTCCAATTGCTCATCGACGTCAAAGCGAAAGTGTGCCATTCCAAGTATGGAACCTGATTCATCGGTCGCCATTAGATACCTGAAACAACAGGATGTAGCAGATTTGCACACGTTCATTAACAACAATACCTAGCATTTGACTCAAGCATTTCTTTGCGTTTCAACTTTTCATTCCACCCCCAGCTGCTCTGTTCATATCTGAAAATATCAATTCGCTATCATCATTCCGTGCAAATGTTTCATCTGTCATAACAACTCAAACATCTAGTTTTTCAAGGTTTATTGGTTGTGCAAATAGGGCAGTTGATTCAATAAAGCAAAGTTTAACATGGGCAACAACTGTGTATACCAATGGTGAAGGAAAGGTGATTGCAAAGCACGAAGGATTTTTATCATAAACATATTCAGGTTTGGCAGCATTAAAACAAGTACGAAACAACAATATTAAACAAAATCAACAATAATAGGGATTCACTAAATTTATTGTTTAATTAAGTGTTTAGACACACAAATTTCCGATAAATTTCCACATTTCCTGGTCTCAATCAGGGGATCTGTTAGTGAATTCCAATCAAGCGATGTCACTCTAACAGTAGGTGCTGATTGGTTTATTTGTTCAAATGTGCTAATTGGTTCACATTCATTCGTTCAAATATGCTGATTGGTTCACATTCATTCGTTCAAATATGCTGATTGGTTCACATTCATTCGTTCAAATATGCTGATTGGTTCACATTCATTCGTTCAAATATGCTGATTGATTCAAATTCATTCGTTCAAATATGCTGATTGGTTCACATTCATTCGTTCAAATATGCTGATTGGTTCACATTCATTCGTTCAAATATGCTGATTGGTTCACATTCATTCATTCAAATATGCTGATTGGTTCACATTCATTCGTTCAAATATGCTGATTGGTTCACATTCATTCATTCAAATATGCTGATTGGTTCACATTCATTCGTTCAAATATGCTGATTGGTTCACATTCATTCGTTCAAATATGCTGATTGGTTCACATTCATTCGTTCAAATATGCTGATTGATTCAAATTCATTCGTTCAAATATGCTGATTGATTAACATTCATTCATTCAAATATGCTGATTGGTTCACATTCATTCGTTCAAATATGCTGATTGGTTCACATTCATTCATTCAAATATGCTGATTGGTTCACATTCATTCGTTCAAATATGCTGATTGGTTCACATTCATTCGTTCAAATATGCTGATTGGTTCACATTCATTCGTTCAAATATGCTGATTGGTTCACATTCATTCGTTCAAATATGCTGATTGGTTCACATTCATTTGTTCAAATATGCTGATTGGTTCACATTCATTTGTTCAAATATGCTGATTGGTTCACATTCATTCGTTCAAATATGCTGATTGGTTCACATTCATTCGTTCAAATATGCTGATTGGTTCACATTCATTCATTCAAATATGCTGATTGGTTCACATTCATTCGTTCAAATATGCTTAATTATATTTACTTGAAAGCAGATCAACTTACAACGATTGCATGTTTCTGGACACTAAATCAAACACAGCATCAATTTCATTAGCGGTCATATCCAACACCATTTTGCATGAAATACCCAGGTTCAACCTAACAATATTGATTGCAACATTATAAATTTCCAGTAGAAACATTTTTACAGAAAAAAGAAACTGAAATTTCCAAATTATTGAAAAACTTATATTTGGAGAGAGATACAAGCGTGATTATAGCCTCGGAGAACTGAAAAATCAGAAATACAATTCACCCATTTCGCTTGTATGCATGGAAAGCAGGTAAATCTTCGAGAGGGTTTTCTACCTACAGAGAGAAAGAGGATTTGGGTAAACAAAGGATTTAAATTTATATGAGAAGAGTTTGGTGATATGGAGAGGGAGAGTGAAAGAAGCTGTAGCTACATACCAGGAATAGTGGATAGGTTCTAACAACTACTATGCAAAGCAAATTACTTCAGTTTGGTTCATAGTTCAGAACATACTGTATCTAGTCTTTATTCCATTTGAGTTCACTACCCTCAATAAAAGAACGCTAATAAATCTACTCCCATATACAGCCATCCTTTCTGACTTAATGCAAACAAACTTTTCTATCAAGGAACTGATTTTCTTGTGTTAAATGTAGGGATATAGCATTTTTTATGTAATCTACACGTAAAATTTTTGGCCATTAAAAAAATAATACAAACTGAAGTACAGTGAATACAAAGTTAGTGAACCATTAAAAGAATTTTCTTTCGTTTATATTTATTCAAGGCTTGGCGTTATAGTATCATATATGCTTCAAGAACATGTGTTGGTTTCCTAGGTTACCTTGTTTGCTTCGTTTACCGCGGCGACAGCTTTGTTGATAGTCAGCAGTTCCTGATAAGAGAAAGGATCGTTAATTGGGCCGGGATTCAATTGATAAAATACCCAACAAACCTATCAAATATTATATTTAATGTTACAACATCGTAGTATTATAATTCCATTTTCATGCTTATACTCATACAATAAACAACAATTGCAAAACCTCTTTACGCTTTTGTTTCTTCTCTCTCCCTTTGAGAGACTTCTTCTAAAAACAAAACAGAAATATTTCGTAGAGCGTTTAAACTGACATCTGAAAGTCTGGCTTACTCCCATCGTTGTGTGTGCCTTCAACTTGTGAAAATCTCTCTATAGAAAACTGTCAGTAAGATATTTTCATGCTGCATAGAAAAAAAGATAGGACTTGTAATAAACACAGGACACATGGAACTTTCTACGGATTTCCTGACAACAAAAACTCAAGTTTCTTTATCAATAGTCTTGTGTAACGAATTACAGAATTTCTCGACAAACATATCAAACGTAAAAAAAACAACAGAAATTTACAACATGTGGTGAGTATCGCAATAAAAAAAACAACTGAAATGCATTGCAATTAGATTCGAACATAGACACATATAGATATATATACATTTGGTAATCATGAAAACATTAATGCATCAAAACATAATTAACGTTGGTCCTAATTATCCTTTTTCTCGTTTTCCATTGATTCTGTTAACGATTTGCAAGGGGATAGGCGTGAATATTTGAGCTGCAGAATGTCTCCTACTTCATCCAACGCTTTTATAACCTACCAATGAAAACATATGATGCTGCTGAAGTGCAGTAGTTTCAAAGCTAAGTTTGTTCGTACTCTAAATCTAATATTACCTTCTGTTAAACCCAAACACTTAATGTGCTTTTACGAACGCAAACAACATAAAATCCGCACAATGTTTAAATTGAACTGAATTTTTATATTTCGTGCTATAACAAACCTTGTTCAACATTTCAGGCGTGTGTGCAGATGACAAGCAGATACGAGACCTGGACTCGATGATGGGCGTGGCTGGGAAACCAACAACGACAACAGCAATACCTCGCTTTAACATTTCTCTGCTAAACGCACTGAAAAGAACATACCATTATAAACCTGGTAACATCATCACATATCAGATTTCTATTTTTTACAACAAACATGTACACTACCTTGTTATAATTTTATTTAGAGATAGGATTATTAAAACCTTTGTGCAGAAAAAACACAATGGCAGTTTTTCTTTTTAGTGACTTATTAACTTAAACGATGTTTATGTTTATTCTACAATGCTTATCTTTGAAAATCCCATTGGTAATCATTTTGACAAAAAAACAAACAAAAAGTCATTACAATAATAATTGAAGAATGCACGCAATGTTCTACAAAATGTTTGGTTGAACAACTTTAAGCGTAACTAAATAACAGACTTACGCAATCTTAGACGGCATATACAGTAAGATAGGAACAACAGGGGAAGCATCGTGACCGTATATGATGAATCCCATGTCCCGCAAGCAATGACGAAATGACCTGCAGCACACAACAGATGTTGCAATACAACAGTGAAGAAATGTAGTAGTAGGGGCTCAGTACATAAACTCTAGGAATTTTTCCGAATAGAAATTGAGAAGTTTTGACATCAAAGTAACCCTGTCTACATTTAGTGGTACTTGTGTCTTAATTAGGGCAAGATTTAGTACAAAGCAAAAGAATAAAAAACAGCTATACCCACCTCACATTATCTTTCAGTTGCTTCAGTCTGCGGGCACCTGAAAAAATGATAAATCAACTTGAAATGTATGCTTTCTCCTTTGTATAGTAATTTAATGAAGTAAATATATAGCCTTGCCAATATAGTTTTATCCAAGACTTCAATTACCTTTCAATGGCATTTTACAAAATCTAAAGAAGCACGAAGGATTGAAATAATGTTCTATTTAAATCATAGAAGCGAATCATATTGAAAAGAAAGACAATGTTCGTTATCTAAAGATCCAAGACAATATAGGACAAGAGAGCATCTAAACCTTCATTAGTTCCATCTTCTCCCATGATTATTTTCATTGAGGAGATGATCTGTTGCATGACAGGAGGAGACACTGTTGTAGAATAGGCAGAAGAGTATGAACTTGCTCTGATGAAGTCGATGGTGTGCTAAATATCGCCCAATATAATCTACAATATGTGGGCTCAGATCAACATAACATATGTTGATATGATGTGAAAAGAACAGATTTCTACTGAGAGCTAAATAAATCTCACCTAACAATCATTTTGCCCATTCATATCTTTGTTTAGAAATTTAACAACAGGGTCAAGGTTATCCCAGGACAGAGATTACACCCCTTGCATAGCAGAGAGTGAGAAATAGGTCAAGAAGAAAACTTTATACCATGTCAGTGAGATTGATTTTCACTCGTTCATAATTTTCATTATAAGAAAAGGGATTATATGCTTACATTAGAAGCCGCAATATACCCTCCAGCAGCACCAAAACTTTTAGTGAATGTTCCCATCATGATATCAACATCCTCGGTGTTCAGACCAAAGTAATCAACAACACCCTTGCCGTGTGGACCAAGTGCTCCAATACTATGAGCTTCATCCAGATACAGGTAGGCCTGGAAGTAATAAACATCCATTCATCACAAAAAACCAAGATGTCGAAAGAAGTGATATCATTTAATACGAATAGCTCATAAAGCATGATAATTGTGAGCAGTATTTTTCATACTTTGTACTTTTTCTTTAACTCAATAATTTCAGGTAACTTGACAATAGATCCCTCCATACTGTAGATCCCTTCAACGACAATGATGATACGTTTCCAAGGTCGATGTGTGCGCGGTTGGCCCTGCACTACAGCATCCCGTAAGATCTTCTCTAAATGCTCCATATCTGCAAAAAGACATTACGTCATTTCGGTGCTCGACATATGGTGAAGTCATCAAATGAAAACAATGAGTAAAAAAAAAAATTTAAAGCATTCAAACAAATTTTTAGGTGGTAAGAAGATTAGTAGGGTAAAAAAATGTTTCTTGAACAGAAATGGAAAGAAAGCTAAACCATTCAGCTATGAACACCTGTAAAACTTATGAAGAAAAATCTGCAAAATTGGGAAAACTGTAATAAAACAATGATTATTCCTTTAACAAAAAGAGTTCAATAAAACACATCATATTACCTACCATTGTGTCGAAAAACATAAACTTTTGCTCCGGACAATCGCGTTCCAAGAACAAGTGATGCATGATTGAGTTCATCACTTACTATGCAGCAACCCGGACCTATAATCGAGGGGATGCAGGTTGAATTTGTGGCAAATCCCATTCCAAAACAAACTGCTGATGGCTTTCCAACAAACCGCGCAACAGTTCTTTCCAATTCAGATTGTAGTTCATGCATTCCTAGACAATGAAAATGCAAATCGTGATGAGATACACTAAAGAAAATTTAACAAATTGTGATCTTTATCAGTGAGCATTAGATTACTCGATATAAATATTTTCTCACATTATTAATCTTTTTTGTTGTTATTCAACTAAATCTATCTACTAATTAGACTCTACCTTTTTCTAGTCGTGTACTGCAAGCGGCTACCCCACAGGTCTTGATGGAGTTAATGGCGGATTCTGTGCAAGGCCCTTCACACTCTCCAAAACCCAAGTAGTTGTACGACCCCATATTTATAGCATGGATCTTTTTACCAGTAGGACTGAAAAATAGCAGGAAAGGATATACATGGTCAAATTTTGTTTCGCCACAGAGAGTTGATTTGGTCCAAGAAATATTTCACTACAAGGTGTGTGAATGAAGAGTGGTGGCTAATAAATAAATTTTCTCACCAAAAATTCCAGTTATAATCATCACTAACACGCTCCAGTAGATCTAACTCTGCTCCGGCTACACTTCCAACCGGCCGATTCCAACAATCACGAATTCTTGTGTATAAATTTCTCGTGTAAAACGACTCAAAATCAGAGTAAAGTGGCACAAAGTTCTAAATTAGAAGAAAAAATAACAGAAAGTTTTATATTGGCACTTAAAGTAATAGTGGCCACCATAACATTTTAAATTTCAGGCATATGGGGCCATCAAAATATCTTTTGTCACAGTAACCATGAAAATCACTGTTAGATCCTTAGCATGATAGGGGTCAAAGTACAATACTGTGAAGTTGAAGATGAAGATGGCTGCATCAGGAATGTGGTACATGTCTCAGTATGCCTGAAACCATACTCTCATCTCAATCTTTAAAGCCCAGACAAAAACAGTTCAGAATGGTTTATATTCAAATCAAATGTTTTTTTTATTCATTTAAGAAGGTACAGTATAAGTACTTTTCACAGAAATGATTCATAATGTGTGAAAGTTTTTTTGAATTTTTTGTAGTTTTTAAGTTACTGTAGTATACTTTAACATATCATTCCAATTTAAAATGCATCTCTACTTTTGAATGTTTAATTTTAGAATGCATCTTATATAAAGTCCATTACCAGGTGCTTGTAATGTAGAAAAATCTATTGCTCTTACAGATAGTTGAAGATTTTTTGTTGTCCCCAAATTGACGAACCATATGTAAGATGCGTTGAAAAAATGGCGTAGTAAATTGATATTAAATGTCTTTTTATCAACATTTTTATCGAATTATATGCAATAAGTTATTTGCTCTAATATATAAGTTTTTTTGTCAATATATATATATATATATATATATATATATATATATATATATATATATATATATATATATATATATATGTTTTTCCCATATCAGATGTTCACCAAAGGTTATGCCAAGGTATTTAACTTTCTTAGATGGAGTAAGAACTTTTCCATTAAATTTAGTTTTCATTTTAAAATAATATATTCTGTTTTATTATTATTTAAAGATATTCTATTAGCATTAAGCCTTTCGGTAACTCGTTTTAGATCAAAGTTAATTTTTTGTTGATATTTTTCAACGATTTGTTAAAGCAGAGTAGATTCATATCATCTGCAAAATGGTGAACACAAGAATATTTTATGGCCTTTGAAAAATCGCTAATATAAATCAAAAATAGTAATAGTAAGGGGCCTACAACCGAACCTTGGGGAACTCCATATATTACTAACCTACAATGCATCTATATAATTGAATTTGGATTTAACAATCTTTTTAATATATATACAACTATTACAAAATTAAAAGTAATATTATCTCTATTTACAAAACTGCTTCCCCTCCTATACAGTATTTGGAGTAATTATTATATATATATACTTCTCTGTGCTTTTCCTTTGCAGTTTTTGCTTCTTCAAATTTGTAAAGACGTAGAAAATCTCTAAAATAGCCAAATACAACTAGGACACCATAACCAATGTAAGTAATAATTGCAACAACCAAAGGGGTTTCTTCAAATAAATGTTGTTTTTGTGGATTTTCTTTGTTTTTGACTTTTAGCTGTTCAGGCTCTAACGAAGGTTTTTGATCAAAAAATTCCCCATTCTTGTTAATAACGTCATTGATTTTTGTAGATGAAAATATATTATTGCTTTCCGCAACCATGACTAACTTTCCTCTTAATTATACAAGTAATTTTATCCAGAAAAATCCATGTGGGTCAACTAGAGATATAAGGCGTCTCAAGCAAAGTACACTTCCCGCTTTCGCAATTATCGTTCCACTTGTCTTGAAATAGTACCCTCCTACAAATTTGAGCACAACTGACTAAGAATGAATGACATTATATAAAGTACGTAAAAGGTCAGGAAAGTTTTCAAAACACAAAAAAAAACTGGTTTAAATATTTAACGCAATTAAGTAACTACGATTATAAGCTTTGAATTACCTAACTAAAAACAAGTTTTTGGCGAATACATAAGAAGGGAGGTTTATATTCAGGGCGATGAGGGAACTTATATCCGGTGTCACGAAAATTAATTATTCCGTAAAATAAGTACCGATTTCTTTACTGCGCATTTCACTACAATTTAGCGATACTTATTTTACACTATATGCTGTTAAATACTTACCTGTATATTAAGTATCGATTTATTTAATGCACAGCCTTTACACCATTTAGCGTTCTTATGTTACAGTACAGAGGCACTGCCGAGCATTATTTTTCCGTAGTCCGGCAAAGTAACCTAAGTGGAAAAGTATCCAAAAAATAAAAATGGATAGGTTCAAGCCGAGGAGTATCCCTGGCGGAGCAATCATTTGGTATTTTAATCAGTGCTACTTCGACTTCCTTGCAAGTGGCTGGTGTCGTAACAAAACCCAAATTGTCTTCCTTTGGCATATTATCAATGATGACATGTAGATCTGCATAGATTTGCGGTTTCCTTTTCGTAAGTTTTTCAGCAACGGTGTTAAAATGTTTATTAAAGGTTTCTGTGATGGATAGTTGCTTTGTTTGGCCTTAGGATTCGGCTCATGGTGTCCCACACTTTATTAGGCCTATTTGATGATAGATCTTTCTTATAAAACAATCTTTCCTTGATTTCAATTTCAAATTGTTTCTGATTTTGCGAAACAGATGCCAGTCCTCGTCACGTTGTGATTGATGGACTCTTTTTCGAAGTTCGTTTCTCTCGCGTTGTAGTTTGTTAATTAGGAGATCTTTTATCCATGGGGCAGGTGGTCTGATCATTTTACAGCGGTTAAAGTGGAGCATGGAGATATACATTGAGAGATTAGAGAGTTAAGGATGCTTAGTTGCTCTGAAGGATGCGTAAACGATATCAAGAGGTATGTTGTTGAAGTCAATTGTAAATTCTTCAATGGAAAGGCCTTTGTAATCACAGATGTATTTAATGTCTTGACTCGAATCTTTGTTTTTTGAAATTCGCCACAATGTACGTGATCGATAATCTCACCACATGGTAAAACATCTTCGGTTAAAATTTGACAAGTTGTGGTAGTTAAGTTCAGACAGTTCCTCGTAGGTTTGGTGATATGCTGATCCAGACTGTAGTTGTTGACTAGTTCTTTGTAAGAGTTCGAAGTTACAGAGTTTTCCAGAAGATTGATGTCAGTGTCGCCTGTAATTATTATTGGTCCATCGTATGTGGTAGTCATGTGTGACAGAAGTGAGTCTATTTTGTTCATCCAGGTTTATTTTTCGTTTCTTTCGGGACTAGGTTGGTACACGACGCCGGTTAGTAGTGATACGTTTTTATCATTCCTTATTTCAGCACACTAGTGTTCGATAGATATTTCCTTTTCTGGCGGTAATCAGATCGTACTTTACGTTTAAAGGTGTCTCTAACATGAAGTCCTCCACCCCTGCCCCTTCTGTGATCTCGGTTTTCATAAGTTAAAGGCAGGTATTTTGACGCGATTCAGGAGTTGGAGAATTGTCTTTCAACCATGTTTCAGATTATGAGTTATTCAAGAAACCACGAGGTGATTGATTGCGTATTGAGATGACAAATACTGGTGTTCTTTCTATTGATGTCTAATTGTAGCAGGTGTTGTTCGACATCGAATTCTTTTCGACATCATTCAGTACGGGCTGGATGTTGGTAGCATCTTGAAGATACTAACACTGTGGAATGGAGGTATGGACACAAGGCAAAGACTACATGTCCATTGTTTCGGCGTACGTACATTTTCGATTCTAGCTGATGTATTACTGCCTTTCAGATGGGTAGTAAGTTATCGCAGGTGACAGTTTCATTCGTTTTCTGGTCCTCAGTTGCTTTGACTGTTAGATTACAGTATAACTGATATTGATGGTTTTGATGGTTTTTGTGGTGATTTCTGAGTCGAAAATGTTTGATATTAACAGCAGTAGGAAATACATCTTGCTCTTTTCATTCACTTCATTTCCAGTTCTTCTTTTAACAGTTTAACTTCTTAATTAAGATAAAATACAGTACAGGTTACACGACGTAACTGAAAGCAACCGTTCGCCGAACAAATTCGTTATTCGTCCATCAATGAAGTCGTTGTGAAATCTCGTGATTGTCATAGATTTTTAGATAAATTATTCATGGTGCCGATTAAGTAAATGAACTTGATATAATACACAATAAATCGTTTCCCAACCTTTGAAAGTCTTACTATATTAGATTTAAAGGGTGCTCTTTACGTGTGTGCCAAGGGTGTAAAATTATTGGAACTATAGATTACGAAACACCTGTTTAATGAATCATGTTGATTTACAACGCAAAATTTACAATACCAGTTTCCCTCGAGTACCGATTAACGCATATTTAACACACAACTTTGATGCCACCATTTATCGCACCTGTCGCAGGTGATCATTTCACGAAAGAAAATACCTCGGCATTCGCAATAAACGTCTTCGATAAATGTCCGTTTGATTCCCTTTACACATCTTACTTTCTTAGATGGGAACCAGGCTCTAGAGTTTCCCTTTAAAAAGTTAATAAGTTGTCTCCGTGGATGGAAATACCCGGCTGTGTCATCGAGACACTCACAAAATGCACTATAACAACAGCTTCAGTACTCACAAGTCCATTCCTTTTTATGTAATACAACTTTTCCCCTATGTAGAATCTTTCACAACTAACATATCTACATATGACTATATCTAACTATAGAAAAAAGGTATATAGTTGTACATGTATGCGTAGTTCCACCTTTTAGTAAAAATTAGCAGATGCTTTCCTAATTTTCTGCTGTTCAAACACTAGGATGATGAGAACAATTGATTGAGTACCAAGCAACTTGGTCAAAGTATGAACCTATAGTATTATCTGAATAAAGATAGCTGCTGTCATTTAGTTAGACCATAGAAACATAAGCTGTAACTACAAGTTCGATTTATAAAGTAAAAAAATTCGCTATTCGTTGCTAAAACTGGATATGCAAAATATAACTACAAAATGACTGAATTTGACCATGTGATTGAGTTATTACGCCATCTATACACATACAATCATTATATGCTCATAAAAATGACAAAAAATAAATAACTACTTTTTTACAGTAAACAATAGTCAATGTTGACTTAAATCTGTTCAGTGATCCATGAAGGAAATGTCATATCCCCTAAAACTGCATATAACAGTATATGTCGAATAATTACAACATTTGTTTGTACTTTAGAATCCAGGAAGGAAGAGGCCAGTGTCAATAAAAGAAAAACTTAGGATGGATTAGAGTTTTTCCAAAAGTTCGGATTTTAGGAACCTTCGTTATATCGAACAAAGTTCCTCGGTTCTTCGGGATCATTGTGTTCACGTGGGTATATTTTAAGTTTTTATTCATGGTGTTTCTGGGTAATTTTATATTATTCACAAAATGCGCAACAAAGTTTTCATATGCATATGTATTTTTTGTTAATATTAAGTTTACACATAAATCCTTATTTCATATAAGCCACCTTCTAATACATCTCATCGGCATATCGCGAGTTCACTCTGTAGTTTCCAACGCTGCGTTTTCTACAACTCACTTGGTGTAACATGGCATAGGAGCACTTATAAAGGCACCCCCTAGGATCAATATGTTCCTGCATGTTCCTCATGTCACCTATCAAAACAAACATATAGTATATCATGTGCATTATTAGTTTTGATGGTTTCTTAAAAATCCGAAATTGCTTATAAGACCTGCGCAAAAAGAATTATGGAATAAAATATCGTTTTAGGAACCAACTATGTACGTGATCAATAATGTTTACCAAATCTAGTATTAGCACAGTCAAAGTTACTCGCGTCCGCAAATTTGCTGCAAACTGTTACTAATAGCAACACAATGACGACTTTGAATACCATTCTGTTTTCGTTCTGTTTCTAAATCAGCAAACAAACATAAGCATCAGGTATTAGAATTCCCACTGGTATTGAAACGAGCAGTTTATTTAAAATATTCCACGGATTGAGATCTGAATTAACAATATCAAAATTGAATCCAGATATGGAGATTTCAGATCTCACAATCAACTTCTGAAAAACTTTTATGGTGCACAAAAATGATTTATTGGGACACTTACGTATGATATGCGATTCGACTTGTTATTCTTTTCGCGAACGCTTGCAGTCTACCGAATCGTCTTGCGTGGGAGGTTTTTAACCGTATTTCTTATTGCACCTGCTTCCTGCCTGAACGCACCTGAGCAATTCTTCATAAAAGATCGAATCAGGTAACACAACAGCAAACACTTTAATTGTTATTTTGTTGCGCTTCGGGGATCCATAACAGCGCCATTAGTGCAATTCTTTCCAATAGCCTCCAGCAGATCTGTAAAATGATACTTGTGCAATGTTCAATTTCGGCCAATTAGTAAAATTAATTCGACCAAACATCAAACGAAATAAGCTCTCTTTTCCATTTAACACAAAGCTTTAATAATTTCAAAACCTGTTTTTGCAATTAAAACAAAATAATTGAAAGCCAGCCCATCAAAAAATTCTTTGTGATAAAACAGATTGCTTTTCTATTCTGAAATCACTTTTAAGAAACTTTTCAACAAACCATTCATAGGACGAAATAACATCAAATTGTTTGCCCTTTCAAATATTCAACGTTTTTTTCAGTAAGCAAAAATCTCAGCTTCAGTGTCGCTGAACTTCATTCCAAACTAGCGTGTCGCTAATAAATTAATCGAAGTAGACATCGCTATGGAGGTTTTTATCGTCATTAAACTATTTTGCGAAAAGAAAAATGCAAATTAATTTTTATGTTGGGGAATGTCACTGCGAACATCATTTTGCTTGTTATTTTCAATGATTCGAGCCTTCTGTTGCTTATAAAGATCAAAGAGTATCTGCCGTTTTTAAGGGATCTGCGAATTTGCATCTAACAAATTTAGGTTTTTTTTTATAAGCATGAGGGAAAATCGGCTCCAGCCTCATTTATGCTTAGCATTGCAAGAAATTCAGGCTCAATATATGCTTATATTTTCATTAAAAAATCTAAGTTTACATCTGTTGCGGTGGTCACAAAAATGACGAGAAAAAAATCTATTTGAATTTATTGATTCTTGATTTTTCTACCATTTTAACTGAACTATTTAACAATGATTGAACTTGATATGGACTATGATAAATGAATGGTTTCACTTCTTATCCTATTTTTATGTAATAATAGAAAGATCGTTATTTTCCAAATTATGTTTTTCTTCATTTGTTCATATCTTACCTCTTTTCGCCAGCCCTAAATTTGGCATATATCATAAATTCGTGAAGCTCTGTACATGCTTAAGGTATGCTTATTTTTTTTGATAATTTCAGCCTCAATATGCTTATAGCCGTTGTGCTTATAAAAAAAAGGTGTATAAGGTGAGATGTTGTCTTGTGACTGGAGATTTCGAGTTACTTTCAGAGCGCATTTATTCAAATCATCGATTACGCAACATTGTCTTTACATTTGACATCAGTTTTTAACTGAAATGATTACGTAATGCAAACACCAAAAGCACGTGCGGAATTTGCACGGGAATCTGCAGTAAATTTTTCCGCTTCCACAAAACAATGGCGGTAACGAAATATGGGAAACTGGAAAATATAGGTACGCGTCACAAAGAAAGACGGCAATTACATAAATAAAATATTTTGATATATATGTATACAAGGCCTCATCGTATAAAACATTATGTACAAATTCAAAAAAAGTCATTCCATCCAACCGCACTGTACGAAGAAGTCGCGTAGTACGCCGCGTAAATGTGACGTCATATAAGCGGGCGGTTTGCATTTGAAAGGGCCGTCAATTCGACGCGTGGCGTATTCCTACGGTGAAGAAGTAAGGATTTTATGGAGGATTATTTGTTGTTAGGACAACCGTTAACACGGTACATTCACTCTTTGTTGCTATGCGACTGTTAGGAAGTACACTCACATTCAGCAGATAGGTTTTCATCGTTAGATATCTCGAGAAATGTAACTTCAGTACTGTGCAGAACTAAATAAGGAAAAGAGATTTCAGTCACTCGCGGTCACTCGCTATGAACTTCTCAAGTTAAGTCATTCGTTACAAAAAATTACTCTTCTCGAGTGGAAGATTAAAAAGAAATGACGTCAGCAAAAATGTAATGCGAGCACCTGTTTTTCTTTATCAGAAAGGAGCATGCGGTTCGATTCAAACTTCATTTTATCGAGGAAACCAAGCTCAGAAGCACCTGGTGAAAAGAAAATACATTCAAAGTGAAGAACACCTTGTACACTGATATATAGCTAAAAGCAGAATGAAAGACTGTTGAAATGCTAAATTGAAGAAACAAGCCTGCGCAAGACATTTAACGCTAGGTATCAAGGCTAACAGTGTAAAGCTGGTATACACCGTAACAATGCACTCTCGTCTATGTAAAAGATTTGACGGCTAAAAGCGAGTTGTTTCATTGAACAACCTTAGCAACAAGTCCTTTTCGGCTCTATACATGTGCTGTACATGTATACTCTCTGGAAACATTTTTGACTTTTAGAATTGTTTTCATATTTTTCGAATTGCGACTTAAGTACGCTATTAAAAAACAATAACAAATGAAATTCAAAAAAAAAAAAAAACAAGCAACAGAACGGATATTTCTTTTCGGAATTTTTAGGTAAAGCCGTTTTGTCTGGGTTGGCTTTGTTGACTATAATTATCAATCACAACATCAATATTAGAAAACCATTATATTTGGGCTTTACCATTTTGCGCTCCAACCCACTCCACTCCAGGCCAATCCAACCCACTCCAGGTCACTCTAACCCACTTCAGGTCATTCCCACTTATTTTCATTCATTTTTGATTCATTAAGTTACATTTTAGCTTTATTTTTTCAGGTAAATGTTCCACATTTTTTTAGCCGAATATAACTTGAATGAACATCCTTTTTGAATCTATGAGGACGATGTCATTCTTTTACCCCTTGGATGTTGCTTATAAACGTGTGTGCTTTAACAAAAAAAAGTTCTTTTGGTACAGAAGCTGGAGGTTGAGGTTGGAGGTTGAGGTAGAGGTTGGAGCACAAAATGGTAAAGTCCATTATATTTATATTGTTGTTTCATCACTGGGAATTTTTTCATATTAAATAACAATATCTCATAAATTTCTTATCTAAATATCTATTGGAAACGATTCGAATACTTACTTAATACTTTTCCACGCCATAAAACAATTCACTGATAAAACATAGTTTTAAAGTAAAGAACGAATAATAGTACCTCGATCACCCAAACGTCTTTCGTCGTCATGGCTATAGAGACAAGTAAATAAACACATAACATAAAGCATAACATTCTCTCACTTTTTTTTGTTTCCTGATGTTTTTGTCATCCGTGGGGGAGATATCACTTGCTGGAACACACAAACAGAAAGCCTTAAAACACGCACTCCTCCTTTGAGCTTATATTCACCATTCGCTTTCGACTCTCCTTCCTTTTGTCTCTTTGTACGAGATGTTCTTCGTATTCCTGACAAGCTGAAAAATAGGAGCTAGTAAGAAACGCGTTTTCCTCAGTCTCAGTAAAGCGGGGTTTACACACACGAAAAGTTCGAGCGAACAAATCTGAGCGACAAAAATTCTTGAATCTGATTGGTTAAAAAACATTGTTCACACGAACAAAAAATTCATTCACTCACTACCATTTACACGAGCCAAAAGTTCGAACGAAGAAATCTGAGCGAAAACCCGCGTGCTAAAATCACATGGTTTTCTAAAAGATATTGTTCAAAATGGAAGGAAATAAACGCGAAAATTTATTTCTAATGTCAGTGCTATTAAGAGTTGCAAAATGATGAGAAAAAAAAAAAGAAGAAAAAAGATAGCAAGACGTTTTTGGACCCGACAAATCTTTCTGGAACGCCAACAAAAAGGAGAATATCACAACTTGGATGACACCCACAACATTTAATAAGTTATTGAACTGGGTTGCTCCAACAATTTTAAAAGTTCTTATTGGTTCATGTTTTTTGTAAAAGTCTTGTTTAGCCAGAAGTTGTTTATAAAAATAATGAATTTTCATTGGCTGAATTTCTTTTTTCGCTAGCTCTCAGCGCCAAAAGTTCACTCGGTTTGAACTTTTTTTTGAACGCGCAAAAATAAAAAATAAAACTCTCGAGTGATGCAATGTTCTGTTATGTACCAATCAGATTCAAGAATTTTTGTCGCTCAGATTTGTTCGCTCGAACTTTTCGCGTGTGTAAATCCCGCTTAAGACTTAGTAGAGTGCCAGGAGAATAAGTATTAAATTAACAGTGAAACCACGTGTTTTAACATACTTCCCACCTGTTAGCTTCTTTATACCGTTCCTTCGATAGCGTATGAGATCTCTGATCTTGCATTTCAGTTCTTTCTCCTCTGCACAAGATAATAATATTTCGAGTCAACACACTAAGAATGCCTTTTTTACTGTGACAAAATATCAAAGATACGAGTAGCGCATTTCCTCTAACTAACCCAGCAAATGCGACGTTTATTAGAAAAAACATTTTCCTATCATCAAGTCATCAATTTCTTAATCTAAATAAGTGCATTTTGTTTTTCGTCTTTATTGAGTTACTCAAACAGTATGAAATTATAAAACTTATATCTTGCTGGCACAACTAAGCCAACTTCTCGCTTTCTTTTGTCAATAACAACTTTAAAATGAACGTCTCCCTCTATTTTGATATCTATGAATTTAATAAACGCGGAAATCCAAGTTTCCCGCGTGTAACACAGTAAAAACGTGCACGCAAAACGGCAAAACCCGCGCGTTACAACAAAACCCGCGTGCGATACAAAGAATTCGGGAATCCTACTAATTCTGTTCGTGACGAGTTCCTCCCATTGTTGGGACGGTAGAAACTGCGCAAAAACTCGAATCTTGTCTTTAAATTCCCTGAAAAAGGTTGAACGGGGAAAACGCTGGAAAAAAATTGTCAACACATATATAGCCTACCGGTCTTCTCTGCTGTACTTCCTTCGTGATGCTAAATGGAAAGTAAAACTTCGAGACGCAATACTTTGTTAGCAACATGCGAACAATGCACGAAATTTCTATGAAATGGTTTGATGAAGAATTCGAGTAAATACCCGCGCAGTCATTTTCATAACAAAAGAAAGCAAATTCTTTTCTGTCTAATTTAAGGTTTACGTTATTGCGAAATCCTGAACACATCTCCCAGAATCCTTTGTGTTTTAATGTTTAACTTCTCTAAATAAAATTTACAGAAGATTGCCTTTCATATACACCTTGATAAAACATTTGCGGAGAGGATTCTGGTAGCTGTATTCATACATAAAACATTTGCGGAGAGGATTCTGGTAGCTGTATTCAACGTTTTTCACTATAAAAAGTGAAGCCGGTCCCGCTGACCCTCATATTTTCATAATAATATATAACAAACATTTACATATATTTCTTAGTAATACTATAGGAAAGCGTTCAGGGGTAAGAAATCCGTATTTACATATAAAGGAATTTGCATCACCTATCAGCTTGTGCTTAGCGGTGATCAATCCATATCGATGGGCTACTCTATAAAAAAGACAATGCTTGTTGTCATGGAAACACACATTCTGGTTTCTTAGTGACTGATTAAAGCTTTTATTTTGATGGTTCAAGGAATCGTTTTTCATTTATTGATAAAAAATTTAGGAAATATTATTTCTACATTCCTCAAGAAACACATCGAAACACCCTAAACTGGATTGTCTTTTAAGCTGTATATTGTAATTTAGTGTAATTAATTTTAAGTATATATACAGTAGGAAATAATAATAATAAATAATAATTATAATTATAATAAATAATAATTTATATAAATAATAATTTTAATGGTTGATTTTTTGACTATATTATCCATTGGTTGTCCCCATGCCGTCCAGAGGTGGTTTCTTGGAGCTCAAAGGCGGGTGACCCTTTTAGTTTTGATAGAAAAGACACACACGCAACCAGATGTTTTGATGTTTGCATGATAAGACATGGAATTGGATGGTTGATAATTTAATTGACTTTAAGCAATCCGCAGACAAGATATATTCTACGAAAGACACAATTTTTATATTTAACAAGGCACCCAGAAAGCTCATTAAGCATTATCAATTAAACGATCTTCATGACTTCAACCCAGAGTTTTAGTGAATTTAATTGCTCTCATTTGTGCTACCAAACTCTGTGTCACTTTGTACCATTTTTCTCGATTTCTCTCATTTGTGCTACCAAACTCGGTGTCACTTTGTACCATTTTTCTCGATTTCTCTCATTTGTGCTACCAAACTCGGTGTCACTTTGTACCATTTTTCTCGATTTCTCTCATTTGTGCTACCAAACTCGGTGTCACTTTGTACCATTTTTCTCGATTTCTCTCATTTGTGCTACCAAACTCTGTGTCACTTTGCGCCATTTTTCTCAATTGCTCTCATTTGTGCTACCAAACTCTGTGTCATTTTGTACCATTTTTCTCGATTGCTCTCATTTGTGCTACCAAACTCGGTGTCACTTTGTACCATTTTTCTCAATTGCTCTCATTTGTGCTACCAAACTCTGTGTCACTTTGTACCATTTTTCTCAATTGCTCTCATTTGTGCTACCAAACTCGGTGTCACTTTGTACCATTTTTCTCGATTTCTCTCATTTGTGCTACCAAACTCTGTGTCACTTTGCGCCATTTTTCTCGATTGCTCTCATTTGTGCTACCAAACTCTGTGTCACTTTGCGCCATTTTTCTCGATTGCTCTCATTTGTGCTACCAAACTCTGTGTCACTTTGCGCCATTTTTCTCGATTGCTCTCATTTGTGCTACCAAACTCTGTGTCACTTTGCGCCATTTTTCTCGTGAATGAATGAATTTAATATGAAGAAGCATATAACTTATTGATGGATGTTTTGCTGAGTCAGCTTATTCTCACCTTAAACACATTTGAACAGAGAAGATGTATAATCGTTCATTATGCATTTTTTGAAGATAAAGAAAGTTTACTTTTTCCAGCGTGATCTTTCGATTAATGACCTCCAATACATATCTGTCATCGCCAGTTTTAATGCTGAAAATGTATAAAAAGAAATAACTAGGGAATTTTATTATCTTTTAAGTCATCTGAACTTTATTTATATTTGTAATTTGGGTAAATTGTGGTTACTTATTCAACGGCACACGCCATCCACAAATTCCTTGAAATTTGGTACACTGATTAAATTTTATATAGCGAACATGTGTGTAAAATCTCGTCCTCCAATTCTAAATGGTTCAGAAATTACGCTCAGTTTGTTTTCAATTTTCTGTTGTGATTTCATTTTGAATGACCTGGCTACGTTCAAACACCAACAGCAGTTGTAGAAATGTCAATCAGATAAAGATTTTATAAAAAAAAGCGATTAGTAATTCATTAAAGTATAGTATAATAAGTAGATTTAGTATATTGCATGATTGTCGAAGATAACAACACAAACCAGTTTCCAGTTCGTCGTCATCCCGACTGCATACAAGTGTTTTCACAAGGTCCTCAGTGTCATTTTCATACTCCTGTCACATAACAGCAAGTTAAACAGAACGCAGAAATTTTTCTCAAACAAAATTCAGTAACACCAATAAAAGCAGTACGAGGATGAAGTTGAGGAATTTTAGATAATATTGAACTGGAGATGGCTTATATAGTATATATACCCAATATTGATTTTAACAACAAATTGCTACTTAGTATATCGTAGATATTTCAAATTTCTTCCAGACAACCTTTAGTATTACTCACCCGTTCAAAATCGTCTCTGAAAGGCATGTACCCCAACTCTTGTTGCTCGGAAACAGGTAGGTCAATAACTTCGCCTGGGGAAGTGGGGCAAGTTTCGCCTTCAAGAAACGTAAGATGGTGTGAAACTTGTTATGCATTGGCAAGAGAAATATATATATTTATGTATAATATATATATAGTAATTATTATGTATTTATATTGAAAATAACTTGACTGATTTAATATTTTACTTTCAATTTAAAGATTAACCTAATAACGCCACATTAAATATTAGGAGCAAGGAATATTAAGATTTAACGTATGTACAAAAGGGGGCCACCATATTACGTACCATCAACAGTAGTGTGATCTTTAATGTCAGAACTTGACTGTGGTAATGTCACTGAAATGTAGAACAGGACTGTATGCCTTGATTGATTTATTAAAAAAAATTGTTTATATATACATGAGATTTAAAATATTTCCATTTTATTTTTCGTGTAAAAAATTAAACTAATAAAACTAAATAGAAAAAGTATAGAAATATGTTTTATAAAAAAGTATTATATTATATTATTATAAAGCTATATCAATTCTTAACGTTGATCTGCTTCTAAATCATTTATGAACAAAAACATGTTACAACAAACCACGTCTATCGAATAAAACAATATACACTTACTAGTTCCAATGTTTTTCCACAAATAAAACTCTTCGAAATGACTTTGCACTTCTGCAAGCGATACAATCACAATGTGAGTTGTAACAACAACAACAATTGAAACACAAAGTTCAAGTTACACATACTTGTAATTTTGTAATTCAAGGGAAATTATTCGGTTACAAATCTCACCTTGGGAAGATTTTGTTCCAACATGATCGGATATGTCATCCCTAAAATTGAATCAGAGGAAATCAAAGTCTAAGCCTACCACAGTTCTACCTATTATTTTAAAATCCTGAAAAACAAATCTCTTTGATGGAGGTTTCAACTTCAAATTTAATTTTCTTAAAAAATGGTATCATCATCATCATTTACATTTTTCACGTCTATTTTCCATGCTAGCATGGGTTAGACGAGATTTCAACAGATGATATTCCCCACAAGTTTGTAGGTTTAATCATTTGATGATTCATTGGAGCAGATGTTTTTACAGCTGGATGCCCTTCCTAACGCCAACCACAGTGAGAGGGAGTATCATTTAACCTAATCTCTATTGGATTTTGAAAATGTTTTTTTATTGCGTACCAGTTCCCCAACCCATGCTGTTCAATACCATCCAATAAAAGCAGCTCCTCATCAGCAGTCCAATATTCGACAATCAAATTGAACGTGCCATTGTCCTAGAGAAATAGTGCAAATAAACTATTTGTAGCCAATTAAAAACTTAGTTCATAATTACAATGCAAATAAAAAATTTACCCTTATTATTCTTGATCAGTATTGACATCAATCACATTTAAAAAACTAAATGTCTTTGAAAACAATTACGGTACAAAAAAATCAATTTTTCAGCTCTCCATTTTTGCGTCTTTTCATTGCGTCATATTGTTTAAATATTTACAAGAAAATTTAATATACATAAATATTCATTAACTCACCATTAGGCAATAGTTGTGATTTTTCTTGTGTGAACCGATCTCAACGCCAGAAGAAAAACACTGGAAAAGGAAAATCTTCCATTAACAGTAGCTGCTTGCAATGAATGACACAATATCAAGAACAAATGGAGATACAAAAATACAAAAGGAAAACAATCTTTTATTTAAGCAGTCTTTTTATAATTATTTTATAGTCAATCCGTGCTTTACAATGCGTTGTCTTATTAAAATATACTGGTTTTATATCCTTAACAGGAAACAACGAGGGAAAAACCAATATGTTTTATTGTAACACAAATGATTCCTCTTTCAAACGATAAGATGAAATTGAATGTTCCCATCCGCAACATTGATTTGAACATGTCAAAATCACACTTTATAACATTAAAGAAATATGTGTTTAACAAAGTTTCCATTTGATGTTGTTGAAGTGATTAGCGCGCAATTCAGCTAGCTAGCTTTCAAGCTTTTATTTTGCCAACTTTTTAAGTTTTAATTTATGAAGTAGCTACAACTCTAACAGAAATAAAAATAATGTAATAATAAATAAAGAATAAATAAAGAATAAGAATGAAGTAAAAATACGAGGAAACGTTGCTTTCAATCAAGACATGTTTGTAGTTGACATGCTTGTTTGTGAAGGAGATTGAACACAATACAATCGTTGAACTTGTCATTTTCTTATCAACTGTATTACTACCTGTGACAAACACACAACAGCGGGCTAACATGGTTACAGTAACTGATATATACATTATGGGTAGACACATAACTTTAATATGACTGTATAAACATTAATATACACACAAAGGTGAGATGACATGCATTGATAGATTGTTTGGCTTTAAGCATATTCACAGTGTGTAGTATGTAATTGTTTATATAAGGGTTGGATAAAGGTTCAAGACAGTCAAAATAAAAAATGACTACTTGAACACAACATACTGAGTAGAAAGATCATAATAAACAATTTCGATGTACAAAAAGCAACTAAAATATGTACTCAAATGTTCTTTCTTTAACGCGAGCTACTCTTCTTTGGTTTGCTTTTGTCCCATCTGCTAGTTGCCATCTCCGAATCATTTTCTCCTAATCTGATTTGGATAATTCGCTGGATAATTTGCAAATTCCCTAAGCCACTTTTGCAAGCTTCAATTCTCTTTCTTTTTTCTTATCTACGTTGGCTTCGCCTATGCCTATGTCATGAATGAGTTCAACTGAAGGCTGTCAATTTTCATATCATTGAACTTGGAAATGAGATGTGTGAAACATAGTGCAAATGTGTGGTCCCTACAGTGGGTGTACAACTAAATGAGATTTGTTCAAAACATGAACCCACTCTGTCATACACACCAAACCAGAGAACCAAACGTTTGAATTCTCCAACTGTATAATTTGTAACACATCAATAGCAGCAAACCAAGAAAGTGATTTTTAACTTCACTTGACTAAACAACAGAAGACAACAAAGAGAGTTTAGATTGATTACTTTCACCTGTTGCCTGACAGGAATGTAAAATATCGATGTATTGTAATGTCCTGCATTGTTTGTTCTTTCAGCCAATTGTTTTATCTTTCTCTTACAAAGAGTGGAAACTTATTAGCGGGAAATGTAAGTAGCATTTTGATTGTTTATAACTTGCAGTTCCTCTCCAATAAAATAGACAACATCATGTTTTATTTCAACAAAAAAATCAACAGTGATTCTAAAAGTTTGGTCAAGGCTGTCTCAGTTATCTGTGATATTGCATTTTGTTGTTCTTCGCTTGAAGAGACTCAATGGTATACTGTGACTTGCAGCCTGAAAAGAATACATAATGGGTTGCAATGTTTACTCCTGATGTTCCAAAATACTGGAATGATAAAGCAAAGCACTTAAACGACACAGTAACTTGGTAGTAACTACTTCTTCCTTACTTGAGGTGCATGGTTTAGGGAGGAACATAAAACAATAGGGAGACAAATCATGAACAAGTAAAGTTCAGTAGCAGAACTCTTTCTAAGCCAACCCATTACAATATATTGCTTAGCCTAACGTTATGATATTTATGTTTTAAAGAAATGTCAATCAGACTCAATTTTGCACTCAACATCTCACCACTAGTCTCACCTATAAGAAATAATTGAGAAAACAGTAAAAGTACATCATAAAATCATGAATTACAAAGAGGAGATAAACGGGAGGTTTATGTTGAGAAACTAATACCATATAGCATACTGGCTGTACAAATTAAAGACAAGTTGATGAATTTCTTACCAATATTTGGTTGGGGTTTCTTTCATCATTCAATAAAACCTGATTTCTTCTATTTCTTGTTGGAAAGTTTCATTCTACCTCCACACCTTATCCTTGAACAGGGTTTTTCATAAAATGGATAAGTATGAACTTTTCCAACTTGATCAGTCATTTCTTGTCTTTTCTTCGATTTGCATTTTTGTTGATTTGAGTTAATGATGAACTTCACATGACCAAAGTGTATGTATATTCCATTCCTTTTATTATGATTTAAGAAGTGTTAGAATCCATGTTATTTAACAAAAAAAATGAGGAAAAGGCATTAAAAGGCCAATTGATTAACAAAGGAAAAATATTTAAAAACAATGAAATATTTATATATTTATATATATATATATTACTGAAATTGTTGCATTATTAATTACTCATTAAAACAGGTTTTTCCTCTAAATTTTAACAGAAAATACTTCTAAATATTAAAAATCAGACTAAAACCCCTGTAGAAACTTTTGCGTGCATTGCATGGAGATCAACCATTAACAACTGATGCATGGACACACACACTAACATTATATATATATTGATTTGTTTGAAGTGTTGCTTACTATTTACAAGTGCTATCTTAGAAAATAAACTTGGGTAAACTAACTAACTAAATAACGTTCTAAATCACCATAGCAACAAAAATGGTGCTCACATGTAAACAAGCGTCGAAATCAGGGCATTCAGCGCAGGACACTCGCAAGCCCGAGCAATCAGCAAAACAAGAGTCACAGTGGTACTTTGTAGCTGGAAAGAAAAGGATACAAATGATAAGAACATTAAACACTTTAGTTCTTAACGTTAGCTTGTTCCTAACATTCCACATTCACGGGTACAAACAGTAATCTTCAGCAGATTACAATAAACATAGCTCATGACATTTTTCACCTGTAAGTTAGATTTTAGAATTTTATTGTTTTTAACAAAGAGAAAGAACTAAACAAAGACATAACATCAAAAACACATTTATGAACAAAACAAGTATTTTTAATCTACCATCTTGTATTGGAGGATTGGAGGCAGCTGATGAAGACATTGTGAATAACGTTCTCTCTTTTACAAATCCAGTCCAGTGACACTATATTATTTACGTATCATTTTCCATCTAGATTATAATTATCCTTAAACCAATATAATGAAAATATAATATTTACAAATATAATATTTTTTATTTTATTTATTTTAAATTTAACTTCATTACAAATTACTCAGAACGCATTGTTCATTGAGTAGCATATCATCTACAGTCTTATATTTCTAATTGGAGATGTTGTGCAGAAAGAAATCAAATATTAACCAGTTAAATAAGAATAATAAACTAAAAATGACAACTAATTACTAATGGTACACCTGAACCAAAAACTACAACATATTTGTATTTAGATCAAATGAACCTCAGAAGAAACGGAAATACGCAAAGCAAATTGACGATGTTGAGCATGGCTCCTTCTCCACCCCTTGTGTTTACCCCATTTGGTGGATGCAACCATGAGACATGACACAAAAGTGTTGTCAACTTTAACAACCCATCTGACAGAAAAATATCTTTAAGAAGAAGCGTCATTGCCAACTGGACACAAATGAGGCTATCATTCACATCACTCCAGTCAGCACTATCATGTGTCAGAGGAACACAGAAATTTATTTCGAATTACAACAAAAGACATAGGCAACATTGAACTTTAGAATTGTGAACGGGAACAATCAAATAATACTATTTAACTTTGTTAACAACTATTGTTGTTACGTTCCTTAGTTCATTTTATGGTTAAAAATTTATTTGAAAAAAAAATTACTAATGGTATTAACATTGAGATTTGTTTCTTGTCCATGACAATCATAAGCAAGTAAGACATTTTGCGACCGACATGATCCTCAATAGAATTCACAATTCTGCAAATTCTGCAAAAATTTTGAAGTTGTTGATGGCATTTGATTCTCTCGAGCGACAAGCGAGTTGTTCTCAACTTCTTGGCGCTGAAATAAAAGAAAATTAAGGTGAAAAACTATAGAATAGTAGTATGTGTAGTGTAGACTACAAAGATAGATCAGATTGAGATGAAAAATTTATATTTACCTCCAAACGCATCGGGCATTCTTTCGATTGTATATCTGAGAGTAAAAAGATTATGACCAGTACAACAGAAAGCAATATCGTTACACATATCAATACAGTGCATTCTTGTTTATCTGAACCTTCCTTATCTGAACGTCGTTTTCTGACAATGCCTTATAAAAAATAATACTTAAAGCATTGGACAGACCCTTCAGAACTTTTTCTATACCTGGGTCTTAACAGAAATTACCTTACTGTTTGTTATGAATAATTTCCTTGTTGTTATAAAAAGATGATCATTGAAAATGTAGTGATTACATACATTAACAACGAAAAATTTTGGACTAATTTAATTTCGGACAAGCAAGTGGTCTGAAAATTTTGGTATCCGAACTTTTTAGTGACCGAAATATTTAAAATGATAGGAATTTTTAAATTTCACATTTAACGCCAATCACTTGCTGTAATATAAAACATCTAAGCCATATATAGGACTATTCTCATTGCCCCAGTCAACATGACAGTAGATAGAATGTAATTTAGAAACAGAATTGTATTTAGGTAGCTTCATACCCTTATTAAAATTTCAAAAACCACTTTTTGAAACAATATTAATGAGAAATTCTATGGCTAGTATTTTATTCTTTGACTTAATCAGAAAAATTATAAAACATTTTTTGTTATTTTATCATTATAGCATAGTCCGAAATTTTAGATAATTTTGTCCGAAAATTATTGTCCAAAATTTTTCATTGTTAATGTATATTATTACAACATTCGTTGTTTCCCACTCTGACAGGCTTTAACAAGAAATTCCTTACTTGTGTTTTGAGAGATACATGATTGGGACACCAGGGATTTTCCTGATCCTTCTCTTTAGGTCTCGATCGCACGTCGCTACAATGTAGCATTTGTGCTAGAAGGCAAAATAACAAAAAGAACTAATTGGTTGAAATATATTTATCAAAGTTTTATTAGTTTTGGATTATCAAGTCCGAGAAATTACGTCTTATTGATACTAAAAGCAATTACTTTTCTAAACAAATGTGTTTTAAACGTGGTGCACTACCTGCGATACCCTATTGACAATACAGTCATCAGCATAGGTTCCTTTGTGCATGCAAGGAAGTCGTTCAAAGCGCTCATCTTTCACAATCCTTAAAGAGAAAATCTTTATATTAGCAGACAAAATAACTAGATTACATGGAATAAAAGTATCGATATTCTTTAGAAAACAAAGATACAAAGACGACAGTTCTCTGTGGACGACATATTTAACGAATGACTAAAGATTCCAATAAAAACCCATTCTAAATTCAATTAAACACGATTTGAAAAATTGTGCATAAGTAATGATGAAAATGAGTGTCTTATTGACATAAAGAGAGAGCACTTATCTTAACATTTATAAGCAAAATGAATATTGAACAAAAGAGGAGCGAATTGAAAAGCTTGTGTATTTTGCATAACCACATGTCAAAGTGTTTACCTTAGAGCGACACGATATTGCGAACCAAGTTTTTCCAACTCAGCCACAACGCAATCTGTGATATGTGGTATACCTGAAGAAAAACAAAATATCATTTTACAACATGTATCAAAGGAAGAGACAAGAATAAAAATTGGGACATCTTATATTAACATTTTGTTTTCGTAACAAGATCTGTATAGTGCTGCCTTAAACATTCGAAAAACCTTTGGAACTTTAGTTGATATGTGATCTTTTAGTGATTCATATTCGTTTTTATGAGAAAGCAAAAGAAAAATCTTCCCAGTCTCATGGCAAATGGCAGACAAGTATTTGTAACCAAAAATGTTTTAGAATTTTTTAATAAAATTTAGGCTTTTTTTCTAATTTTAAAATATAATGGCTAAGAAAATAGAAATAAATCAACATTGGGCACTCCTCACATTTAGCGTACAGACAGTCGATCATTGACTGATAGATGTCCAGTTTGTTTTGTATGGAGAAGTTGACAAAATTCGTATCAACAATAACTCTGTAAGGTGGACCGAGTTGTGTGTTATACTGGAAAAACAGTG
Source organism: Candelabrum cocksii (assembly GCA_963930725.1). Lineage (NCBI taxonomy): Eukaryota > Metazoa > Cnidaria > Hydrozoa > Anthoathecata > Candelabridae > Candelabrum > Candelabrum cocksii. The sequence goes on along the minus strand of OZ005666.1, from coordinate 11,521,782 downwards.
CGGATGAAGCTTGCTCTCTACAAAAAACACACAGAATCTTCGAATGCTGGAATGCCTCTCTGCTTAAGAATGGTTCACTACCTGTTATTCACCGATATATACAACATTGGATAATAAAATAAGCTAATCGAAATTAATGCATTATATAGAATTAATTAATGAGGTTGTTAATCAGTCGCGATAGCTCAGGTGGTAGAGCAATTTCAGATTCATGAGGTTGCGAGTTCAAATCCTCCCGGCCTCACAGACTCAGCAAATGAGTAACATTTCATTTCGTGGTAAAGTACAGGTGTTGGTGGTAGGAGTGGTGCCTCGACAGTTAAACCCAACATCCTTTTTTATTCCCGTTACCAGCATTAGGGTTAATTCAGCCTCTTTACTGCTCACAATAATCCCTTTTCAGCTTTTAATGTAGTTCGAAATGTTGTTGTACTAAATGTTCTCACACATGTCTGACTTTGTTTTCTTCGACTTTGTTCCGCGCAGCCTTTTGTTTCTCCTGATTCTTTTTGCTAAACGATAAGTTATATAAACATTTGTGAATTCTTCAAAGAAGTATTTTCGCATTTTTGACCTTTGCATGGACTGTTTAAAAAAGAATTTCAAGGAAGCAAACTATTGTTATTACGGTTACTGTTTACTCATAAACCTGCGTCTCATTTCACTTTACTTAATGGGTGACAAGGGGAAAGATTCCTTTCATTCAAATTGACATGAAATTATTGAAACAACTTTAGACCGTAACTTAGAAACAAGTGTAGTAGAACCTTAAGGATATTGCTTACATTCTACCATCTTTAGGATTAATGATTCTTTTTACCGCAGCAAACTTTCTGGCTTTCTTTGCTTTACCCTTTAACAAAAACATTAAAAATTTAGGTCATTGGAGAAAACTACCTCCACGCCAACTTACCATGTTGTCAAAAAAAAAATGAATCTGATATAGAAAATATAGTTGTAAAAAGTAAATGTACTGAGCTGAAAGAGCAAGAAAGATGTTAATGTTTCAACAACATAATCTCTCATAATTTTCTCTGTTATTTAAAAAATTCTTCATTATTTACAAAGATATAAAAATGTACAATGAAAAAAATTCTTTAAAGATAAATAAACAAATATGATTTCCCCCAAAATAGAAAAAATAAATAAAAAATGACTAAAATCTAGATGTATCTCTACCAAAGAAAAATGTTCTCGCCCAGTCAAACGGAACTTGCATCCGATTCCTCCAACTTCCCAAACGAGTGAGGTAAACGGAGCGCCATAGCAACCATGACTTAAAGCCGGTGAGTTGGTGGTTTGGGAGATTAGCGACGGCTTTATAATCACCGATATACGCCAGCATTCCCATGTTGGACCAGGTGAACTCGGGTATTTTCGACCTGCCAACTGAATCAGGAGCAGATAGGGATTCTGCAATATACCGCCCTAAACATTCAATCATTATTAATTTAATTGAACAAAAATAAAAATAAAACTTAAGAAAATCAGGTTTATAATCATAGCATTTCGATACACTTTTCACTTTATTACCTTCCCGTTCCGCCACCTGACCAGTGCAGGGTAGAGGGTTGCCCTCGATAAAAGAACAATCTCCCACTGCATAGATATCCTCTTGACCTTTCACCTTCAAACAGCTGTCCACTAAAAGTTGGCTCATTTTATTCTTCAATAGGTCAACGTTCTCTGGAAAAAATGATGAATTTCATATTTATTTGCAGACAGTTGTATATATAAGAAATATAAAGCATATAAAAGTCATTGACTTAACATAAAAATGCTTTTTTAATTTGAAAATGTAAAATGAAAATCTTGTACCAACAAATTTCCTTGGTCCCAAACCAGTAGACCAAACAACCAGCTTTGATGGAATGATCACACCGGATTTCAGCTTTACAAAGTCCATCCCAACTTCAACGACAAAATCTTTAACAAGATGAAAATTACGCCTCTGTGTAATTTTCTTCTCTGCAAAACTTCTCAAGCGCTGGTCAAACGAAGGTAAAATGGACTGACCCTCGACTAAAGTTTCAGTTATAAGAACACAATTACGAAAACAACAACATTAGAAACTTTTAGCGTTACTAATGACAATTTTTTAAAAATATTTTACATACCCAAAGTGACCTGCACATAACTCTTTTCTTCGGGAAACAATCTTGCAACATCCTGTGTTATGAAATCGTACAACTCAGCTCCAAACTCTACTCCGGTTGGCCCACCACCAACGATCACAAAATGCAAGAGTTTCTCCCGTTCCGCAGAGGTAACATCAGGGTACAAGCTTTCCTCAAAGTTCGATATGATTCTGTTTCGTATCCGTCGTGCGTCCGAAATCTCCTTTAAGAAGTAAGCGTGCTCGAATACACCTGGTATATTAAATGTATTGCTCACAGCACCCACGCCAATCACAAGTTTATCGTAATGCAACTCGTAATTGTCTCCTGTCAACATCGCCTTGCACACCACAACGTTTTCATGTGGTTTTAAACTGACTGCTTCCGATAATTGGAAATGATGGTCGTTGCGAAACTTTGTGTTGCGTATGGGTTCAATGATGCTGCGAAACTCCAATGTGCCAACTGTTGTGCTGTTTAATAATGGCGTAAATAGGAAGTGATTACGGGGGCTCACAACAATAACATTGTAAAGTTTTTTGTTTACGTTTCGCAGCACACTATAGCTTCCCCAACCAGTGCCAAGCAGAACTAAGTTCTGACGCCATGTCACACAAGTTGTGGAAAATCTTCGTCTCATTATTTTACAAAAAAACAACATGTCATGTCACTAAAAAATGAACTGCACAGATAATGTTGAGTATGAAAGGAAACAAGGATAAGAAGAGATCAACAAACTTTTCATTATCATTGCTTTTTACAAAGTTCAATTAACATATTTTCATTGTTGTATCGTCCCATTGGAATCTATCAGTCGATCATCATCTCATCATCATCGTATGCGTTCTCTAAAGTCCTGAAAACAAAAATATATAAATTATTATTAACAGTGAAATATTTCCGTTGTTAATTTAAAACGTGCTTGCGGGCTAACAGAGAAGAAAACATTTATTTGTAGATAAAAATTACTTAGTTGCTGTGGGTTACAACCAATTATTGTACATTTTGTGCAAATTTTGTGAAAATCTTACACTGCCATAGTATATGACATCTAGGGATCAAGGGAAGCCAGTGTATTGGGGTGCGCAGTCGTAATTTTTTTTTTTTTGGAGGGGGGGGGGGCTATCTTACACAGTCATTAATGATGGCATTTGCCGAATTGTATTCATTATAATCAAATGAGCAAACTGTTCAAAAACCTGATTAAAATCTTGGGAGGGGACACTATGCAATCATGAAAATAGTGATTTTTATGATTTTGGTATAAAAAACGGTATTGATCTTGAGATTTGGTGTAAGTTTAGGTATGCATCTTCAAAAAATTGGTGTAAACAACAAACGGGTATATTACTAGACCTTGGATGACACTTTCCCAGCCTTTCCCAAATTGGGTTGAGTATCCTCCCCGGATTAAAATTCATGTTTCTGACAGTTATAGGACACAAGTATAGGAGACAATTTCATACGTTTTTCTGAAATTCATGAGCTCTATTCAAATAAAGCGCACATCAAGCAAAAAATTTGACAGATAAACTGCAAAAACTGGAAATTGGATAACCAAAAAATCTGCCCGGAACTTTTCTGTCATGAACATTTGGATAATTGTGATTGTGTTCATACATCGTAGCTTAATCCAAGAGCAGTGCACTTGTAGCGATTTCTTCTGCATGGTTTATCTGACTTGCAACCACACTTGACTAGTAAAGAAACTGCTTTTCTTGCATCTGGTAAGTCAGTCCAGTAGGGTCTCCAATGTTCATCTTTCAGAATCCAACCCCAGTTACTAGGATCTGGAGCTCCAATGACAGGACTTGTAGAACTTTCCCATATCGATGCTTCATATATGGCACGTTTCGTATACTAAAAAAGCACTGCTTGAGCTTGTGTGCCAATGGCCGTTTCGTAAAAACCTCTGCCCTTAAATGCATTTACTTTCAATGTCATTTTCGATTGTTATTTCCTTGAATGGGTTAAGGCATATGATTTCAAATACAGTCCTCACGTCTGGAAAAGACTGCCATGCTGAAAAGCACGTTTTTCCCCTCTTCCAACAAACTGAGAAACGGTGTCACAGCCAGTCAAAGAATGCAACATTGGAAGTCTATTTGACATACGTGGAGCTAGAATCTCATATATTTTGTTGATGTGCATTTTTTACCATCTTTGCCCATAAAACTCACCCACAGATCAATAAAAGGATAACAAGGAATCTTGAATTTTATAGGAATTTTCCTAATAAAATCACAACAACATCTGTGTCGACCATTAGGACTTCTATAATGTCCATTTCATGTCTTAAGGCATCAAGCACACGTAATGCTATTCAAGAATCTGCTTCCTTGTGATCTGCTTCGCTAATGCTTATTTCGCTTCATGAAAGAACAGATGTATCATTTGTTACAAACAGAGATTTGCCTTGAGGTAGTGGTCCTGAGACTAGTTTGTATGACAGGAAGCTGAATAATTCTCTTTTATTGTCACTGTTGCGTAGAAAATCTCTGAAATTACCTGGGATCTTTGTTCTCCATGAAACCTTTCTTCTTATCCCGCTGCACGATTTTCTCTTCGAACATCTTTCATTTTTCTACATATCTGTCCCATACTATGTCTAATTGTGTGCAAGTTTCGAGTGACTTATCAATCCATGGCTGCACTTGCTCCATATGCACATCAAATGTAGCGTTGTGTTTAGGTAAGACATTGTGAACAAAGCCAGCTCCATCAATAACTCTGGCAGTGATGTATATTTGCGGTCGTCCGACAGTACGGGACAAGCGATTTTTTTTGCGGACGACTGCAAAATTGATTCTGTAACATCTCAACTGTCCGACGGGACAGTCGGTAATTTTTCAAATAATATTTATAAATGTGCATTTTTTCCCCCGACTATTTAAATACGATGAAAAAATAAAGTTATGAATAGACTGTTGCCAACAATATATGAAACGGTGATAGCAACAAGAATTTGACATTAGTACTGCATCATAATAACTTATTGAAAATTATAAAAACAAACCTATAAAGTCGGAATTTGTTTATTTATTACTGCATATAAAGCTGCATATTTTATTTTTTGTCCTTGTGTGTCTATGTGCAGAGTGGCGTGGGAACAGACAACTTAAACTTAGTTGGTTACTATTTGTTCTCTTGACGGATGGGATAATTTCATTGGGGCGCCAACCCTTGGGCCAGCATCATAAGAAAGACATACAACGCAGGCCTGGCATTTAGAGGCGCGCGATCGCGCACCCGCGCCTCAATAATTTAAGGTGCGCTCTCCACCGCGCCCCTAATTGTGTAATTTTACTAATAATCACATGTCTTACATATATCTCTTTCTTTCTCTTCAATTTAACGTCCGTAGTTCCCTTTGTTTGAGGGTTGGACCATATCATGTCAAGGATTGATTTGTTCTCTCCACGCTTCGCGGTTCATGACTAAGTCAGCTCGGATGTGGAGGTCGCTCATGTCTTTATTGATGTTGTGGATCCATTTCTTCTTTTGCCCTCCCCTCGCTGTCTCGCCTTCAATTTCAAATGATCTAATGGAGTTGGGCCAGCGATCGCCCATTCTCTCTAGGTGGCCAAACCATCCAAGACGGTTGCACCTGAGTTGACTGGCAGTGTCACAGATGCCAAGCATGCTTCTCAACTCCCTTGAAGATTTTTTCTCGCTCAGTTTAATAGAGCAAATCCAACAAATCATTGAATTTTCATTCGTTTCAAGTCGATGAAGGTCTTCCACCTTCACTGCCCAGGTTTCAGAGGCATATAGAAAGATACTCCTGACGCAAGCACGGTACACATAGCCTCTTTGTCGAAGCAATATGCTTTTGTTTGTCAGTACCGTCAATAGCTCACGAAAACTACCCCAAGCTTTGCTCACTCTTGCCGTGATAGTATCAAAGCAAGTGCCACCTTTGTTTATTGTATCGCCGAGGTAGCAGAACAACTTGACAACTTCTAGCTTCTCAGCACCGATTGTGATTTCAGATGGCTCATTTACAACACTATCTGCTATTTTCCCGCTGCATTTCTTACATTTAAATGTCGGGTCAGCTCTGAGAGTTCTCAATTCTGTGCAACGGTGGTGTATCCAATGTTGACAAGAAGTGCAGAGTATGGAATTTCTACCAACACCAGATCCACAAACGCCACAAGGAAATCTTGATTTTACTCTTTGTGGGGCAACATCGTGTTTACTCATCAAAACCTTAGTTTTCTTCATGTTTACTTTCAGACCTTTTGCAGTAAGGTTATCCTTCCAGATGTGGAATCGAGCAACAAGGTTTTCAATGGAGTCAGCTGAGATGACAAGATCGTCAGCATATAGCAGCTCCCAGGGGCAGCTTATGCGGTACTCTCTGGAGAGAGCCTCCATAACAATGGCAAAAAGAAGTGGACTCAAAACAGACCCCTGATGCACACCGACTTTCACATCAAAGTCATTGCTCAGTCTCGAACCAAGATGAACCTTTGATTTTGCATTCTCATACATGGACTTAACAACTTGGATAAGCCACTCTTCTACCCTCGTCAACCACCAGAGAACTTTCTTGGAATGCGATCAAACGCTTTTTCCAGGTCCACAAACATGAAGTACGTGTTTTTCTTTTTAGTGATGTGCATTTCGTGGAGTTGCCTCAGGATAAATATGGCATCTGTCGTCCCTTTGCCTGGCATAAAGCCGAATTGCATTGAGTCGATGTTTACTTGGGACCTTATTATGGGTTCCAGTATTCTTTCGAGAAGTTTTAGCACTTGATCAAGCATTTTCAGTCCGCGATAGTTCCCACGCTCCAGCAAGTCTCCTTTTCCTTTGTAGCAGTTTATTATATAGGAGAGATTCCAATCTTCTGGTATTTTCTTTTGGCAGATCACTTGATTAACAAGTTGTGTTATTAGGGTGATCATTTTTGGCCCCGCTGCATTGATCATTTCAATTGAAACATCTGATGGACCTGGTGTCTTCCCTGTTTTCATTGCCTTCATTGCTACAAGTGTCATTTCATCTGTAATGAGTAAAGGGGGACCTTCAGTTGGCTGTAGGTCAAGGAGCTATTGAGGATTCCATGGGAATTCTTCGTTAAGGAGTCGCTCATGGTGGTTTTTCCAGGCTGCCAGCCTATCTTCATCAGAGAATACAAGGATACCATCATCATTCCTGATACAGTTTTCGTTAATAACATCTCGGTTTTCATTCTTCAGGTGTTTTGCTAGTCTAAATATGTAGTTCTTCCCCTCTTTTGAATGCAGGTTTTCAATCTTATTTTTCTCTGCTTCCTTTTTGCTTCATAGACTGCACGTTTAGCTAACTTCTTTGCATTTAGATAAGCATTTTTGCTTCCGCCCTTTTTCCATTCCTTCCACAGCCTACGCTTTTCTTTAATGTGATTGGAGACCTCTTCTGTCCACCACCATGTTACCCTTTGTCTTTCACGGCCACTCTTAGTCTTTCCGCATATTTGGTCTGTGGTGTTGATCAGTAATGACTTCATCTCTTTCCAGAGGCTGTTAACATCATTATCTGCATCTGTGCTCCGGTTTGTTGGCAATGAGTCTTGTATTGTCTTTCTGTAGTCTTCCCTGATTGCATTGTCCTTTAACTTCCAGATCTTACGACGAATTGTTGTTCTAGGCGTTCTTTTAAATTTTGTCTTGATTGTTAGTGAGCTAATCAGCGGTTTGTGTTGGGAAACACATTCTTCAGAGTTAATTACAGATATGTTCTTTATGAGTTTAAGATTAACTTTTCTCATTAGTAGGTAGTCAATCTGGGATTTTTGAGGTCCCAAACAGTATGTGGTCAGCCGGTTATCAGGTTTTTCAAAGAAGGTATTGGCTACAACTAATGCATTTGCTAAACACATGTCAAGTATTCTGACACCATCGGTATTCCGTATTTCATATACTCTATTTCCATGTACCCCTTCAAAACCGTCACAGCGATTTCCAACATGACCATTTAAATCACCAGCAACAATAAGGATCTCATCATCGAGGGTAGTCACAATTTCATTTGTGAGTCTGATGTAGAACTCATCTTTTTCTTCCATCGATCGTCCAGTTTGAGGAGCGTACACTGACTTAATGTTTATGATTACTTTACCGAAGAGAATACGAAGGGAAATCAATCTGTTGCTAGTCCTTGAGACGGATATAACCTGCTCTGCAAGTTTTTCTTTGATGAGAAATCCCACTTCACCAAGACCACTGTCGTCGCCAGACCAGAAGAACTTATACCCTTCACTCTTACCGAGAATGAATCGTGCACCACCTCCACGCCAACGAGTCTCCTATAGGCAACAAATATCAATATTTCTTCGTTTCATGATTTCTACGACCTCACTAGCTCTTTTACGCATGGAGCCAACATTTAAACTACACAGCTTAAGGTCAATCTTGTTATTCCCTCTGGTCACATATTCCACCCCAGTCCAAGGCTGCTGGGGTTGACCTCTGTTCACTTCTGTCACAGCAGTCCGAGGCTGCTGCTGTGCCCTCCTGTTCGTCCGGCGAGAGTCCGGAGGTAGCCCTCTCTTAGCGTTTGGTTTTTGAATCGACATTTGACATGATATGAAAGTTTTTGAAGCTTGCTTTTTTACGATTGGATGCCCTTCCTAACATCAACCTAGACAGCTAGGACCTGAGTGTTTTTACAAAAGACACCATCTCTCATGGTGTTACATCAGAGTTGTCCTTCTCCTAGGTGGACTGCTAGCCATAGCTTACGAGCTCCACCTACCTGGATTAGGAATCAGAGTTTTCCATTCTCCTAGGTGAACTGCTGACCACAGCTAACGAGGTCCACCTCTCCGAGAGCACTGGTTATGGCGCCAATTTTTCACATTACATCCCTTCTTCCATGTGTTTTAAAAAGATATTGGCACGAGAAACCTGGAAGTTGGATGATTCGGCTGTCAGAGGCAAGGAGACGCTGCCTTATGGAACCATTTCAAAGAGGTAAGAGTGCTCATCTCACTTACCCAGCTCCGGCACTAACAACCTTTGCTACCCTACTCTTGTAAATGAAATCTTAAAGAACTTACTTTAATTAACGTAATTTATTTAGTCGCGTAAATATGTTTTTTTCGTTTCAAATTATAATCGATTCACCCGTTCTTTACTATATCAATGTGTAGCTTTAGTAAGAAATTTAGTTTGTTTAACGAAATTTAACGTTACCAATTATTAACCGTTTCAAGAAGTTTGACGTCAATCATAGAAAAAAGGAAGAAAACGACAGACATGTTTACACACAATGCTACAGGTTGTTTAAAAGTTTCAACATAGGAGACAGTTAAATGCAGAAGAATTATGCTGCATTCGATGGAAAAGCAAAAGATCAAACCACAACGATACATTCAGTTTTGTTTACAAAACAAAACACTTTCACAAAACCAACAAACATGCATTAGACTCTGAAGAAAATAAACACGACAGCTAGGTTTTAACGGGTTAACTTCAAACTTTTTCCTAATTTTAAGAAGACATCGTTATCACTAATAAGTCGTTGTATTTTAACTTGTTAAAGCTGTATTTTGCTAGTGAAAATATGTCCCGTGACATTTTATATCATTAAAATTCCGATATGATTGGTTCAATAACGAATTATCGAATTTCAAGATAATTGTATTACTACGGCACGATTAATTATAAATGCCAGTTGGTTGACATTCTAAACCGCATTGCATTTTGTTCTTGTTTTCAAACTCCAATTGTGCATAATTAATTCACCAAATGTTTAAAAGCAGCTGCTTGGATCATTGAATGTATCAACAAAACAACTATTTATTTATAGCTTTTAATAATACGCGCAAATATAAAGTATTTACAATCGTCACCACTGACACTTCAGGCTCACGTAAGTATTATTGCGTGCCCGATCGCGCCCGGTGCCAATCAGGCGCGCAACTTTTTGTGGTCTGAATGGTAAGGCGTTGGTTCGGCTCTTGACTGAAAGGTTCTGGGTTCGAGACCAAGCTATCACAAAGTTGTTTAGTGAGCAGTTATAAATAAAAAACGCTGTATTTCATCACAAATAACCATAGCACAAATGGGAGCAAGTAAATGCACTAAAACTCTGGGTCGTGGTCTTCATTATAATGCTTTAAATTAGCGTTCTGGAAAACGCGTTAAAAACAAACCAATATAACATAACATCTTAGTTAAGCCTATTAAAGCATATCACAAAAATCATGCGGAACATTGAATTGTAGCTATAAAACAAAATTACCGATCGCGCGCCTCACAAAAAAATAATCGAATGAGGCGCGCGATTGACCACGCACCTGCAAATTTCCTTATGGCCAGGCCTGCAACAACGCAATGACTTTGATGTCAATGAATGTGTCAACTGTAATAATGTCATTAACATATTTTTATTCAATACTTTTTTATTGCAACATGCAACTATTTCCTGCGTGGGTAATTTAATAAAATAAAGTATTTTAAGGCTATTTCTTATGCAATCCATTGTTCTGAATCCACTGTGCATGTCCATGTTTAGTCTAAATAGGCCATCTTCAATTAAAAGATTCAGTGAAAGAAGTTAGCGAAAGGATAATAAGAGATATATATAAAATAGAGTAATTATAATTGAAAATTGACTTTTTAAACCCCATAAAATGGCTAATGGATTATATAACTGAATATCATGTAAAAACTTTGTCGCATCGGACAGTCAATATTTTCTGCGGACGAGTGAAAAACTTAATAGACATGTTACGAACTGTCTGACGGAACGAGTGGTGAAAAACTAAGTATACACCACTGTCTGGTGTAGCAATTTCCCATGTAATATGCAGTGGGATCTCGTTGGAGACACTTGAGCAATTCTGATCTAGCTTTCGGCAGACACAGTTTACTTTAACAGAGAATGATGGTGGTCTTGATTTTTTTTCAACCTTTTGTTCCGCTCTTTTGAGAGGACAAACAAAAATTGTTAAGGGGGAAAGTCAAGCACAGAAATTGAGGAAGCTCTGGCACCCAGGGTAGGGGTCACATGATCATAAAAGACCCCAACATTTTCTTAGATAAGGAGTGAATAAGACAGACAATATTTCGTTAGATAAAATTATATTGGAAAATCATGGAAAAGTGAATTTATAATTGATGGGATTTTTCAAAAATCAACCTGACCCCCAAAAATGGCTCCCCTTCTGAATACATTCAAGTAAAGCATTCAAAGTCTAAGCCTGCTAAGTAATTAATAATTAAGTCATAATTTAGTGCACAAACTCAACGACTATAAGAAACAATCACTTTATTTTATCATTTCTACCCTAACCAACATCGTATCATTTCTACCCTGACCAACATCGTATCATTTCTTCCCTAACCAACATCGTATCATTTCTTCCCTAACCAACATCGTATCATTTCTACCCTGACCAACATCGTATCATTTCTTCCCTAACCAACATCGTATCATTTCTTCCCTAACCAACATCGTATCATTTCTACCCTGACCAACATCGTATCATTTCTACCCTAACCAACATCGTATCATTTCTACCCTGACCAACATCGTATCATTTCTACCCTGACCAACATCGTATCATTTCTACCCTGACCAACATCGTATCATTTCTACCCTGACCAACATCGTATCATTTCTTCCCTAACCAACATCGTATCATTTCTACCCTTCCCAACATTGATATTTTTGTAAAAGCATGGTGATACTCATCTGTATTTAAACGTCAATGACAAAATCATGAGTGTTGTTTTGCTAAAGACACATTGAATTGGTTTTGTAAAATATCATACCTCCCCACTCCGATGAAGCATGAAGGATTTTCCCAGCAATTCGTCTCTTCCTGAAATGAGTAATTGACTAATAATAATAATAATAATGAATAATCATTGATTCGAAACATTGTCCCATATGAATCAGTTCACAAAACAATTAGACTGGATGAAGTTCGTTTAAAAACAATATTTTGGTTTTAGTTACAAAAATCTTGTATGTTGTAAAATCTAAGAACTCACCAGCATTGTTTCACGAGAGTTTTCTTTCCCAATCTTCTGGGCTTTGCTTAAAAACAATAGCTCAGCACGAGGTTTGTATGGTACAAGAGCGAGATTGGGCTGTTGGCTAAATTGAAATAATGTAATTTATAAAGAAAACAATTTTTAAAATACTTTACTGATCTATAAATTTCTTTCTTTTTTTATTTCAATAAAGAATGTGTTTTCAATAATATCAATTCAACAAACATATACATTAATAAAACGCATGATTAAGAGGAAGCGATTTGATTGGTTGAATAATGTAAACAAACGTTTAATACAAATGATTTAAATGTCACTGATGACACCGAAAATTTGTTTTTGTGTTCAAAATTATAAAAATGGCTAAAGAATGGTGACTAAAGTCCATGTGATTTTAAATATGGGTTTTAAAGGTATTTATGGTAAGAATTCTTTATTATTTCCAATTTGAAATATTAATTTAATTTTTAAGTGTGAAATTTAGTTGGCAATTAATCTAATTGGTTAAAATCTTAGATACTCTAGGTAGCTTACTTTGACAGATTCACATTGTAAGCTAAGGTAAATAGCAGATTTGACATGGTGCAACTACACTAACCTGAACTCTACTAGGTGAGTGTTTAGTAACTCACATGGTCAATTCTTCCGGAAACAGTATGCTAAGTCGGGCTAACTTGATTATACACTATTTATAAAGTGATGTCATGTGTAATTTGCAATGATAAAAGAAGAAGAATCAAACTGATTTCAAAAACGTTAACTTCAAAATTTTAACTCAAAATTATTTTTAAAAAAACATGGCGGATGGAGAACTTCCACCACTTTAAAAGAGGCGACACAACCAATTTTTAAGAAGAAGTGGTAGAAAAGAAGAAAGATCTAGATAAGTGTTTATCCGTTTTAAAAAAGCCAATTCTTCTGATTTTGCTGTTGTTGTTGTTTTAAACTGTCTAAGAGAAGATTTTTTATTAGGTTTTTAAATAGACAGCTCATTTTTGCTCAAGCTCCTCGTAATAATCTCTTTCTCAATCCAAGTTTAAGCAAACTATGGTGAGTATTTATTGATGAGCGAACACCTATGTCTTACCTTCACGTTGTGTTCATTGTCAAATGATTTATTTTAAAAATTTTAATGAATAGTAACAAAAGCCTAAGACTTTCTTTCTTTTGAAAAAATATTAATAAAATAAAATAAGTCAAATATATATTTGCTTTTATCTTTATGAAGTAACGAGTGCAATTTGCACGGTTTATATAGCTAGTATTATAATAAACAACTCACATCGTTTCAATGATCTGTTTTGGTAAGATGCTGTCCTTCAGCGTTGAGATTTTCTTCCTCACGTCTGATGGCAAATGATACCGTGGCAAGCTTACAAACATAAATTAACAAAATTTAGTTACAACTATATATATATCCTAATAAAATATTAACCGCTAAGTAATTGTGACTATTATTTATTAATTGTGACTAAGTGGTTCATACTATTCTCTACTTAAAGAAACTATGCGTGATATTTGCACGTGCATTATGCACTCTTGACGATGAAAATTCCTGAGTGAGAAATCTAAAGAAAGATGTTTACAAAAACTTAAGTCGAATTTAAGCAGAGCAAAAAATATATGAAACAAAGTGATTCTTGAAACTGATCTTTAAAGGTTTAAATATAAATATCATCACTGTCACAAATCAAACAGATTAAACAGAAAAGGCAAGTTGAAACACAGACATTCTCTATTAGGTCATGAGCTAATTAATAATAATAAATGTTTTTTGATGATCAAAACAAAATCCATGATTGATTTACATTCATAAGCTGAAGAGAAATAAAGTTTGAATTTAAAAAAAATAAATAAACAGTGTACATTAATATCATATCCATCATAAAATTGTTTTCATTAAATACTGACTTGCTATCAATATCGGTTGTCGCTGTGGCAACATCATCGGAATCAAAGTCAGTCAACTCTTCAAAACCTTCATCGCAGAAGCTACATACAAAACAGAAAAATGGTAACTAGCGGTTAAGTTGGTCCAGCATAGCAAAGATGAGAAAGCAACGCAGAACATTAAGAAACAAGCACCATATCTTTGGTCAACTTAAAGTCCTTGCAATAATGATGTCACAAATAAAAATTTACTCAAACACCCTACGGGTACATTAAAACAACAGCATGAATTTGTGAACCGTAAGTTTTCTGTTTGTAGATATTTTTATATTGTATAAAAATAAAAAAACTAACCAGTTCGTAGCCTGTTGGTCTCGCTCAAACAAACTCATTTCTTGCATGGAATGGGTGATTCTCGCCTCGGTTATCTGCTGTTTTGCAACTGGATGATATAAACTGAAGACAAGACAATTCAAGTTTTAAATGAAAAAACAAAAACTGCAAGGACAGGATCAATAAAAATCATTAAATTTCTAGTTACTTGTTATTTACAATAAAGTTATATATGCTCAATATATATTATTTATTTAAAATAAACATTAAATGAATACCTGTCGCTGGAAGAACCTTTTCTTTTTCCTCGATTCCACATTACACTAGATGGTTTTAAGAAAACAATTTAGATCTTAACTTTATTAAGGCATAGTTAGAGAGCATTTCTAATGAAGTCAAACAAATCAAAACAAAAGATTGATTATTTAATAAGGTTACATAATTGGTAGCATGCTAACACGTAGCATGAAATGTGATTTACGAGTTGCACAAATACACTAACCTGCCAAGCTGATTTCTTATTGGTCTACCTATCCTTGATGGTTGCTGAAGTGGAACATGTTTCCTCTGCAAGCTCCTATGTTGTACTCTCAACATCACCCCGTTATCATCCATAGCTAAAAGTTCCAATCATCTGGAACAAGCAACTCCAATTGTGTTGTGTGGCAAACAACTTTTAATATATAACTCAATTATTTCTAAAAATATTTCTAAAGTATTTGAAACTGTGCATAAATAAATCAATGCAACAGATTGACCGATGAATCAAGAACCGGGGTATAATTCCATGTTGAATCATCCAGACCATGACTCCCCTACCTCACCAATTTTTACCAGCAATTTTGGATGATTTGACATAGAATTACCCACTGGGGAAATGCCATAAAGTTGGTTTATGAGTATAATGCTTTATGCATTCAAAAAGGTGGATGTGTATTCAAAGATATAGAAAACAAACATTTTTGCTGTTTGGATCTAAATTTAGGAAGTTGGGATGATACCATAATGCACCACGTAACAAAGAACTGTCTGTCTCGGCCTGTCCCCAGACAATAGTCCTCCAACCTCCACAAAAAATGACTTATTTTCAATTGCTAGGGTTAGGGAATTGGTAAGGAATATTTTTATAAAGATAGGGAATTTTTTTATTTATTTTGACTAATTACAACGTAAATTCTAATGCACTTAGCATGCATTGATGAAGTTTATGGTAAGCCAATGCTTTCTTATCATGGGGGACAATTATTTGGAAATGCAGTAAATAACTTTATCTTCTAAACTGGCAAAAGCAGTTTTATCTTTTATGGTTGTGTGTTTGTTTGGTGGACCGACATTCTTAATAAAGATGCTACCTGTGAGTCAGTTGAATGATGCAGAATTTTTGTTTGAACAGACGGATCGGACTTATCGCTCAAATAAAAGAATCTGAAGGTAATGTTGTAGCCATTATTTGAAACAACAATCGAGTAAATCAAGCATTTTACAAGAAATTTAATTGCCAATCACCATCTCCAGTTGACAACATTATGCTTTGCTTATTATGACTTTGTACATATTCTTTAAAAGTATTAGAAATAAGTGGATTACTGAGAAAACTGATTAAGTTTCAATATAGAGGAGATCCATATGTTGCAAAATAGGAGCACTCGTTAAAAACTTGAAGAAAAGAATTTAGTAAAAATGTCCAGATTGACCTATGTTGCAGCAAACTCAAAACCAATCAAGCGACAAAGATTTGATACTTGCTTGAGGGTATTTTGTCAAGAGACAATAACTGCTTTGAAATGCCATCCGTCTATGCAAAATGACAATGTTGAAACTGTAATATTCTTAACAAAGCTAGTTAAATTCTGGAAAATTGTGAATGTCAAAAGCCCTTTAGAAGGAATCAAACTTAAAAGGATTCGCTTTGAGACCCTATGACATGATGCTATGTTATTGTGTTTATTATGAGTTGTGTTTTTAACTATGTTATTCTGTTATATTTTAGTCAAATAAAAACATTCTAATGTTGGTTTGAAGTTCATTGTTTCCTTTCCCGTCAATTTATTTGACTTAATGCTTTAATCATGGACAAAGCTCTACGTTCCGATCGTTTCGACTCAACTCCAAATACACCAAGCTCTGCGAAAGAATTGATACACTGGAAAAAAACGTTTGATTACTTCTTGGAGGTATTACCTGGACAATCTATGGATAAATTAAAAGTACTAATTAATTTTGTAACTCCTACTGTTTATGAGCTGATAAGTGAATGCTCAGACTACGAATCAGCTATGACAACTCTTTCGAGTATTTATGTTACGCCAACAAATGAAATCTTTGCCAGATGTAAACTGTTAACGAGAAAACAAATCTCTGGGGAATCCTTAAATGAATATCTTTTTGTTTTAAAAACACTGCTGGCAAAAGATTGCAATTTTGCAACAGTTACTGCACTACAGTATAAAGATGAATCAATATGCAATGCGTTTATCTCAGGAATCACCTCCAACACTATCCGTCAACGCTTACTCGAAAATAAAACATTCACACTATCTACCATGTTTGACCAAGCCTGCTCTTTAGAATCAGCACAGAGAAATTGCGAGATTTACCAAGTCTCATTACCAGTTGAACAATTTTCTGCTGCTGTTAACGCAAACACATCATCAACTAGCAATACCCCAGCACTTCAGCAGACCCATTCCGCAAAATGTTACTTCTGTGGTAATCAAAACCATGCTCGTTCTTTCTGCCCAGCTTGTGATGCTACATGTCACAAATGTGCAAAACGTGAACATTTTAGCAAAGTTTGTCGATCTACTTAGTCAGGTCAGATTCATCTGTAACGTCGATGCCTCCAAGACCAACCACTGCAGCTATGCACTACCCTACACTTGCATCTCCTTCAATATCCTCTCTCAACTTATCGGTGACCAAAGTTTTCATCAATAACCAAGAAATAGGCGCTCTTATAGACACTGGAAGTACAGATAGTTTTATTCACCCTCGTTTAGTTGACAAATTACAACTACAACGTTTTCCTTGCTCCAGCACAAGTACTGTTGCAATGGCTAGTACCTCACATTGTACTAAAATCTTAGACATTGTTTACGTAACTCTGCAGTTGAATCAATCAGAATATGCAAATGTGAAATTAAATGTTTTGAACGATTTGTGTGTTGATCTAATTCTTGGGATAGATTTCCAGTCACAGCACAAAAGCTTAATTGTTAAATTTAAAGGAGACAAACCACCTTTAACAGTTTGTGGTCTAGTTGCGCTTAAAGTTGAGCCACCCCTCTTATTTAATAATGTTGAGCATGATTGCTAAAAGTGAGTTGTTATTGATTATAGTCAGACTATAAACAAATACATTCAACTCGATGCCTACCCCTTACCTAGAATTGACAACATAATAAACAGCATTGCACACAGTATACGTTCTTCAGTACAATAGACATGAAATCTGCCTACCACCAAATACCCATTGCGAGATAATGACAAACCGTACACCTCCTTTGAAGCTAACAATGGTTTATGGCAATTCACACGCATGCCTCTCGGTGTAACCAATGGTGTGGCTTGTTTTCAACGTATAATGGACAAACTCATTGAAAAAGAAGAACTAAGTGACACTTATGCATATATGGATAACGTAACAACATGTGGGAAAACAGTAGAAGAGCATGGCACAAACCTTGAACGGTTTACTAAAACTGCTGCCCAACGAAATTTAACATACAATGAAGATAAATGTATATTCTCAGCTAAATCTATAAACATTCTGGGTTCTGTCGTAGGAAGTGGCAAAATAAAAGCAGATCCAGACCGCCTATGTCCTCTAAAGGAACTCCCAGAACCAGCTAACACAAAATCATTAAAAAGAGTCATCGGTCTCTTTTCATATTATTCCAAATAGATACCTCGATTTTCTCATAAAATTGGCCCACTTATTCGCACTAAAACATTTCCAATTTCAGTCGATGCTTGTTTGGCTTTCTCAACATTAAAAACCGAGATTGCAAAATCAGTTGTATGTGCTGTCGATGAATCACTACAGTACCCTTTCAAGTTGAAACGGATACATCTGATACAGCAATAGCCGGGGTTCTGAATCAAAATAATCGCCCTGTTGCTTTCTTTTCCAGAACTTTGTTAGAACATGAACTTAAGTATCCTTCGATTGAAAAAGAAGCTTGCGCCATTATTGAGTGCATTCGAAAGTGGAGACATTTTCTCACCGGCCATCAATTCACCTTAATCACTGATCAGATATCTGTGTCTTTCATGTTTGACAAGAAGCACGGTAACAAAATAAAGAACGACAAAATCGAACGTTGGAGGATCGAATTATCATGCTACAGCTTTGAGATACTATACAGAAAAGGCGAGGATAACATTGCACCTGATACCTTCTCCCGGGTATACTGCTCTTTATTGAACAAAGAAACATTATACGAGTTTCATAATTCATTGTGCCACCCTGGTGTGACTAGAATGTTTGCTTTTGTACGTTCCAGAAATTTACCATTTTCTCTTGATGACGTTAGAACAATGACTAAAAATTGCAATGTATGTGCCAAATGTAAACCCCAGTTTTATAAGCCTCCTGCTATCAAGTTAATCAAGTCTACACAACCTTTCGAACAATTAAATGTAGATTTCAAGGCTCCTTTGCCATCAGTGACTTCGAACATTTACTTTCTGATCATAATCAAGGAATATTCTAGATTTCCTTTTGTGCACCCAGTACCTAATATGGAAGCTTTCGCAGGTATACAGTGTTTCTCGCATTTATTTTCAATTTTTGATATGCCCCTCTTACATCCATTCAGATAGAGGACCTTCTTTCATGAGCAAAGAACTTAAAAGTTACCTAATAATAAGTAATGACCAGAGCAAACAGTATAACGGGATCGTTATGAAGACCATTCAACTTAGTCTGATGTTTTGTCAGCTACCTACAAAATGTTGGGAAACCGTTCTCCCTGACGTACTCCACTCAATTCGATCTCTCATATCTACAGCAACAAATGAGACACCACATGAACGTTTATTCTCATATCAATGTAGATCTTGGACTGGTACTTCAGTTCCTACATGGTTGGCAGAGCCAGGTCCTGTTTGTACTGTTAAAACGTCACGTTAGACGGTCAAAATATGAACCTTTAGTCGATCAAGTCGAGCTTATTGAATCAAATCCTCACTATGCATACATACGATATCCAGATGGATGAGAAACAACTGTCTCTACAAAGCATTTAGCTCCGATTCATCATACAGAAAGTATATATGGTAGAATCCGACCAACAACCTGATAATGATCAGTTTATAGTACCAGTTGAGCATAAGAACCATAACAAAGCTAACAAGATCACAAACCTTGACGAGTCAGCCAGTCCTACTTTAACAACCACTAACAAGTCACCTGTTGTGTTGCGCCGCTCAACTCGGATTCGAAATGCTCCCTCCAAACTGAATCTTTAATAGCAAGGGGAGAATGACATGCTATGTTATTGTGTTTATTATGAGTTGTATTTTTAACTATGTTATTCTGTTATATTTTAGTCGAATAAAAACATTCTAATGTTGGTTTGAAGTTCATTGTTTCCTTTCCCGTCACCCTATATCATCACTAAATGATCTACGACTTGATGATTTGCTAGAATTGTCAGATATGATTGGCAATTTAAAACCAACACAAGGAAAACGGGTTCAATGTTTAACTGCTGACACCAGTAATGCCTTTCAAGTTACATGCAAAGGTCCTGTTGACCTTGGCAAATTATTATTGGAAACACCCCATTCCTATGTTTTGCTTGGAAATTTCATAACTGACCCTTTGGAACAAACCTTTACTAAGCTTCGACAAGGGAGTGGAGGTACATATTTTATTAATATTCAACAAGTGATGGAAAAATTTAATATCAGTAAAATGAAGCTTGTGCTGCGACAAGATATATAGATGTTACAACTTTTTCTGTGACAGAGGGACACAAGTCAAGTGTGAAAAATGTTACTACCATACCACTACTTAACAGAACAACAATGTTAAGTTTTTAATGATTTATCAGAACTTGAAGATGAAATGATGTAATGATGTAAAATCAACTTTGGTTTATATTACTGGTTTATGTAGCAAGAAAAGATGACAGTGATGTTGGGCACCGCTACATTAGATCAAAGTGGTTTGAACATTCCAAATGATACAATCTGTCAATGGGTATATTTCAGTTATATACTGTTTGGTTTGGTGGCACAAGATGTTTGGCATACTTCTCTTTGTGACATATATTAATTTAATGCATTCCATATGCATATAATTTTGGTATCAAAACAAAGAAAGACATCAAATTGTGCTTGCAAATATTTTTTTGAATAACTACTGCAATATGTCAAACCCATTTTCCAGCAGCGAACCAAAGGTAAAAGTCGTGAAATTGTCACAAAAGTAATACCAACTAAGATAATTTTTCAATAATTGAAATCGTTTGCTTTTGTTGGTTTGTCATATATTTTTACAATATTAACGGTTACCAATTTTTAACGGTTCTTGTTTTCCTCTCCACCAGTGAGTACTTTAATGGGATTAAATTTCGCGGGATTAAATTTCGCGTGGGACAAAATTTCGCAAGGTTTTCCTACAGAGTGTATTTCGCGAGGATTAAATTTCGCGAATCATGATGTTGAAAAAATTTTGCGACTTTAAGTTTGCCGAGTTGGTTTACACTAAAAAAACATGGTTAATGTAAGGAAACAATATCACATTAACATTTTTATACTGTAATTATCATGGGGAACGGGGTAAAACTAACTACTATAGATAAAACAAAAGATACAATAAATAAGATACAAGATAAGAATTATATATCTAAATAATAGTGTTTAGTTCCTTATATATCCCCTTCATCGTCAAAATCCTGAAAAAATTACGTAATATTGGACATTTACCACGTGAATTATCACGAACAACAAAGTTTTTCATTGATCACGGCGGTATATGGTACACGCAGAGGTAACTGAACTGAATTACCGCCGGTAAAAAACAATACACTGATGGATCAATATATGCAGCTCGTAGAAAATTTTTATTCTGAGCCTGAAAATATATTTGTAATGGGTTCTTGTCATACCGATGAAGATTTTATATTGGCAAAGAACGTTTTGACACAAGTCGAAAAGAAATAGAGAAAATTGGGAAAGAAACCAAGCCTTAAAACTGAAATTTCAACAAAAGATATCAGATCGTTCTTTGTGCCTAGAAATGAGAAAAAGATAATGTCCAATCTTATTGAAATATTGGACTAACATGTCGTCTGCACCATACTACAACTACTACACTACATACAGTAACTACGGTCCTCGTTCTTATTTGCATGATATATTCTTGAATATACGATTCTTGATGTTATTGGCATCTAGCAATATTCGCAAAATTTAATCCCAATAAAGTATTTGGAAAGAAGTAGAAAAGGGGAATGAATACACCTTAGCCTGGATGCCAGCGGTAACGTTGATCAAGATCTGAAGTCACAGCACCTCCGGACAAAAAATGATCAGATGCTATTTCGATTGATTCACCTCTTTGGATACAAATGTATAAAAATATATTCTTTCGCAGAGATATAGAAATAGTTTTCTATTAATTTTCAAGTCAGAGGGATGAAAAAGAAAACACTAATCTGCAGAGCTCTTTATCAGAAACAGTTTCGAAAAGCTCAAATTTCTCGCTCAACCATGCTTTCAGAAGACATAAAAATCGAGAAATTGATTCTTGAAAAAACAAAAAAACTGTATAAGCCCATTTCTCTTTGTTCCATTGAACAAGAATCCTGGACTACAACAAATCAGAGTAAGGAAAGTTCTTCGAAGAATTGCTGGGAAGGATTATGATCAGCGTCACCAGAGAAGATGTCATCAATGCATCATTTAAAGCGCAAATGTGTTCGCGATCATCATGGGCGTAGGAGCCAAATTTTTTTTTTTTTTGGGGGGGGGCACCAGGGGCGGAGCTAGAGAAAAATATTGGGGTTGGTGCAAGGGTCATAAAGGCCGAATTTGCCGACAAGAATTTTTTTATTCAATAAACACAAAAAACTGAACAATACATAAAAACTAGACCAAAAGATATATGAAATGTGTGTTTATTTGTTCGATATTAAGACTCTTCTGGTCTTAAGTGTAGCCCAAATGGTGGCTAGTTTTTCAACACGTACATTATCGGTGACGTCTCTTTCACAAGCCATTAACATTAACTGTTCAAGTCTGTCGTCAAGCATTTTTGATCTGGCTACCATTTGTGTTCGTTCGATTGAGATTACTCAATAAAATAGTTTGAAATGTATGCTGCATGTGATTGTTTCATTATTTGAATTAGTTTCATGTGAAAATGTTTTGGTTTTAGATTTATTCTATGATAGATTTGAATTTGTTAAATCTCGCATAATTGTTACATTTTTCAAGCAATAAAATCCGTCACAACGTCGACGACAATGAGAGTGAATGAATGATGATTCACTCACTCTGGTTGTCAACGTCAGTCAATGAAAATTGCGTAATGAGCATACACAAAGTAGAAATCAAAAGTTATTGATCCAATGATAACATATAATGACGACGCTTTTTGTTCAGCATTACAACAGAAGAAAGAAGGTAGAAAACAGGAAATGTTCATTTTGCCGACAGGGTTTGGGAATTTGCCGACAAACAAAATGTTGGGGGGGGGGGGTGCCGCACCCCCCCGCACCCCCCCCCCCCCCCTTTGGCTACGCCCATGGGGGGCACAACCACCTCTGCCTGAAAAATCTTTCGGCCGGTTGTAGGATCGTTAAATCAAGTATATGTGACAGCGTCCGCAACGGCCTGATACCTCCTCTGCTTCTGATTTATCTTCTTCCATGCTTTTATATACCGGTGCCTCATTTACATTTTCATTCTCCATGTCTAATACATTAACATTGGGTGCCAAATCAACAGTCAAGCTTGCAGAACTGGTGTTGGCTGGATCATTTGCTGCAAACGGAGTTCTAATTCTAGAAGTTGACAAGCCTCTGTTGAAGAGGTCTTCTTCCTCAATTGAAACAAATTTAACTGATAAACTGTTTTTGTGCTTTTGTTTAAAATGTTCTGACTTATAATCAGAATATAGCTTGTGTAAAGAGTATTCTATATAGCGAGTAGACATGGGGAGTTAGAACTGTTGAACTAAACAAACTAGAGCGAAATGACATGAGAATGATTAGATGGATGTCAAATGTGACATTGAAGGATAGGAAGCCTTCAAATGAGTAAATAGAACGCTGTGGACTGGAAAGTGTAAGAAAATCTTTGCAAAGGCGTCGGCTTTGATGGTTTGGTCATGTTGAGAGAATGAACGATAATAACTGGGTTAAGAAGTGTAGAGATTTAGTTGTTGATGGTAAGTGTGGCAGAGGCAGGCAGGACGACATGCCAGGTTGTGAAGAAAGATCTTGTTGCGATCTACGTCTTCAGCCTGGGTTGGCACAGGATAGAGTAGGTTGGAGGCGTGCCATCAGTAAGCCCGCCTAATCCGTGCCAGCATGGAAAATAGATGTTGAATGTATATATATATATATATATATATATATATATAACTGTATTGCATGCAGTACATCTAATTTTACTTCTGTTTGTTCTTTTGCGATTCATTCTAAAACTGCTGGGTACTAATTAACTAACAGCTAACAAACTTGTTAAATAAGAGCTAACAAACTAAATAATTATAGTTATGATTTGTTGTAACTATAAGCAGAGGCGTAGCCACAGGTTTTCAGTTGGAGAGGCGAGATAGTAAAATTATGGACCTTTTTTCGTATTTAGCGTTGACTTAAATGTTGGTCATTGGTCAAAGACTCTGGGCTATAGTTGCCCGAAAAAACCTTTAGTTGCCCGAATATTCAACACATTTGTACAAATGGGGGGGGGGGGTGTTTAATGTTCTGGGAACAATAATACACTAAAACTCTGGGTCTAGGTCTTAATTAGGGTTCTAGGAGCCTCGTTAAAAAAAGAAACGAACAAAAAAGTTCACCTAATTTCTCAGAACCATTTCCGGGAAATAGAAATTCATCTGATGCCTGTCACATTGGAGGATGTGATCAGACATAAATTCATACCAGCAATCACTAGTGGTCGTCTCGTGAATGATGCCGAAGGAGTACTTTTTCCGTTACCTCCAATCTTCATTGATACAGCACTAGTCGAGTAACTATAACTCATAACAAGGCGTTGGTGTTGAAAATCAAATTTTAGATACGAACGAAGAAGGAGGCTAGACGAAACAGTTATAACGAAAGCAATAGCATCACGAAACGCTCAAAAGTTTAAGCAAAGAAATGACCGACGCTCAAAAACCACAAAATGAATCCACCATGGAAAGTGGAGTTTCGAATTGGTAGACCACATTGCCTTTGAAAGCATGGGGAGGGGGGTGACCTTGATAAACAACAATTCTGGGATGCAGTAGAGTTCGCTATAACTGGAACCTTGAACGATTGCAAACGGAATGCATGTGCGGTCCAAAACTCAATATGTGTCATGCATTATCTTGTCAGAGGAGTGGCATGGTCACTCTGAGGCACAATGAAATTCGCGACATCACAGCTGAATTATTGAAAGAAATATGACGTAAAGACTGAACCCGATGTGATAGAGATGACTGGTGAACGACTGAAGGAAAGAACAGCTAACAATGGGAAAGAAGCGCGGCTGGATGTAAACGCCCCCAGCTTCTAGACACCTGGTCATCGAGAATTTTTAGATATAAGGGTTTTTAACCTACATGAGGTACCCGGTTCGCGGGCGAGTGCACATGAATTTGTATGATTTCGAACTGGTAAAAAATTGCATCCGCCGCATGGAAAAACAATACATCAATATTTCTACATTGTTGTTGATATGTTATGTTTGCAATTTGTATCTAGGGCAGGGGCGTCGAGAGCCAGCACGGGCCCCGGGGCACACAAGCTCTTGGACCCCTTGTGCTCATATATAAATATATATACACACACACATGTATATAGTATAAAAAAGCGAATATAGTAAATACAATAAATATGTGTTATAATGAAAGAAAAGCATTATTAAAAAACAACTTATAAACAAACAATTGATTTCAAAGAAATTTCAAGCTTATTTTAGAGGTGCTTTACGGGCATTGCGGCTTCCAAATGAATCTATAATATTTTGAAAATCGAGAGTCTTAGCTTAAGAGGGCTTCAACTGCAAGGATCCCTAAACTTACTTGTTAGTCTTCCTAGACACATGATCGATCTCAACACATTTTTTACCCGTGTCAATGTGCTGAATGTGCAACTGTGACAGGTAACGTTAGAAATATTCTGAGAAGGACACAGACATTTGGGAACAAATTACTGAGTTTTAAAGTGAAAATTTTGCAATAGTTCCCATAGAGAACATGTCCGTGTTCCGAGATTTGCACTGTGGATATGCTTTTGGCTAAAAAAATTAGTATGGCATATTATAAGTCTGTTATGCCTTAAAGACACACTCAACTTAGGTACATAGTTAATTACTGTCTGTTCTTCCGGCGGTAAACGTAGAACAAAAACTACTGCGCTTAAAACAGTCAGTATATTACATCTAATTATTTCACCGCCTGCTGTGGACTTTGGCCCCACTGATTCTCGTCGGGTTTGGAGAACCTTTCCTTTTCTTTTTCTTCTGTTTATCAAATAATTTGTTTAGTTGCCTTTTCATATATCATTCCGATCTGTGAGGACGTTGATTTTAGCCTACTGATCTGCAAAGGTTACATGTAATAAATTGGCTGTTTAAAGTGCATTAGTTTTCGTTTAACCTTAGTTACCGGAAAAACAGATAGACAATAAAATTGTTTTACTCTCGCCAGTTGGAAATGAGTGACGTTTTCAAGGCTTTTACACTTACAAGCTTACGAGAAAGCCCTCTATACTGTTTAAAAATTTACCTGTGCAGTCGTGGGGTAGGAGGCAAGCACCCCTGAACTTGATCTCCAGGTTAGGCCATGTCAAATCAATTCCAAAACATAAATAAAAAAACGCTGGGCCCCACTTTTGGTCCGGGCCATTGGGAAGCGTACCCCCTGTACCATCTCGTCGGGCATGATCTAGGGTTATTTTATATAGTTTATGTAATCATTATAAGTATTTATAAAGCATAAAAATGGTCACCGATGTGGCGATTAGCAATTGGTAGCAATTGAAAGTAAATTCATATGTCTTTCTTTCTTTGAAGTCAATCGAACTAATTGCCGACGCATGTCGCCCATTCTATTATGGATAACTTGAAAAAAGACCCATTTTCAACATCGGTTGTCGGAAAATAGAGGTGGCTGGGGGAGGGTCATGCCCCCCGGATCCACTCCAGGTTTGGATTATTCAATGGAAAATATCCCGCCATGTTCAATTTTAATGGAAATATGGAAATCTTGTTATGAACTATAAAACAGAGAAAATAGCAATTACGTTGAGAAATTAATTGTTGCACAACTACCTAGCTACACATCTCCTTCGCGCATGATAGTTGACCTTTCTAATTATAACAATACGGGAAATTGACATTAGTAGATGAGTGAGTGGATGAAAATGATTTTCTTTTTATTTAATTTGTTTTTTCTTCAATCTTATTAGCGTCAGAAAATAAATTAATTCACACATTAAGCTCATAATTTACCTATTTTCTTTTAAAAATTTCAATAATAATACGAATAAAATAAATGTATATGATAATACAGAATTATGCTTTTCTGTACGAAAAATCCTTCGGTGATTTCGTCTGTTCTTTCACATAATTCAATTCAACCCCAACTAGACATCATTCAAAGGCAGAACTTCGATCTCATGTTTTGGACCATGTTTGCGTGGTCGGACATTTAGAGATGCAGTCTTTTTTTGCGTTATCACATATCCACTCTTCATCCACACACAATCGAAATTCTTTGTCGCATTTTTCTAAGCATTCTATCATTGAAGCATGGTCTAAAGGTTCCAACTCAACGTCACTGTAAACTTGATACACCAACAATGATAGAACCAGTACGAACATAACTGCTTTTGGAGCGCAGAACCTTTTCGCCACTTTGAGAAGCTCGCAAAGTGAGTTAGTTTCGTTGTGTACAGCGGTGAAAGGGTCGGTTTTTGTTCTTCTTCATTATTGGTTCGCATCGCTGGTGCTTTTTTTAGTTCCTGGCAACCTATTGGTTAAAACTAGCTTGAATTGTATGGCTGTCTGATGGAGACATTTCGTTGGTGCAAATGATTCAGGCCGCAACAAAGAGGGCTGGAAACATTAGGAAATACATTTATATTTTTTATATTTTTGTTTTCTCATGCTTTTTCATATTTATAAAAAGGACAGTGTGTTTTTCAGGTTCATTTATCAAATTTTGTACCAAAATGCACAATAAAATATTTTTTTTATCACTTTTTTATCAATAAGAAAAGTTTCTCTGCAACATTGTTTTCAATGTCTTGAGATTTGGTACAACAGCAGCCATATAGTGAAAAATCTAAAAATGTACAAAAATAAAGCTACGACCAGTGTTTGTTCCCATGCGCATGTGCAACACTACAATATGATATTTTTCCGTTTAAGACTACTGTTGCATTTCTTTCAAGTAAGCACAAATTGACCTTTTATATTTCATTGCAATGATTGTCGCGGAATTAATCAGGGTTCGTCTTTCGGGCTTTGATTCCAATTAACAAAGAGTTGCAAATATTTCCCGACAAATGAAGAACACTAATGCATATGTTATGCCATTCCATTACCGGCCCTGATTTTGCTCGCATGTTTTATAAGCTTTTTTCTTTTAGAAAATACTGTTTTAAGGATTTGCATATAGATTAAGAAATAAGCTGGAAATAACGATGCGCGAAGGTTTTAGATTTTTCCCCTTCTTGCTTTATAAAACAGGTAAAGTTGTATATACGACACCAGCCCTACCTTACCTCTATCTCTGGGTACCTCACCTTACTTAACTAGTTAGTAATTTTCCCAACGTGCATTTATGAGCATGAGCCGTTAGTGCACATTGCTTTAAGACTTCAATTAGCCTGTCGGTAGATATCATATGGTCGCGCATCGGTGATTTTTCAACAATCTTTACCCCGAGAACTAAAAACAACTCGAGAAGGTTTTTAACTACGTGGTTAACACTTACATCAAATGAAATCTTCACTTTTTTTGTGTTTTCTATGGTGTTTATGTTATAGTGTGCTAGGAGATAACAGAGGTGCCAATGGACGGCCGGAGCATATCGTGATGTACAAATGCATAGGCGAGTGCATGAGGAGGTACGCTTATTGCGCGGGTTTTGCAGTTCCCATCATTTACAATGATAAATGTCTAAAAGAAAAGATAAGTTGCTTAAAACGATGTCGAGTAACAAAAGATTTAAATTGCAACAGCTACGCGGCAATCGCCAGAAAGAGAACGTTAAGTTGCTGACTTTCGAAGCCTTTACTATTCCTTGTTTCAAATATAAATATTTCACTGTTTGTATATATTCATGGTTGTTTTTGGTATTTGAATTTTTTGTGTGGGGTTTTTTAATTTTTGGAAATATAGAATGAAGGTTTGACTTGTGTTTAATGTAAAAAGTAGGTTATATTACAACTGCTCAAACGATTAAACGCGCAAAGGACATGACAAAATTTTAACAGATATTCGACTAAATACCTTAAGAGTACTACTTTAAAGGAAGAAATTGTTGTGGGAAGAAAAAGTTACGGGAAGAAAATGTTGCGGGAAGAAAATGTTGCGAGCAAATTTTCGCAACTTTTGCGACTTATTCTTCTCGCAACAATTAATTTTTTTACAATTCGCAACTTTTTCTTCCCGCAACTTTTAATTATTTCCAGTGTTCGCAACAATTTCTTCCCGCAACTTTTTCTTTTTTTCTTGTGATTTTATAAAAGCATCCGAACAAAAATAACCCCGAGTTTGGCTGGTCCAATGGTCGTTTTTTGCAAAAATTTATCAGAAAAAGCAATGTCGGACAAAAGTGGCCAAATTCTAATGATGAAAATGTTGTCTGATATTGTTTTAAAAAGTTATCTCCTTGGAACAACGACAAACGCAATGTGCGAGAATATTTGTCTATAAATATTTTTTAGAAAATCGATCAGATTTCAACGTAGATTCTAATCAATAATTATTGTTTCTTTCTTATTTTGTCTTGGTCTTTTTATTCTTTATCAGAGGACGTCATAAACCACTTCCGTATAGCAGCTTGCTTCTCTTCACCGTACGTTTTGAACTTCGCTTTTGGCTCTTTTTTGTATAAGTAAAGTTATATAAAGTTTATACCTTTCTGTGTACATTGAAGTATGAAAATATTAAAGTCTGGTCCGTAGAAACTGCTTATAAGAAAATCCGTCTCCGATTTTTCAAATAATCCGTAGTAGGCTGTATTAATTTTGGAATAATTTGATTTTCCAAACGCTAAGTTGTTTGGAACAACAAGAAAAATTATTGTAAGTTCAACTTCACTCGCAACATTTTATGTACGCATCTTTTTATGAATGTCCTGTCTCGCAACATTTGATGTACGCGACTTTTTCTTTTAAAGTTGCGAAAATAAAATCGCAACTTTCGCAACTTTTTCTTCCCGCAACAATTTCTTCCTTTAAAGTATATTTTGCGGGTACTAATTTTCGCGGTTTTTGCGAATTTTTGCCAAATTCGCAAAATTAAATACCCGCGAAATATTCTCGAAGACAACGTTCGCGAAAATTAATTCTCGCGAAAAAAATCTGCAAAAGCTAGAATTTCCGAAGAACAGGTGATTCTTTTTATTTCAATCTCATAGGAACAACAAATTATTTAGTTTTCATTTAATAAAAACCAGAACTTGATATCTTTTGTTTAATTGAGATATCTTGGGTTGAATAATAGGTAGTCGATACGTCAGTCCCTAACAACGCGTCTTAGCAACGCAAAATGTCACCTAAAACTGCTTATTAATGTTATTTATTTCTCCTACTCATTCTTGTACAAATATCTACTTTGACTTACTATCTATTACGCTTCTACCGTTCTAATAACCATAATTTGAAACCACAAACAACAGTTTTTCTTATTTTGCATGACCTGTTTGGCAGGGCGACCTCTTTTGTCTGATCTGATTCATTTTTAAATCTTAATCTTAAACTTTGTTGACTTTATTGTAAACTAGTTTTTGTTATATTTTATTTTATTCATATATATATATATATATGGTATATATGGTTATGATATATATATATATTTTATTAGCCATAAATAATCCTAAAGATAATAGGTTTGAATATCATCATAACATTATGTAACATTTATTAACTACTTTTTGTAAACGCAAACTCTTCTGGGATTCGCGAAAATATATACCCGCGTAATATTTTAAAAATGATCATTCGCGTAAATTAATACCCGCGAAATGCAATTTTTTTCGACTCGCAAAAATAAAAACCCGCGAAAATAAGTAGTCTTAAGGTTTTAACAATTTTCGAGTTAGACACACATTAGAAGAAGGTTTTCAAAATCGACGCGACGATTCGCAATGAGAATGACTCTATTAAACGTCTTTTTAAAAGAAATCCATTAGCTTCAAAGTTTCTGCAATTTGCACCAATATCAGGCGTAGAACTGTTCATGTTGAGGGTGTATGTTTTCGCTTTAAAATGATATTTAATGTTACTTTTGATTTTGTTTTGTTCCATCTTTCTATGTAGCTACAGTTTAACTTAGTGATTAAATGATTTTTAATTTTTTTAATGTAGTTTTTCTTCTATTCTTTAATAAGTTTTTAAAATGTATTGTCGTTGAAATTTAATGGCGAACAATACTTGATTCGCAATCTACCTAGTTCCAGTCTTTTTCGACCTGCATCTCAGGCAAGCAAACAAAAAGTGCCGTAAGCTAAGCCGTGAATGAACCCCACCTGCCTAAGTTTCTTAAGAGTTGTATCCAAATTTTGGCCTCGACGTTGTTATCTGGTTTATTAAAAAAAACTTGTAAATTGAACGCCTGAGAAGTTTATGACAAATTCTTGATATGCCCCTTGAAGTGATTTTTTCTCTCTTTTGCAATTTTCAATAACTGACACTCATTTTAAAAAATTAAAACAAGCGCTTCGCATATGACAGAAAATACTGAATTTAGAACGATATGTAAAACTTTTAAAATAGGTGCAGTATGTACGGTCCATCAGAAAATTAGCCGTTGTTTCTGAACTGTTTTTCTCATAGCTGTTTTAATTATATCTGAATTATTGCTAATTCTCAAAAAACAATTAAACAATTTTATTTCTCACAATTGTGTATTATACAGACCACAGGGTGATGTGCTATCTAAAGAAGACACAAACATAAGAAACGACATTCGGGTTCAATGCGACAGTTTAATAAAGGAAAAAGCTGAGAAAATTGAAACACGAATAGATTGTGAAACACTAAGAGCTGTTCATCAAGCAAAATCAAAAGGTGCCTTCAGTTGGCTGAGTGTATTACCTTTAGAAGAGCATGGGTTTCTTCTTAACAAAAGTGAATTTAGAGATGCACTGGCACTTTGTTACAACAAGCCACTAAAGAGACTACCGTCTACCTGCTCTTGCGGTCAAACCTTCAACGTTACACACGCTTTAGACTGCAAAAAGGGTGGATTTGTAATTATGCGTCACAACAACCTCCGCGACTTCGAGGCAAACCTACTGAAGAAAGGGTGCAATGATGTTGAAGTGGAACTCCCCTTGCAGCCAATCAATGGTGAGACGTTTCGGACTCAAGTCGCCAAAGGAGATGAAGCAAGAGTGGACATTCGTGCAAGAAGATTCTTTCGTCACGCGCAAAACAACTACTTTGACGTACGTGTCACTAATTGTAATTCTTCCTCGCAGATCAACAAAGAGCAGAACGTTATCTTTAAATCTCACGAAAATGAGAAAAACGAAGATATAACGAACGTATTATGAATGTCGAACAAGGAACCGTTACCCCACTTGTTTTCTGCGTTAACGGTGGTGAAGGTCCAGAATGTTCAGTTTTTCACAAACACCTAGCTGAAAAAAATTGCTACGAAAACCGGCGATCGATACGAAAAAGTTCTAACTTGGATACGTTGTAAAATTTCATTCATTGTTATACGTTCTGCCCTTATATGTGTGAGAGGTAGTAGGAGTGTTTTTACAGACAAAAACTCTGATGTTGTCGATGATTTCACCATTGCCTGTGACGACATTAGAATTTGATAATATCTGAACACGAAAGAACGAGTTGTGCTTTTACTTTTATTGATTTTTTACTAACATATAGTATGTATTTTAACTCATTTTTATTGCAGAAATATATTTTTATTACATTATACAGACCAGAATCGTAAAGAGACGGAATTTTGCACCTAAACACAGTTTTATATGCATTTGACTGATTAAATTCAAATTCGGCAGGGACATCATGTAACTCAGTAACAAAATTTTAAAAAAGCCCGATAAGAAATTCTGATTTTATAGAGATAACATCATGGAGACCTTTCGAAAGTTAAGACGCGTCCTTTCACAGGAAATAATCTTAGCGCGAAACATATATATCTTAATACTATTGCCCAAGTGAGCAGATTCTCTTTTGGGAATTTGAAAAGAGGAAAACGAGAAGTTTTAAAGTTAAAACTAAAGTGCTTTTATTTATGTAATATACACCATTTTCTGTGGTATCTTCTTCTACCTCGATCTCCGCGCCTAAACATATGATGTATTAGCAGGTTAGGGAGGTCAGGTGAGAATGCTGGTACTATTTTTTCCCCATAATCGTGTCTTTCTTCATAATCTCTGGTCCTACTCGTGAAAGTAATTCTTCAAATGTACTCGGTGACATTCGAAAACAACGAAAGAACAGCCACGGCCCTACGTTTTTGAAAGTGAGGGGGCTGAATGTGAAAATACCGAAATTTCTTCCCTCCATAGCTGTAAATCTGCGATCGTTTGCGCGGTTGCACGTGACAATTTGCATGGAATTTGCATGGAATTTCTGGAAAACAAACTATTTGGAATTGTTCCATCACTTAGCATTTGGTTCAGCTGTGAATTCGCAAATACTCTTGCATCATGCACACTACCAGGCCATTTGATGCTGACATCCATAAAACAGTAGCGATACCCAACACAGCCCTGCACATTCAAACTAAAGAACCCTTTCCTATTCATATAATCGTTTGAGTTTTTCACTGATCTCTTAATTGGAATATGAGTGCCATCAACAGCACCTATACATTGAGGAAAACCATGATGCTCATAAAATTTAGCAGTTAAATTATGAACTGCTTTTTCAGTTTTTGGTACGTTGATGTACATAGAAAGTAGACCAGTTCCAATTGCTCTTGCAACTTTATTAACTATATGTGAAACAGTCGAGAGACCGCATCCAAAAGCATTCGCTGTCTTTCGCATTCTCCCACCATCTGACAAATAGTACAGTGTCAGTACCAGTTGTGTTTCAACAGACAAAGGCTTTCTCATGTTGGTAGCTTCTGACAAAATCAGTGGCCTAACTTGATCACACAGTTTGTAAAAACTTTGTCTTGTATAATTCTAAAATTCTCTTTCCACTCACTTTCAACTGCTTTACCGCTTTGCATTTTTTTCCACCAAGTGTCATTCTTGCCAGGCCTAGTCCAGTATTTTCTGGGAGTTTGCCTTCTGCTTCTTCGAATTATATGGCTTCGTGATACCATCAGTCGTCTCCTCTGTTTTTTCTTAAAACGCAAATACTTTAACATGAGGTTGAAATAGTTTAACTGTACACCCAAAAGGGTCGTGAAGCCAAGCATCAACGGAAAAAACATTTTCAATAAAGTATCGACATCCATTTTGCAGTTGGGATTTGGCAAGTAAATTTTCTATTTTGCTTATGTTATTTTCATTTTTCCGCAAAAATGATAAACATGGAAACGAAGGCCGCTGCTGCAGAAAGAGGTTCTGGAGCAAAAACGTTCAGGATTCATGTGTTCACACGAGCCCAAAAGCAATCCGATACGAAAAGCGATCCGAAACGTTTCAGCTTCAGAGCAGAGTGATTTCACTCCGCAAAAACGGTACGAAACGTTTCGGATTCGCATGGCGTCGTGTGAACAGAAAGGCCATCCGATATGAAAAGCGATCCGAAACGAAATGAATCCGGCATCGTGTGAACAGGGCCTTATTTGATAAATTGAATTGCTGATCTATATATGGTGTGATTTATTACCTTATTCGTATAAATTTTGGCGTGAACCAAAATGTTTTTTTGGCGTAGATTTAATTTGGATTAGCAGTAACACTGCAAACGTTGATTGCAGTTAAACCAATTTTATTTGGGGATAAGAAAAAGAAAGACTGGTGACGTAGCAATGTAAACAATCGATGCTTTAAATATTAAAAAAAAGATAAAAAATAATTACAAAACTAATTTAGGCGTAAAGCTTATTCTTAATCTTCAGTTGAATTTCTCATGGTTTTAATTTGGCGATAGAAGAAATATTTTAAGTTTGGCGTGGACTTAATTTGGCGATTTCAGACCAAAATCGCCAATTTCGCCAAATCTTCTCCACGCCAAAATTTGTACGAATAAGGTAGATAAATAATGCTGTTTTTTTCTCTTAAATATTTTATCGTTATAAATTAAATCAAGTTACTTTGTTATCAATCATATATTTCTGCTATTGTCAAGTGGAAAAATGAAAGAAGACAAACCAAGTTTTTGTCAGCGCCGTGCCTGAAGAAATATTCATGGTCGTCAAGCCTTAATTCATTTACAAGTATATGATGGTATTCATCCTTTCATTCTCTATCCTTGTAAACCAGAATCTTCTTTTCAAACTTTTTTTCTTTCTGTATCGATGTAAAAGTTTCAACAATAACATCTTTCGCATGAGTAGTTGTCGTCTTACTTTTAGGGAAACCATTTTAAACTAAAATTATTGTCGCTTTTTGTGACAGCATGAACGTGGATATTGAAAATATTTATCGGTCGAATTTTGTCGATTGAAAAAAATACTTTGATCGACAAAATTCGTAACGCGAAGAACAGTCTTAAGACCCTGAATAAATACAGGTCCATTCGGCAAAATAAAATCGAAGGATGATTTTATTTCAATAACCGACTTTTAAAAAAATCAAGTTCAGATAACCGACGCAATAACCCTTCGGTCTGTTATTTTTAGCTGGGAGGCATTTTAAACCATCTGGGAGATCTTTTGGAGCATCCAAGTTTTGTAAACGCGTCTAGCTCAATCTGACTACACTCTTTAAATGTTTTATATGATTTTTGCTTGCTACAGTTCGCAAATTTACCTATGTAGTAATGCAGAAGGGCTTCGACGTATCTGTATCCGATAGCTTCATAAACCTCGTTCCCATTAATATTTTTTAACTTTTCACCGTGCTATCACAATGTTGTTTAGTGAGCGGTTATATATAAAAATGCCGTATTTCATCTAAAATAATCAAACACAAATGGGGGCAATTAAATACACTAAAACACCGGGTCGAACGAGATCTTCATGATAATGTTTAATGAGCGTTCTGGAAGCCTCGTTAAAAAAACTAACAAACAAACAAACAACGTTACCTGTCTTAAAACTGATTTGGTTTAAGCTTCTCTTGATCCTTTTTGGTCTCATATCTCGTTTGCCGTTGAAATTTAATCGAGGAAAACAGAATTTCTAATACCATTTTGAAACAATCTTTTGTCTTCGTCGTTCAGATTTCATTTCTAAATTAGGTCCAGTTATTAGCCACTTTACTTGACATATTCGCCACTTGACATATTTGACCTTTGCAACTTCATATCAAAATTTCAAATATTTTATTTATTTTTGATTCACTAAAACAATATGTTCCTTCTTCAATTAGTCATTTTTTCTCTAAAATTATTAATTCCCACCAACACGGAACACGTAATGCTTCTAATGATAAGCTGTTTTTACCTCATTTTAAAAGTACAACATATGGCAAATATTCCATAAAATACCAGAGCATTACTGATTGGAACAAACCAATTGGAAGCATAAACAAACTATTTCAAATAAAATACAAAGATTATCATTCTATTTTGTCTATTTTTGATTTAAGCAGAAAACAATTTCTTCGTTTAGTCAAGGTGGCCCTCGCAAACGAGGGACATCTTAATGGTGTGTTAACTGTATATAGTTATATATATATATATATATATTTATTATAGTATTAAGTATTTTTCTTTTTATATTTTCAAATATTATTTAATTTTAATTTTATTACGGGGTTACTACGTTGTTCAGCCTTAGGCTATTGAGTAACTCCCGCCAAAATATCTAAAACCAAATTCCCTTTTGTAATAAAGGTCTTTGTTGTTGTTGTGTTTTTGTATTAAGTTTCCGTATTTATAGTTTATTTTATAATTGTAATAGATATTTTTTGGTAAAAAAAAAAAATTGATTGATTGATTGATTAATTGATTGACTTAATCAACAGTTGTAAACGGTTGGACAATTCAAGATTATCAAAAAAACCTGGAAATCTCCAGTTTTGTTTATTGGATAAAATTTTGTTTCTAATCGATTTTGCTGCTTCGTACATTGTTTTAATGTCATCAGTATTACTTGTCTTAATTGCAGTAACTACTGCATGACTTAATGTTGAAGGTTCATTTGAACGTTGAGACCAATGATATAAAGAAAAAACACTAGATGTCTAACTCGCCGTAAATAAGTGAGGCAAATCCAAAGTAAATTTATTCTAGTTTTATTTATAGTTTAAATATTGATATATTTAAGACTGTAATTAGTGTTGATTTTGAATCGAAATGTGAAGGATAAAACAAAAATATAAACAGTAAACTCCAAATAAACCACAGTTCCCAACACATTCTAACCAGCCAGCGCTGTTCTTTGCCACTATTTTGCCACTTAATTTTTTGCCTCACGTACTAGGCGAGGAAAATAGCGAGTTAGACATCTAGCGTTTTTTTTCTATATCATTGGTTGAGACTTACTCTGTTTATACTAGGACCATTTTCTTCTAAAAGAGTCTTTTTGGAATACATTTTATAAGCATCTTCAACTTTCATTCCGTTCTCCATCATCAGGTCTACATGTTGCATGAACATTAACAACATATTTGATGCAGGTCTTACGATATTTGTAAGTTCAATTTCAGATGCAAGTCTAGGAATAGAATCTTTTTCCTCCTCCTCTCCGATTCGCAGTCTCTTTTGAAGAATTTTTATTGAGCAAGTAGCAATATTTGAGTGTAATATATTTATCCACGCTTATGTTCTTGTAAATTTTATATATGCAACTATATCATTTACGCTATTTAACTTCGAATTATAAAGCGCATTGTTAGTGAAATTAGTTTTGGTCTCCATGAAAAGGTGTTTAGCATCGAGTTAAACAACAACCTTCTGGGAGTCCACGCATCTTTTATATAATTCTGATTATCTTTAATATTTTTCAACCTTCATATTCTTTATTCTTGTAAAAAAAATTGTAACTTTTTAATGTAAAGTAGCGTATATGATATGATAGTATATGATAGCGAAAAAAATAAATAATAATCTGGTGATTTTCTTTTATCGTTGTTCAGAGTGACTTTGGAATAATTAAAAGAACTACACGCTTGATTGATTTAGTAAACATAATTATAACAGATATATGGAGGTTTGACGTGCATGATCCTTTTTGCATACTTCCGAATGAGAAGTGAGGAAAAAGCCATCAAAATTGTAATTT
Source organism: Candelabrum cocksii (assembly GCA_963930725.1). Lineage (NCBI taxonomy): Eukaryota > Metazoa > Cnidaria > Hydrozoa > Anthoathecata > Candelabridae > Candelabrum > Candelabrum cocksii. The sequence goes on along the minus strand of OZ005666.1, from coordinate 11,483,723 downwards.
TGCTTCGAATATAGCAAATATTTTGAGAAATCGAGACAAGTTTTGAATTTTTTTAATGCCGATAGATTTTTATTATTATGATATGATATGTAACATGTTGGTGCCAAATTTGAATTCAATTGACCTACTGCATCTGAACATCAATTTGACCTCTTTTGGGGCCCAAAAATTAGTCATTTTACTATTATTTCTGGTCTGTAAAATACGCAATAATAATAATAAAAATTGCCATACAATTCTCTTTGAGAGTTTATACTCTTAATTATTTCATAAAAAAACAAATTTAACATTGAAACTCTACAGGATCATTTGTGACACTTGCCCCCTACCCGACCCTCTATGACGAGAAGAAAATTATTTTTCGGACGTATTTGTAACCATAAAATGGTAAGAAATATTGTGTCATCCCAAATGGAGCAGAGAAACGAAAACATTCAGAAAAACAACAAAACACCAAGAATAACTAGAAAAGACAAAAATGAAATTGAATAGAGTTGCAAACACGAAGTATAGCATAGTAAAAAGACTATATAATAATAAATGAATATATATATGTATAATATATAATATGGAAATAAAACTTGAAAAGACGCTAGCTAGCTGTCTAGCTACGCTATCATTTTATAATTTTACGCATCTAATAGGATAACATAGACCTATGATGTCTTTTGCCCTCCCGAGTTTTTCTTGTTACATGAAGAGGCGGTATTTACGGTTAAGGTTAGATAAAAGTTAGTTAGGTTAGATAAAAAGGTTTTATTATAGGGCTAGAAGTTAGATAAAAGTTAGCTAGGGGGAGAAAAGGAATTATTAGCGTGCTTGAATGTCTAATCTGCGCTTACTTAAACTTCTGTAAAGAAACTTAGTTAAAAAAACAGCTAAATTTATGCTTTTCAGGAATGTTTTTGTTATTTTTTTGATACTTACAATTCAGCAGTCTGTAAATTTTGGTATATTTTGCATAAAGTTGGAAAGAATATCATTATTACTTATTGTCAATCAGTTGCTACATATATGAGTCATTTTTACTTAGATATTACAAATTGATGATATATACGTTCTGTACGGATGCCGATCCTGTTGATCAACCGGCCGTCCCGATGCTTGACTTACTATTGTGGTGGTCCGGTTGAACAACCGGCTAGTCATTAGCAGTCAAATTTAAAGTGGCCAATAAGTGAATTTATGATTACAAAAAAATAATAAACGTTATTCCATGGTTGAAAATTGGTCCCCCCCAAAATGTTTTGAAACTCATTTTTTTTGCCCACTAGCTCCTTGACTATAAAGCCTAAACAGGGCTGGTTAAAACATGTACTCCAGTACATATAATACAGTCAACTACACTGCGTAGGTACGTACCTGCTTCTTTTGATTCAGCTTCACCACTAGCGTGTCCCTAATCCCCATTGAAGGAAGATCAAGGAGCTGAAAGCAGCTCTTCTTGGCGAAATGGCGAAAGGCTTTGTCGCAATGTTCTAAACCTTTCAGATGGTTGACTATTTTCTTTGCTAGGGCCTTTCTGATCACAGCACTTCTACTTCTTTTTGTGTCGGGAGGAAACGTAGATTCGAGGTAGCAAAGAAAGCTCTCGTCAGACCTCTCCGGCTTTGCCATCACACGTTTAAAAATTCAAACGTCAAGTATGTACGTTGCGCATATGTATGTATTTCGTTTTATTGCGCACTGGTTGATCAAGTGGATGTCGGTTACGCATCCGTACGGAACATATATATCTGCATTTGTTGTTTCAGAGCGTGAATCAATTCACCAGATAACCCCCAATATTTTGTAGAGATAGGGCTTAAAAGGAACACCTTTACTTCAGCATAAAAATTGCCTATACTTTATATTTCTTTGCAATATCATGCACCCTGTCCTATTTATAACTAAAGATCTTCAATGTGATAATTATAGATAGAAATATTTATTTATATACCATACCAGCAACCTCAACGATATAAATACAGAAGGAAATTATCATAAACACAAATATATGGTTGGTGGCATTCAATAGCTTAGCACTGAACAAGTGACACCATAACATTGAAATAAACAAAAACACACAAATATATAGATATAATAAAACAGCAAAAATGAACTTAATAAAATGCTAAGCACAAATGATTTATTCATAAAGTAAGTTCAACCAATCGAGAAAATTGGTTTCTGTTTAAGTCGAAAATAGAATTTAACCAAGAAAGGTTTTTTCATTTTATCTCAAACATATTAATGTCTGTAATTGATTTATTCCATTCAGTGACACTTACCTAACGATTTAACAAGTATTTACCGTAAAAGTTGTATTAAACAAACAAACCTTAAGTTTCATAGATTTTGCATTACGTGTTGAATATTCTTAAGAATCACTGATTTTAATGAAAAAATTATCAATGGAAGATAAATTTTTATTTGATTTTTCACTTTTCATCATATCCGGAGCTAACCTAAGTTAATCTTTTTAAATTTTCTAGTTTAACTACTTTATTGATGCTGGTTACATAACGTAGTAAACAAAAATGTCTGAGGATCAACGAGGAAATGCTTTTATGGAGGAAGCGAGAAAGAATATTGAATCTTCGAAAGGTTTCTTTGGAAGGATGTTTGGGTGAGAAATTGTCTTTCAAGTGTAAAACTTTAGGGAATAAGTTAAATATGAGTAATGGTGGCAGTGTTCTGTTGCAGCGATTACACCAATGTGTGAAAGATTCCTTGTTTTGTTGGCTTACAGGGGAAGTGCAAAGATTGAAGAAGCTTGCTCTTTGTACTCCAGAGCGGGGAATGCATTTAAAATGGGGAAGAAATGGAGTGGTAAGTTACTTTGAAATAACTTATATGGTAATGTTGTAATGTTGTTTTGATTTTCCTTCAGTCCGGGTAAAATAGTTAAAAACTACATATCCCAATGGATAAGTCAATAAGTTAATGATTACATACAATAAGATCACTGTTTCTGTAACTAATATTTATTTGATTTTAACAAACACACACAGACCCCAAAGATAATAGAAGAAGAAAAACAATGAAAAAAATAGAGCTCATGACCAAGATGATTTGATTTGATTGGTTGAAAGGATTGTTTCTCACAATTTGATTTGTTGATTTAAATTATTACCATAATTAACATAATTAACATGTCGTTTCTGTGTTCAAAATGACCAAGATGGTTAAAAAGAGTGGTGGCTAAAATCCATTGTGATTTTAAATATGAAAAAAAGGTTTTTATGGTAAGATAAGAATGGTTTTTGATTTCGACTTATAAGTATCGGTTTAATGTTTAAGAAATGATTTGTGAAATATTTTCATGTTTTGATCTGACGTTGGTTCGTTGCTATGATCAATAAACATGGCGGTTTTGATTTGATAACGAAATTTTGCATACTCTTGCAATGGTTTGAGAATAACTCAAGAATAAATTCAAACATTTAAAATTACAAGAAATATGTAAAAAATAAATAAAATTAAAGAACAAACAAAATAGTGAACGTTGTTCGAAACAAAATAAAATTCAAAATAAAAACGATGAATAGAATCTACTGTATTGTTGACGTCAGTTCATAAAAACTTTGATTTCGGGATTTTCAACGGGTTTCAAGATCTTGGAAGCAATGAGTGCATTTTGCACTCTGGTCTTATTTGCTAGTATGTGTTAATAATATGTTTAATTTTATTTCAAATATATTGTTAAACATGTCTTATAAAAACGAAACCAAAATATTCCTGAAATTCAAGTAGAAAAGATTGAAGCAGCTCTTTTTAACGGACCCATTAATAAGGTCATTGTAGGATGTTATTTTTTCTTTATATATATCAATATATGCGATTCCAATATTGATTGGAAAGACACTTCTTCTTTCTTGGTTTTAGCTGCTGGAAACGCTTTTTGTGAGGGAGCAAAGCTTCAATTAAACCAGCTTGAAAGCAAACACGAAGCAGCGAGTTTATATGTTGAAGCAGCCAACTGTTACAGAAAATCTGATTTCAATGGTTTGTACGCTTTTATTGGCATCATTGTTTCTTTTTCGAACGTCAAATCAAAAATTTCCTGATTCCACCTCTTTGTGTGGGAAATGTGTGCTACTCTTGATAACAAAGCTTGATTTTATTTTCTCGAACCAGAAACTGTTTTATGTTACAGTAACGTTTCTTTGTCATCTTCTTAAAATACGTCTTTTCTAAAACGTCAGATAGAAAAAACTATAATTTATCGAAGAAGATATATGAAAATGTTCTCACCTTTATTCCCCTTTCTCTGCTTTTAATGGGAAATGAACAATTCCACCTCTCCTTTTTTGCAGAAGCTATCACCTGCTTACAGCAAGCTATTGAGATATTCACTGATATGGTAAGTAGGCCAGTTCCTTTAACCAGATAGATTTTTACTCTGTTGTTCTTCTATCCATATTTTTAGGGTCGTTTTTCAATTGCTGCAAAACATCACGTCACTATTGCGGAAATCTATGAACAAAATTTAGCAGATATTGGCAAGGTAATTAAAATTATTTTCTCTTCTCTTTTCCCTGCTATCCCTAGGACTACACTCCCACATAGGCATTAACACTTTTGCCCATAAGTAGTTTGGATCATCAAACTAAAAGATTAAACCTGTTTTTTTTCATTGTTTTGCTTCATTAATTGTATTCCTGGTTCACATGTTAATTATGTTAGTTGCTCAGAGTCAGAATTCAGAACTAAAGAACTAAAGAACTCAGCTTTTTATTTGTGTTACATTCGTTGTAAGCCAGAGTACAAATTTAGGGTTTGTGTGCAAAATTTAAGAATTGTTTTGAGCTACTCAATGTATACTTTGTAACGGTAAAGAATAGTTCACAGCTTCACTTTAGTTTCTAAACATAACTGTTCTTTTTTCTATGTTATCTTCAATGTTTTCTTTCTACCACTCTCTAAAACCTTTAGAATATTTCATATATTTCTAGGAATGTTTGTACGTATTTACAAATCACTCGCTAAACAAAATAAAACTGACTAGAGATTAATATGTGGGTTTTACTTAGGACCAAGAAGTGGATTAATGTAATATGTAAATAATTCTTTATATCTACAATTTATATCCCATACAATTCTGTCTTTAGTCATTAAAAATTTCGAACTAAACATTTTGAACATGCTATGTTTTCTGTCCAGGCAATCGAACATTATACACAGGCTGCTGATTATTACAAAGGTGAAGAAGCAAGCAGGTTAGTGTCATAATCTGTGATATGTATAGACTGAAGAACGCGCTCTAGTGTTTTTGCATAAATTTTCGCTCTTAAAAATGGCTAGTATATAAACGAAACATGTTAACAAAATAAAACCATGTTTATTTGTGCAAATCATTCGATAAGATGAGGTAAGTAAGGTTTTACAATATCAAAATAAAAGCTTGCAGAATGATCATATATAGTTAAGCAATACAAAAACAAGATGATAAAACCCCATGAATGTTTCATATGCTCATCTACTATTGTTTTCACCTTTAAAATGATGACCAGAACTGTCCCTAGTGACCTCACACTGTAGTAGGATTAGTATTGATGGACTTATTTATTAGAAACAGATTTTTTTGAAAGAGCCTATCGACAAAATAGATTTTTTTATTTATTAAAGCTAAATTTCGCTTTTTTGTAATAATTTAGACAATTAAGACCGTTAGAATATGTAGAGAAAATATGTGTAAACGGCTAAATCACATGTTTTTGTTTTTTTCACTTCCTTTAGTGCAGCGAACAAGTGTCTTCTCAAAGTAGCAATGTATTCTGCCCAACAGGAAGACTACAAGACAGCGATAAATATATATGAAGAGGTACTCTACTCGATTGGTTCTAACTGGTACCCCCATCTAATTTTTAAATATGCAACCAATTATTGGATTCTGTATTATTGCGCCCAATAAAATCTCCAAATTACGAAATAAACTAATAATATTTGTAATAAGAAATAAAGTAACAAAGAACAGAAATATAGATACAAACTACTAAAACATATCTTTGTGTAACTGGATGATATTTGCCGAAATAGTTCAGCCATCCCCACTCACATACTATGTCATTTGATCTTTCCAGGTCGCAGCAACCTGTATAGAGAGCCCTCTATTAAAGTACAGCGCCCGCGACCATTTTTTCCGAGCTTCGTTATGTCACTTGAGTGTGGATGTCGTTGCCGTTGATAACGCGATCGTCAAATACGCGCAGATGTTCCCCGCGTTCGAAGATTCGAGAGAATTGAAACTGATCAATGTAAGCATATTCTCACGTTGAATGGTACTTGGCTGCTGACACTGCAGTTATTGTTCTTTACAAGAAGGTGGAGTAACATACATATAGATTTAAAAGGGACTAGCAGGCGTATCCCGGTGCAATGTTCGTTTGCTGCTTAATTTTAAAGCTAAGTAAAGGCAATAGTTTTAAAATCGCTTGGTGATGCCGATTACAAAAATGAACGGTTTTTTATGTCTAAAACCTACAGTTATCCTTACTCCAAAAAAGAGATTTTGCAATCAAAAAGTGACAATAACGTAAGAAAAAATGTGTACACTCAGTGGTAAAAATAAAAAAGGTAACGCGATAGAACGTTCAGTAAACCCCAATTGTTCAATGTCATCATCGTTTCATTTAATGATTGCGAATCTCTTAGTTAATGGTTTTATTTCCATCAGCAACTCGATGCTGATGGAAATAAAACGGGTTATTGCTAAATGGGTTATTGCTAGATCGCAATGAGTTCATTATCTACTTTCAGGCGTTAATCAACGCAATAAAAGAAGAAGAGACGGACCTGTTCACGGAAGCTGTAAGTATTTATATGCGATGTCACTTCTCTAACCTATTAAGAACCCTTCTCCATCCACCTACTAAAGTTGACATAAATTTCTCATGTCTTTCCAAACATTTCTGTCTTTTTAACTGCCCTTTCTCATGACGAGTTTGTCACTATTGTCACTATGATATCATGTGCTTACGAGTATTCGGTTAGGAAGCCTTACAGCGCAAAATAATTTCAGCCAATTAATTTGTAATTGGCCAATATGTCTGGTGGCAGTTCACAGAATTCCCAATCAAAGTGACATGACAGGGCTTAAATTATTATTATTATTATAGAATATTTACACAGGATAATACACTTCAGTCATATTATAAAATAAACTGTTATCAATGTGAGTCCTGTCTTGGTGTATGTGCATTTAATGTGCGAAGTAAAAAACATAGAAACAAGTTAAGATCAGTCAGTTTATTTGTGTTTGTCGCTTACTTGGTCATCAGTGTTATTGCTCTTACGACACCATAAGAGTAGTTTGACGTCTACGTGTTAATTTTATCTGTCAATTCTATTTCTCTCTTAATATTCTTCTAGTGTTTAAGAAGATGCTAGTCTCTGCACCTTTTGAAAACTTTCTAATATTTAAACGGGAATATTGGGGAGTTTTCCGGAGAGTAAAAGGACCCGTTGTTTACAGAAATCCGACCGCGTTCATTTTCTATTGTAGGTACGGGAATATGACGCCATTTCGCGTCTGGATCAATGGTACACCACCATCCTTCTACGCATCAAGAAAGCTAATTTTGAAGTTCTAGACATTACATAAGCTTCGCAAGGGAGTGCTTTTTGTCACGAATAATCTCCGAATTTCTTTTGCATTTGATATTGTTGATTTGTAATGAAGGTTTACCCAAGTGTTTTTACTCTATAGAAATTAACCTCCTCAAGAAAAATGAAGCCCCCCCCCTCAATATGTTAATTGTGTTATAATTTCCTATATTTTGTTATATTTTAATTATTTATAGCTCTCGAAAAGTGTTTTGTCACACAGAAGGTTTGTTTATGTTTATGCATATCTCGTCGTTATGACGACTCGAAAATAAATGATTTAATTACAGTACTAGTATTCCATTGGCTGAACATCAATGCTGTCACATTTTCTATAATTTTGATAATTTCAGTATTTAGTTTAATTTTATTAATCTGGGACATCTTTAGGAATTGGAACAAAAAATAACAAATAATTATAAAAAAAAACACGTCAAAAGTATAGCAAAACCTGAATTTAAAAACAAAACTGGTGACGTCAATGCCCAAGGCTCTGTTTTAAATTCCTTTTTATGGCAATGTTAACATGCTACTACTACTATTCAATTGCGTCATCGGACACGTCAGACGTGTGTTTTGCGTCATCGGACACGTCAGACATGTGTGTGACAAACATGGTTAAGTTAATCTGCAAACCTTCGTCAAGAATGTTTCTTTACAGGCATGAGAAAAACTCTGACGAAAGTCAAATGTTTTCTGTAAAGATATGATGTTCACGTGTCGAATTTCTGACACGAATTGAATCTTTGGAGTAAAAACTTGAGGTATGGAGGAAATTCGATTCGTGTAATTTCGCGACTGTATAATGATCTATCTTTAATAATTAGCAAATAAATATGCGATTTTTCCTTCGAATTTTCGCAAGTCGTACACTTGTTCTTCACCATCGATATTTGTATTTTACATTGAATAATTCGGACACCCCCTCGCAGAAGATGTATATGAACCCTAACAGAGTTCTTTTTCGTCTTGTTGATGATACCTTTTAAACGGATGATTCGTATTTTGAAGAGATCAACGTAGCAGAAGCTAAGATTGTCTCGAGTATAAATAACAAGGTTGAGAAGAGATGCCCAGAGAAGCATTAAGGTGTCTGAAATATATTGATTCTTAGAATATTCTTGTTGCAAAAATCAGGATGGTTGGGATTTATTAGTTCAACCTAGTTAATAATTTGCATATTTGGATTCGGCATCGTTGAAACAGTTAATAGTTAAAAAATATTTTTGAAAATTAGTAAAAAAAACTCGTGCCAGGTCCACCTTAAACAATGATTAATGTTGCCCCTGTTAATGTTGCTTGCGCGCGCATCCTTCGAATGCCCCGCTATAACTTAAATCATTGTTCATTCCTAAATATCCCTCTAATATACAGACAACTTCACGGTTGTGTTACCTGGCGTCTCCTAATACACATTCCCAATATCGTTTGGCAACCTTTCTGGTTTGCATGAGTGATATTGCGCGGTAGATGAGGAAATGAGATAAATGATGCGCGTTTTGCAATACATAGAAATTCGTGATGACAACAAGTTTCAGTTAATAGACCGATTTTACACCGATAGAGGCTGAAAAGGTATTTATTGAGCAGTTAGATATATTTTAATACTTTACATGAGTTTTTCAAAATATATCTTGAGACAGATTCTCTAAGAAATATTTTTTTATTCTTACATACAATTTTCAAGTTCTAATATTTTTAATTGTTTTCTTCTTTGATCATCGTTATGATTACGATAGCTAAATAAATTTGTCGTTATTAACATTATTAATTTTAAAACATTAGGTCTTCGTGAAAAGATGTGTTTGGCGATAGTCAAACGGAAATATTCTTGAAGTCTTAGCCATTTTTATTTGTAACCTGAATTCAATCTTTTAACTCTGTCGGTATGCCTATATGTATCATAAATTACTGTATCTAACTGTAAAAGATTGTAAACATTTTAGTAGTATATCGTTTTGTATTCCGTCGTTCGCAACCATTCACATAGATCATGGCCTACTATATATTAGACGAAATTTATGGCCATTATCTATCTTATATTATTATATGTGTTTTGAAGTATGTTGCTGTTACAGGTCTATAAGGTTCGATCCTCCGCCAAATGCGTAAACTACCTGGTATATATTCCATATTTTTATGTTTTTTCTGGTTTGCAGGTTCATTGAAGAAAGACCCCCAACTGTTAAATAGTCTTGATCAGGAACCCAGGGACGTGTCATAGGGAGAGGGTATAAAAGTTAATGATCTTCATATTCCAAAACATTTGAATTTCAGTCTTTACTTTATATTTACATTATTGTATATATATATATATATATTTAAGTGCAAACAAAGGCGAGCTGTTGTTCTCTTTCTGCGACATAGTGACGGGTGCAATTGGGGTTTATACACCTAGTCGTTCATAAAACACCTTCTTGTCTCATAAAGAATGTAACATAGCAACAAATCAGCTGCACAAATGTTATTGCGATACCGACGCCTACCTTTTTCGTCTTGCGGAAGATCAGTCTCATCTAAGCTTACGTAAGAACTACATTGTCATTTAATCGATAAGAGCTTCCCAATCATTCATCAACTTATTTCGTCGCCGATTCCAACCGAAACCATGGAGATCGTACAAACAAATTAAAAACATCTGAGGGATTTTTCACGTGGTACTAATTACAGGACGGCAAGCAAGAACTTTATTTGTCCCAAATCACTCAACGTTAATCTAACGTCTTATCAAAATGAAATGGAAGCTTGCCATATTTGGCAATTTGAACTAATTATCCAGCAATTTACATGGTCGAAAACATGAACGGAAACAAATATTTAGTTAGTTGTATATGAAACTACAGTAGCGTGTTACATACTAAATTCACTTTTGAGAGACAAAATTAAGACAAGAAGAGCATCTGTAAACTTGTTACGTGTGGTAAGAAATATTTTTATAAGATGGATTGGCCAAAGAAGATAAGAAGCATCGGACATTTTTAGGCGAATAAATTTAGGATGTCCGTAAATTATTATTTCGCAAAAAGGCATTTTATTTATTCGGCTAAATGAACTCGAGATATCTGTATCTTTTGAGAATTCACGCTACGGGATATGTCTCGAATGGTGTAATCCAAACGGCCATTTAATTAACAAGATGTGTCCTCATATAGCTGTTTTCTGTCGATTGTTGATGTTGGAAACAGGCGCCATTGTAAAGAAATCAACATTACGACTGAGCGCACCTGCTTTGCCACGACACCATATGGTGGTGTTTTTCTCTCGAAAAATAACACAACAACTTTTAGTCGATGAATGAAGTTAAAAGTTGAAGAAGGGTGATATCTCGAAGGAAAGAGTTTTTTGTAGTTGTTTTTACGCATTACTAGAGATTTTTTCCCAGTGATAACTAATTATTCAAATTTATTTTAGACTTAATGATCTAAGTAAGATAAATAAGAAACGCGCGTGTATTGAATCATATAAGCGTACGCCACAAAAGGAAGAATATGAGAAAAATCTAATTTTAGTAAATAAGAAGTTTTGTGGGTATACATACACACGGCACAATTAACATCGCAATAACAAGAAGCTGAACATATCACGAGTGAAAAATCTTTTGTACTGACGTCATCAAAATAAATACGCCAGGGAAGTCGTTGCATTAATATCTGATTGTAGAGCTCCATTTATTTCCTTTCCTTTGCCAAACGTTTTAATTTGTTTGTGTGTTCGGATATGGCATGAAAAAAATGATTTATAAAAAAGGCGGATTGTTTAAATGTCTAGACTCCAAGAATCTAGAATCCAAACCTTTTTTGAAACTTCTTCGAGATTAATAAAAAAACACTCATTCGTGTTTGCATTTTACTACGACAAAAATTCCAGATTATAACTACTTGTCATATTTTAAAGTCTTTGACAAACAGAATTGTGAACGTTTATGACGGATATTTGAAATATTTGAGGTCAAGTATGGAACAATGCTTGAATGCCGGTTTGTTATTTTTATCTGGAACATTTTACATTTTTATTCGTACCGCAGTCCATTATTGCTTTTTGTGACGAACATCTTTTTACCTTGTAGTAGTACAACAATAACAACAACAAAATAATAATAAACTTCAAATATGTCAACTATGTAAGGAATGTTTCTACGCGGAATGGGTTGATCTTTTGAGGCGATTGCAAACAAATACGCACTTCCATTGACCTCTCATGTAACGTATGTATCATGAAAGCGTATCAAAGTCATAGAATCATTTTTTAAAATTTACCCCAATTTACCATAAACAATTTTCAATAAAAAAAACTCTTGTTAGATAATTTTAAGCTTTTTTTAATATCGCTGGCCAAACTGTCAAGAAAGAATATTCAGTCTTAGTGTTCAAATATGACTGAGTCAATTTCGATACGTAAAGCCAATGACAAACATAGAGGTTTTATAACCCATTTTGCTGCATGCTCTCAGTTTATCAGTTGCTCATGTCGTGATAATAGACTGCTTTTGGAAAGTACGTAATGTTCGAGACTGCATTAAGATAATTTATCTCATTTTTAACTGTTAAAAATTAAAGCGTCAAATCAAACAACATAATTGTTTATAAGACAGCAATTTTGGCTTGTTTTGATGCCCACGCTATATGTAACATGCATTCACTTTGCTATTGTTAACTTTCTTCCTTTCTACCTCTTGTGTTTTTATCAGGGATGGGACGAAGCTTCAGTTGAACTTATATTTTGCACTAAATGTTATAGTTATTTCTGGTAGGGGTTCACTAAATGGAATGAATTCGGCTGTACAAGTTTAATACTAGCTCTACTCTAGCTAACTTTGAGTTGTGTACGACTTGGTTGCAAAGCTCATCTTTATTATAGATATATATTTATCTGTATTAGTTGTTTTTGTGAATATATAGTTTAACAAATAAATATGCCAGCTAAAAGGAAAACAGGTGGTGGAATTTTTAGTTGTTTTGCTGCTACTTATGATGACCAACCAGAGATTCGATATGAACCGGATGGAAATGCCTTTACGCTTCAATCAGTTACACATGATTTACCAATGCCCGAGCAGGCGGAATTAGATGAAAAATTTGCGGAACTTGTTGTGAGTTCTCTTTAATGTTTATAATGCCATGTTTACTGTTTATCTGCTTTCTTCGTATGTTTACAGCATTATATTCATTTAATAATAATTCAGGACAAACAGTGGATGTGCAAATGCAATCAGAATCCTGTAGATAGAAATAATGTATTGTTAAATCGTCAAGTATATCTATCAGTGATTACTTTAAGTAGGTTAATATAATTGTAAGCTTTTTCATTTAACCTTTCACATTAATATTTCCGTAATGCATGATGTTTTCAGTTGTTTTCAGTTGTGTTTTTTTATTTATTTTTATACTATTTTATTAATTACTATACTTCAAACTTCCGAAAATATTAAGAGGAAAAATTGCTTGTTGCAGATGATACTAAATGGATTTCTTTCAGCATATTTATGTAGTTTCTTTTGTTTATTGACTGGTTTCACTGATAAAAAGGCTGGCTTTATTAACTTATTGAAAAAATTGTTAGTCATTCAAAAAAGTGATTGAATCACCCACAACATATGCTTTTTATGTGTTTTTCTTTTTTTGTTAAAAGATTCATTAATAATTAATTGTCAACATATAGGTATATATAACTCATTGTTTTTGAATTTAAGTAGATAATTAGTGATTTTAAGACATGTTTTACTTAAATCCTTCTAAAAACCATGTTAATATAAGCGTCAACATGCTAACAACAACATTCAGAGGTTTTGAATGCAAACATGAAACATGCTGTTTTATTTTGGATTAGTAAGGGTACATTTACTCAATAAATAAACACACCCACTGTTCAATGAATTACTTTTCTTCCTTCAAAACATTTCATTAAAGTTGTCTTCTATTTACATTTGCTATCAGTTCTGTAGAGCGAACGGCAAGACTTCTAAATCACATTAATAAGAAAAAACATTTCGTACGAACTCAAACTTAACAACAACAACAGTCTAGTCAACAAATTTGCCTAAGTTTAGCAAATAACCCAATAATACAAATTAAACAAATGTTTTTTGTAGACTTATTTATTTTGGAGATTTTGATTTCATTGATACATTTTAAGCTTATAATTTTATTATTATTATTTGTAATTTTTGTCTCTGTTCAAAGTTTTGATTTCAAACAAAAGTTTCAGGCAACTCTTAAAAGCTTATGCAAAAAAAAAATACTTTAGATTCAAATGAATTTTATACTATTGTCAAAAGTAGTAGTTTCCTTTAAACTTTGCAACAAGAAAAATAAGGTTCCTTTGCATTAAAGATTTTCAAAGAATTCGTAGAATCCAAAGGATGTTTATTGGTTTTAAACCTTGTCTCTAGGATGAGCTTGATTTAACTGCTGTGCACCGAAAAGCCATGTTTGATCTGTCACCGGAGAAGAAATGGCAGATATATTGCTCGAGAAACAAAGTAATTCAATTGGTCGTCTTTAATAGCCTCAGTCTGTGCTGTATTGGATTAAGTCTGGATGACACTGCTATAGTGATCAATTCAATTAACCTAACAAGATTCTTCCGGAGTCTACTTTTAATCTCCGTTGATGTTTTTATTCAGAATTAATGAGCTCAATGCAACACAGCACGTGCTAAGCAAAGCAATGTTTTTGTTCTTATAAAAAAGAGAAAGGTTATCCTGAAAGCAGCTGTAGCAAACCATTTATACGAAAATGAAAATGTTGTCACTATTCCTGTGTGTGTACAACAAGAACAAAATATTTATTTTCCCAAACCATTAGTACAATGTTAATTTTGTTAGTAATAACATGTCACAGTCAACCAGAGTTTTTTTTTTATAATATATTGTGATCTAGTAGTGAAATGAACATTTGATTCTCTTATTTATTTTATTGTTACTTTATTGAATACCTCACCCAGAGAATTTACCAAGGAATTTACGAGACCCAACCTCCATGTATATCTAATGATATCACACTGTAGATGTAGTTGGTCCCTTTTTAAAATCAATATTCTTTTAAATGGTTCAGAAATGAAACATCCGTGTGTCTGTTATTTTCTTTGTCACGTTTCACCTTGTGTGAATACCTTGTGTGTTTGTTCAGGGACAGAATGCAAGTGCTGCTTGCTCAGAATACTACATCCAAAGATTGCGCACTCTCAACACAGTAGGTCATCGTTCAGTTAATTTGTAACATGTTTTTTTGTTGTTGCATTTTTCAATTTGATGTTGGTGAGCTTCCCAGCAGTATGTGACATGGCTACCTTGAATAAAGAAATTCATGCAAAATTTGAAACAAAAATCTTCAACCGCGAAATGGAAGTTCCCAACAGTTTATTTTTTATATGTGTTTATATATGTGTAAATGTCCCAATGCAAAGGATTAAGGATTCATACTGGTACCACAGACAGACAGACATTTGTCTGCCATGAATGCAGATTTTGCCACCTGTCAAATTAAATTTCTGTCAATATTTCTTCCCTTATTAAGCTATTCTGAGATATCCATACTGATCTGGTCTGTAAAGTAAACTTAAGATGAGCTCATGAAATACCAACTTTTTCTCTTTTGGCACAAAAATTGTGTTGCAGGCACACTAAGAGTTTCTTTTTGCTTTCAGCTATATTATCAGAAAACAGAAGAAGAAGTGAGAAATCGAACGGGATTCCTGGAAGAATTGAAGACAGCACTGCGAACTCAACCAATGAGGTTAGAAAGAACCATTTAAAAGAGATCATTCACAATTTAAATTAGGAGTATTGTTTAAAAATATGATTTCATTAAAGTTTCGACAGATCTTTTCTTTGCAGAATTTCAACTGTCTTGTGTCAGCAGTCGGCGATGCACTCATTGATTTCCAAAATATATTGATTCTAGGCTATTTTTTATGCACTGTTTTTACCTTTAAGTAAAAAGTTTACGTTGTTTCTGAACTTTTCGAACAATAAACTGGATTGTTCTTTTAACATAATACTTCTACCATTTTTTATGTTACAGTTTTTAAAATCCATCCAACATATGTCGTTGTTGCAGTTTCATTGAACACTTTATGCTTCTGTCCAATTTCATAGTAAATCTCATGGTGATTCTACGTTAGTTGTTTTGTTTCTTATCAGCTTTGTGCAAGTGTTTTTGAACAGCGATGGTCTTCAGAGTCTGATTGACGTCCTTGCAAACATGGACTGGGAGACATGGTGAGCATGATGTGCTGTAATTAACTTAATGACATACATATAGTAAAGAATTGGAAGAAATGTTGTCAATGAATAAGTAGGGGAGATCTATTTCCCTATTTTCTCTATTAGGCCAGTTAAGATTGAAGCATTATTCATGGACCTTAGACAGGAATAAAATAAAGAAGGAGAAAATACAGAGAATTTCTAAATGTTTTCAACCTTGATTCCAACAACAGTACTGCAAACTCATTAATGTTTTTGACCCTGATTCTAACAACAGTACTGCAACTTCATAAATGTTTTCAACCTTGATTCCAACAACAGTACTGCAAACTCATTAATGTTTTTGACCTTGATTCCAACAACAGTACTGCAAACTCATTAATGTTTTCGACCTTGATTCCAACAACAGTACTGCAAACTCATTAATGTTTTCGACCTTGATTCCAACAACAGTACTGTGACCTCATAAATTCATGTTTGATGGGTTTGCTGTTATTGAACATTAACAAAAACACCAACAGCAAATTGGTGTATGCGCGGTCTGGGGCTTATAGATTTGTCTTTTATCCAGCTCTAATAAGCCTCATGGTGTTTTTTATAAGTGCTTATAATATAAAATCTCATTGGCAACTGTTATTGTGCGCACATTGATTTGACAAACAACGTTGTTTATTAATGAGCTCCTGTGTTTTTCCTTTGTGTTTGATGAAATTCAAAGAGCGTGAAAGCCGAGCTTTATAATGCTCATTTATTCTTCGTTTTATTCAGCCAAAGTCCCATCCATACTGCTTGCATTGGCTGCTTAAAGGCGTTAATGAACAACTCTGTAAGCTTCCTTTTGCATTCCCATTAATTGAATTAGAAAAATCGCCTATTTAGTACCAAATAACATGATTAAAAATAAATATTGTGGGTTTCTCATATTTACAGTTTTAACTCTTTGTTATTATATATATATATATATTAGTTAAGATTTAAGAAATGATTGTGAGATTTAATTGCTAATAAAATTTGATTGTGAAAATCACAAGATTTTTTTATTGCTTCACGTTCTCTTTCGTTTTGAATTAACTAGACAACTCTTCAATGAATAAATCATATCCTTCTAGCCATTCGCCTTTCTGTAATGTTGTACGTCGACTAAACGTCGTAATGGCTAAACTGTCTGTTAAAAAACACAAGCTCATAATTCATTGACGGTTTTCTCTCGCGCACTTTAGAATGGTCGAGCCGAAGTTCTCGCTCACCCAAACTGCATAAATGTAATCACGCAGAGTCTGATTACCGAAAACGTGAAGACAAAAATCGCAGGTACAAAGTCACATTCTTTGTCGTTTGGGTTACACCTTATTAACCACGCTATTGATCCTGTCAATTGACTGATTGAATTCACACAAGACAATCATGGTGATGTTAGTAGACCGTAAGAATTGCATGAAATATACAGATTACGACTTTTAAGGGCGTACTTTTTATGTGAAATACTTCGCAATTTCTACGTCCGTGATGGCCTTTTGCAAGTCAAATGTTTTCAGTTCAACCTTTCAGTTCTGGAGATACTTGGCGCCTGCTGTCTGGTACCCGGAGGCCACAAAAAGGTTCTTGATGCCATGTGTCATTTTCAATTGTACTCCGAAGAAAGGACTAGGTTCCAGGTGGGTTAGTTTTGACGTGACTTCTCATTTGTCGAAAGAAACAGCTAATGTTACCGTCTTCTTTAGTTTGGTCTGTAAAATAGGCGCATAACTTTAGTCGTATTTTTCTGTTGGTAATAATAATAGTATTGAAATCTATGGAAAGTCACGAATAAAATGTTCACACTTTCGATGAAAGAACGCCTTTTTGAAGTTGAGATGTCCTTTATTGTTCAGTTATTGATCAACGACTTGGACAGAAGCGCTGGTATGTACAGAGACGAGTTCGGTTCAAAAGTTGCCATTATGTCCTTCATTAACGCCGCTTTGCGCTATGGGGCCGGCGCGGTAAGCAATTTACTCTGGTGATGGCAGAAAACAAAAAAAATTACGTTTTATAGTCCTTTATTTTCAATATTGAACCAAGAAAAACCTTTAATTTGTCAAAATTTGAAAGCATGAAAGAAGTTGAAAATGTAATGAAAATCATTAGGCCGTTTCAAATTCGCTCAAGAAATAATGACTACCAATTTTATCGTTTGTTTCTTCAATTCTATCGTTTGTTATTTTACTTGAACTTCTTTTCTTTTGGATTTTTCAAAAGAGAGGATATTTCGTGATTTTATATAGCCAATGAAACCGTTTTTAGCGTGAAATAATATTCGTTTGAGGAATCATATTTTTCGTGTAGGAACACCTAGAGTTTCGCATTCATCTACGCTTCGAGTTTTTAATGCTCGGACTGCAACCGGTCATGGACAAATTGAGAAAACTCGAAAACCCGACTCTGGACAGGTTGGCAAGTTCAATTACTGATGGATTTCCACTTTTACGTTTTCGTACGAAATACTCGTTTATTAAAAGAAACAACACATTTTTGAAGGAAAACAAAAAGAGTCTTAGATCGGACCAGATAATCTTTTCTAGGAGCGAGGAATTTGGTTATGACTAAATGGTAACCTTTCTAGACACTTGAACTTCTTCGATATGGTGCGCACAGAAGACGAGAAAGAACTCACCAAACGATACGGCGTTGTAAGCGAATTTTACCTAATGAGATTTAGTATTTTGATCATCATACATTCCTGCTACTCATTATTCCACTCATTTTGGTTTCTTTGAATGGCAAATCTTCGAAACGGTGAATTGCTAGTAAAATACTTTGTTCGTGAAGTCGCTGCACTGCTGCTTCTCTGTGCAGATGCTATTCTATTGTTATCAACTGTTTCTTAACGAGGGGAAGAATACGCTCTATTTGTGTAAAGTCTTCTATGAATCGCTTTCAGCCGCAGATCGATGCTAAGAGCGCCAGCAGTATGCTGGACGTGTTGAAGCAGAGGATAGGTCACAGTACATGTTATGTGCATCTACTATCAATCATGCAGCATCTACTACTATTGCCAGGTGACCTATTCGTATCTTTTGTGACCGTGTGACCATGCTTGCTTAATATATTCAAGTATCAGTGGAATTAATTTCCCGTTCCACTTCCCAGTCGAACAGAAGAAAGGCGCACTGGACTACTGGCGCATTGTCGATCGTTTGATACAGGAAGTCGCCTTGCAGCAAACGGACGGCACAAATCCCGATGTAGCGCCAGTAGATATACATGTTTCGCGTATCATTGAAACGTAAGCGGAACTGAAACTCCTTTACTCCTCTGCAAATTCAACTTACGTTGTTGGGTTTTAGAATGCACATCGATGACTTTAAAGACGATTCGGTTTCGAACAAGCTCGCCAAACGTGAAACAGAGATGACCGAGATGCGCAACACAATAGAAAAGATGGCGGACAAGCTCGACGCCAAGTGTAAAGAGCACGAAGAAGCGAAGAGAAAGCTTGAAGAGCTTCTTGTTAAAACGCAGCAACTCGAGCAGCAGTTAAACACGGAAGTTGCGAATCGCTCTAAACTAGAAGAAGTTGTAAAGGGGTTTGGCGCGTCCATACCTGACGATGATAAGATAGCAAACCTCACTAGCATGGGTGTGCTACCTGCTTCCATGTTACAAGCCGCTGAAGTTGTACCTCCCATACCGGCCACGCCACCTCCTCCCCCACCTCCTGCTCCCCCCGCCGCCTTCGCTCCACCACCACCTCCGCCAATGTTCGGAGTGCCACCACCGCCTCCAATGATGAGTAAGTCCTCCCCGTGCGTTCATTGTATCCATGACAACCCTGTGTTTGTTTAGGCGGGATCACACCAGCAAAGAAGAAGACGAAACTGCCGAAACCTTCTCAACCTCTCAAATCGTTTAACTGGGCGAAACTACCTGATGTGAGCATGTTTATAGGTCACGTTCCTTCTTCGCATAACCTTATTCGTTGTTTAGATGAAGATCAAGGGAACTCTATGGAATGATCTGGACGAGACAGATGTAAGTCTTTCTCCTTCGTATTATGAAAACGAATATCATCTTCCCGATCTTTGTGACAGATTTTTTGACTACGTAAAGGTATATTATAACGTAATTTCAGGTGATACCTTATTTGGACTTCCATGAAATCGATGAAACGTTTTCGGCTTACCAAAAGAAAGAGGTACTTGACGATGGTGGAAATAGAGTAACATATATATGAACAATAATCCTTGTTTTCATTATTATTTCATTCTATTAATAATAATAATATAATTTATTAATTCAATTATTTCATTTTATATTCTTGTTGTTGTTGTTTCAAAAAGTGCTTTTCGAGTTTTTTTATTGAGTTTTTTATAGTTACCTATTAGTCAAGTACTTGTAAGGTTTTCGTCGAGTTAGCGAGTTTACTAGTTCGTACTTAGAAAAGGGAGTAGTTTAGCAGTGGCGTATCTGTTTCAGGATGATGATGTAGAAGTTGTTAGTAGAGAGGTAGGTAGTATGTGGATGCAACCAATCACTGTGTCTCATGTAGCATCTGTTACTATAGAAACCAGAAGACGAGGAGGACGGTCCGGTATTGATGGTCCAGAACAAACCGAAGGAATTATCCTTCATCGATAACAGACGGGCTCAGGTAGGCTGTTTTATAAAATATTTTTGTCGAGTTCACCTGAAAAAAAGATAAAACTAAAACGTTAAGACCAGTAAAATGATTTAAGTGATCCTTTAAACGTTGTGGTGTCCACTGAAGATTCGACGACTTTAATTGTCACTTGAGTTATGGATTAGTGTACACATTTCGCTATAAGAAAAATGTCTTGATTTCTTGTCACGAGTTCTTCATTGTTTACAATATCGGGAAGACTTTTATCATCCGTTACTCGTTCAAAAGGCGCCATGTTATCTTGTCGTGTGTGTTTCTAGAACTGCCAGATCCTATTAAAGCGCATCAACTTGTCAAACGAAGATATCGCACTGGCACTTATTGAGATGGATCCTGGGGATAAATTAAACAAGGACACGCTCGAGCAAATGTTGAAGTTCGTGCCCACGCTTGACGAAGCGCATCTCTTTCAATCGCACGCTAAAGAAAGCGACAAGTTCGCGATTGGTGATAGATATCTCTACGAGATGAGCAAGTGGGTAGCCATTATAAACAGAGGCTCGTTCTGTTACTGGGTCATGCGTTCTTTCCCCAGTAGATTCACCTTTTGCTATAAAAGAAGTGTTGATTTTTGCAATTATTGGCTCGGAAAACACCAGTTTACCATTTTTTTCTACGCAAATTTTTTGTCGTAAAGACAAGTGGAAAGCAAAATGTCACTGTCGATTCATATATTTGCATAATTAGTGGATTTCGTTGAATTCTTTTGTTTGTCGTTTCAACGTCATATGCGGGTTCGCTTTAAAGTGATGGGTAACTTTTTCTTTTAGAATCAACCACTTCGAGCAACGTTTAAAAGCCTTGAGTTACAAGAAAAGTTTCAGCGAAAGACTGGCAGAAATCAACCCTAAAATGCAATGTAAGCAACACATACCCTAAGTTAGCTATCCTACATTTCTGTGTTTGTAAAATATACTTTACTAGGTGTCATGTCAGCCTGTAAGCAGTTGACTCGGAGCAAACGGTTGCGGACGTTATTGGAAGTCATTCTCTGCTTAGGAAACTATATGAACAAAGGAAACCGATCGAACGCTTCGGGTAAAAAAACATTAATTAAAACATTGCCGTTATAAGATAGCCATACATTTTCAAGATGTCTGTTCCGGTCCGCAAATTGTGTTATAATTCGTTCGAATAATTGAGGAATTTCTCTAAAGTTACAAGACTGAGGATAAAAATAACTTTGCTGACCGTGAAATCGATTATTACAGCTATTTGCGACAGAAACAACAGATTTCCTCATTCTTATTTTTAGGTTTTAAGGTAACTAGCCTGAACAAAATCATCGACACCAAATCCAGTCTAGACCGTAGGATCACTTTGCTTCATTACACGTTAGATTTGCTAAATACAAAAGTGAGTTGAGCATAAAAGGGTTTCGACGCGAGGTTGATACGTTTTTTCTCGTTCCAGTTCCCGCAAGTATTCAACTTAGAAGAGGAATTACCAGACGTTCGAAATGCCGCCAAAGTGAAGTAAGGTTTCCAGTTTTGGACTGCAATGTAAATCTAATGGATAAAAATGAAATGCAACTAACACGTCATCAGTGTTACGTAATTATGATTACGTCACCATTCACTTTAGTGTACCTGAACTGCTAAAAGAACTGAAGTTTTTGAAGAGCGGCTTAGTCGAGTTGCAAAAGGTAATTAGAATGACAATGAGCCTCGGTTGTTCATATCCTTTTGTTCTAAAAAATAACTCGTTACGCTCTCGCGTAAGTCTGCCAGACTTTATTTCGTCTTTTGCTTTATCAACAAAGTTTCGGTCGACCACCTCTTCAGTGTTACTATAAATGGTCATCACCAAATATTAAATTTTTCATAGCGAACTGACACTTTAACAGTATGAAAAAGATTCAATTAAGTTTTGATAAATATTTATTTATTTACCTTCAAAAATGAGCCGCATTAATTATGTGAACATAAAAGTGTTCTACTGTCACATTGAATGATTTTTGAAAAATTCGGTATGAACCATAATTGCTTGATCACTTCGAGTTGCTTGGTTTTATCCACCATCTTTTCTTGTCAGGAGTTAGATTACCAAAATGGTTTGAAGAGCAAAGAGAAACATGTGGACGATGAGTTCGTGTCTGTGATAACAGCATTCATTAAGTTCTCAAACTTCAGCGTCCAACAAACCGAGGAAACCTGCCACGAGATGGAAGCAATGGTAAATCTTGTCCTACGTGTTGTCTTATCCGGTTCTTTATGCTAATTATGTTTAAATATGCAATTAAAGTGACTTCATTGCTGCTTTTTGCTAATTTATTTTGATCACTCGTTTCAGCTGAAAAAGACTATAGCGCTATTCGGCGACGATCCGAAAACTGTAAATGGCGACGAATTCTTTGGAATCTTCAGCTCTTTTCTAGCCTCGTTCTCGGTAAATATATTATTGCAACTTCGTGTTACCAGATCACTAATTTATTTTATTGTTCGCAGGAAGTCAAAAACGAAAATCACTCCTTCAAAAAACAGAAGGAAGATGACGCAAAAAAGGCGCGAAACATGGCTCTTGTAAGCATTGTTCTTATTTTTGGTTTCAAACATTCTGCTACGAACACGCGGCTCCTATTACTGTTACAGGTAAAAGTAGAATTAGAAATAAATGAAGGTGTTAGTAGTAATATAACTTATACGTATAGATAACTATGCTCTTACTCTTGACATTCAGCAAAAAGAACGGCTAAAGTCGACGACACGTCGGTTGGTGAGCGAAAGCTTGTCGGCCGAAGATAAACGTCGTTCAATATCCGAACGCAGTCCAGGAGAATTTGACGACCTCATCTCGGCTCTACGCACAGGGGACGTGTTCGGCGACGAGATGTTCAACAAGGCGAGAAAAAGGACGGGCAAATACCGAGCGGTAGCGCATCCGCCGCGAAAACTCTCGGCCATGGATCGAGATAGAAACGAGCATGACGTCATAAACGAAGTTTTATAGTTTGCGCTTTTTAACGAATTCTTTTTTAATACAAAACAAAACTCAACATATGTGAAATATGCACGCCTAAAAACGAAAATCATTTTACAGCTACGAGTTATGTATCTATATATATATACTTATATAAATGAATTTATCGGATTTATTTTCATTTAAAATTAAGTAACCACGGAACGTTATATTCTTCTATAAAAATGGAAAATTCTATATATATTATTAAATAGATATCTTTCTTTTAAACTATATTATTTTGGAGAGTGTACATAGATATATATATTTCATGCAATTTTCATTTTCACAAAATACATATTATATAAGAAACTGCGAATTAAACTTAATATGACGTCACAACAGAGGGGCGGTACTACGCCGAAATAAAATAATTCAAGTCAAACCTCCCACAAGTGCGTTAAATAGACTAACAACGGACGTCATATCCAGTCGCCGTTGCGTAACTTAAGCGGCAGATAAACGTCGGTGATATACGAATGAGAAATGGAATCTAGACACTCGATTTCGGCCTTCACTCCTGAGTCGATCATTTGTTGTATTTGTTGGGCGTACTCTGAGATATAGTCCCTTTTCAATAAATCATGCGCCTTCTTCAAATCG
Organism: Candelabrum cocksii; assembly: GCA_963930725.1. Lineage (NCBI taxonomy): Eukaryota > Metazoa > Cnidaria > Hydrozoa > Anthoathecata > Candelabridae > Candelabrum > Candelabrum cocksii. The sequence continues at coordinate 11,459,712 of OZ005666.1, read as the reverse complement.
TTGGGCGTCAGAGGGATGAGTACCCTGTCTTCAATCCGCCCCATACGTACGTCCTTCGGATGGATGCCCAACCATCTCATAGAGGGACAGGCCAGCCTGCGGGCTTCGTGCGACATGGACTTCGATCCGAACTTGTACACGCACATGATCTCAATTCCGTGTGGATCAGCGTCAACAAGCGCCAACACTGGAATGGATAGACTTGCGCACAGTTTACTGATGAACAGACGGGTGTTTATGTCCGGGAAGCCTTTCGCTGAGAGATAACGAGTACAGAACATCATGGAAAGCGATGGCAGGGAAAATTACCAAAACCGGGATCATTTCGAGAGAAAATTCGCTTCTCTTTCCATACGATCTCATCGGAAAAACAAAGAAAACAAAAGTGAATACTTGCGAATTTACCGGTGATGATGATAGACGGCCCGAGTTTTTCGTGGAGACGATGTTCAGCCAATCGTTGAAAGATGGCTTCTTTTTCAATCACCAACACGTAGTTGGCGTTCGAATGAAAATTGCGAATATTTTCCACTTGACTGGGCACCTGTAAAATCTGCTCCCAGCAGTTAAATGCTACGCCGTTCGTATCTGTGTAAGAGAGACAACCGTACACGAGACCTTTGGCGGTGGATAGGATATGCAAAGCGTGTCTTGGGACATCGAGTATACAGGCGATGTCTGTGATGCTGTCGTCGACGCGATGTTGTTTGCCGTACAAATTGACGTTGGAATAGAAGACGTCGCGCTTCGTGGATCGTTTGTCGAGCAGGAGGAGTTTGTAGCACGCACTCAAACAGTTCATAGTGACAGTGTACTTGCGCAGAGAGTGAACGTGCGAAAGGGAAATCTCGCAGCAATGTATCCCGTTACCGTGGAAACGGTCCCCGTTGCTCTTGATTACGGTGAACTTGGGCAGGACACCCTTCGATACATCTGCATAGAATTTCGCAATCAACGCTTCGATCTTTTCAATCAGTTCTTCTCGACTCGTTGTCCCTTCTGTTGCATCGCCGCCACCGATCTCGATCAACAATCTTTCGGCGCAATGCATGCTGACGAGTTCTTCGCGTAGTGAACGCAAGGGCTCCCAGAATGCTTTGCTTCGGGCAACAGTCGTTGTTGCCATGGCTTTTTAAATAGGAAACGCTGAAATGGTAGCCGAAGAGAACATATCAAAGTAACTAAGTACACCGTCGAATATAATTGGTAGATTTTGCAGGGAATTCTTCTGCTACGCAAATAAATACAATTCCGACAACTAATCATAAACACCAACACAAGAAATAAATCCTCCTTCCTTTCTACACAACTAAACTATGTCATCTTCTTCCATCTGGCTCTCTCTCTCTCTCTTTCTAAGTCACTCTTCACAATTCATCCATTACGATCATTTCGTGTGGCGCGCTCCGTTTTGTCTTCTATCGAGCCATCCAAATAACAGTAAAACAATAAACATGTTATAGTATATTGAAAATGTTGTTGAAACACCTTAACATATCTTCCTTGCCTTCTGATTAAATTTTCTATTAAAAGCATGGGGGAAAAGAATGAAATTCATGAGCTTCACCTTTTGAAAGTAGATCTCCTTAGCTGCGTACAGAGGCACACACATGGTAGAGGATATACACATCAACCAGCCCAATGTCAGTGCCCACTGTGGATACACGTACGTCCGCTCGTATGTAAGAGGCTTGGAACGAACCAATCCAAACGCGAGAATCGCCTGACGTTAAACGAGCGCAAAATATTACTGGGAGCACGAAACGTTACGAGAATGAAAATGTTTAGTTTCACTTACAACAATGACAAGTGGGCTGCAGTACTTCCACATGATCACCCAAACACGCGACAAACGCATGCGCAGCATCTCCTCGGCGACAGCTTTGAAGTCAACGGCACCTAAATATAACCTTCTGCATGTTTCCGATAATGAAATCTACATATCTGAAAATTAACCTAATGTCTGTCCAGTGGCGTAACTGGGTTGAACTTAGGGCAGGTGCGATTTTCAAATACTTGGGCACACTTGATTACCATATCAACAAATTTATTGCACCACCCTGGGAAATATTTACGACAGCAACAAGTATTAATCATATGTTATTTCAAAGTTACATTTTTTTCTATGAAATCAAATGACTAAAATATTACAAATGATGTCTTTTTTACTATAAACAAACACAAGTTATACGTTGCCATTATTTGCGTGAAAATGTCAAGTAGAAAAATACATGAAAATTTCGCGGGAAGAAAATTTCGCGAATCAAGGAATATTATGTATTTCGCGGGAATTTAATTTCGCGAATGGCCAAAATCGATATTTTTTTGTTCTTTTTTTTGGAAAAGACAATCAAAATTCAACATTTTAGTTTGTTTATTAACCAGATTTTTTTGCTCTTCACACATTTAAAACATGTTGTATATAATACTAACATAACTCTAAAGAAATACTAACTATATTTTTCATGATATCTAATGTTCAATGTATTCAAAAATATCGAAAACGTTACAATGTAAAACGTCATCTTCCGACGCACAAATATCTTCATCATTGTCGCTATCGCTCTCATAAATCAAATGCATTTCTCCCGCAAAATTTTATGCCATTAAAGTAGGTAGTAAGAAGAAATTATGGCAAATAATGACTGAATTTGTGAAATTTCATTAATGAATGAAATTAGATGAAACACCTTTTGTTCTTCATACCATTATTTTTCTTTGTAATGTTCAAATTATCAATAGTAGTGAAGGTTCATACACAAAAATAAAGACTAATACAACCAAAAGTAAAAGCTTACTAAAACAAGCATATTCTAGAGAACTTCAATTAGTGTAGTCATACTAACATCAAATCTAAGCGAACCTGGAAAAAACTCCTAACTTAACATATTTGATATCAAAAGAAGCGGAATTTAATGGAGAACAACATATATAAAATCCTCTCAATAAGACTTTGAGCAATTTTTTTAAGGCCGGTTTAAGTGGGTGGTACTTTTTTCAAAATATACACTCATTTGAGGAACAACAATGAATTTTGGCTTGAATATGTTGGGCATTTTCTATAATATATTGTTGTTATTATTTTAGTATTTTTAGACAACATCCATCCATTGATATTTTATATATATGTTATTTTTTGTTGCATCACGTGACTCTTGCTTACGTTTATTTTGCAGACCGGAATGGTCAATTTTGTATAATAGAGTTTTGAGTAAGACAATGTGTATGAAAACGATATTTCATTGGATCTTGATATATGATAATTATGCTTGTACTACTTTAGGTGCAAAAATTTATTCGCGAAAGTCAATTTCGTGTCCGCGAAAATTAATCCTTTCAATGTATTTAAAGACCTTTAAAGACCTTCGGGTCTCCTTCGACTGCGGTCGCTTTTAAAAAAGAAAAAAAAAAAAATGCCCTAGGTTTTTGCGAAAAGATTTTTAACACACGGTTGACATCAATATCTGCATCATAGTTGATATGCATGAAAGCAAGACCACTCATTCTCGATTGTCCCATAGACGCACGCAGGTAAGTATTTAATCTTTTTAAAACACTTCCAGACCTTTCACACTCACACATAGCGGCAATCTTCAACAAGACGAAAGGATTTGGATACATATCCTCGTCGCACTCTTTCAAAGCCTTTGCAATGGAATCGGGTCGTTTTGACATAAGACATCTAACGCGACTTACCGTACATCCAAGCGACAGACACAAGTTCGCATGCGCCAAGGAAGAGAAGAGAGTAGCTGGCAGAAAAGGAATCCATCAGTGTGAACCAATACATTCCACTCTAAAATACCAAAAGTGAGATTGCCAGGAAGAAAAACACAAAACCAAAACATTCGTAAACTTTCTCTCGTCTTCATTCAGAAAACCTGTCTCTATAATAATCTCTCACAACGTTCGCGGATTTCTTGTTAAAAAAAGACGCGAAGCAAGTTAAAAACCAAAATCAATTTATAAAAGGAACATTCAAGGAAGGAAAGGAACATGGCATTCTGGGCCCTAGCGGATATAAACGCAAAATAAATTATGCAACCGGAAGTACGCCATAAAATTACTGTCCTTTCCAATGAAAAGCACTAACTAAGATATTCTGTCATCGACTTTGAAAATAACGTTTTTTTAACAATTAAAATTAAAATTTAAAAGTGGCTTTAATGAAAGAGAGAGACTTTGAAATTATTTGAGAAGTAAAAGATTAAATTGGATCACTCTCCTAGCATACATGATACAGAAATAATTCATTAAATATCTATAACTCTACCTGCGTCATACAAGGCAATCCCAGAATGCAGAGAAACGAACAAATCACCAGCACCACGATTTCCCGGCGTCCATTCAACTTCTGCGGAAAACGTTCGATGATCGAATAACATATCAACTCCACTTGTCCAAACTAAACGACAAGCATAATATACGCGTAATTATAGAAGGCTAGTTTAAACGGTTCATTAGGTCACGTGAACTGTCGTGGATATGAATAATGGGAACAGTGAAAAGGATTTTGTTAGTCATTGCTCACTGAAACAGAAAATCTTTTCATTTTTGCTATACAAAAACTAAAAATATAAAGGAACAAAGAAACTATATATAGCCCAGCTTTGAAAAGATGTAAATACAGCTATGAGTTTATAGGGGTTTTTTGTTTGTTTATTGATATATTTATTGTCGTCCCACAAAACCAACTCAAACCGATAATATTATGATCTTCGACTAACATCAAAAACATTCCCAAACAAAAACAAAAAGTTTACTTGACTGTCCAACCCAAGCGTGATTAACATGAGAAAGAAAATTGCAGACCACACATTGCTGTACTTCAACGTGGAAAGTGCGGCTGGATAGACAACAAACACTAAACCAGGTCCTGAAATTAAAACACGACCGCATAATAAAAGCAGGACTGAACATGAAACTAATAATAACCATGCAGTGTGTGCTTCATTATATTTAACATGGCCAACCGAAACACTGAAGTGCCCAGAAGGTTCCACGAGATTATGTCTTTAGAACGCACGTGAGTACTTATTTGCACCAATGAAATTGCTCAACCAATGCAAGCTACCATTATGCAACAAAATTACTTGCTCGTAAAGGAAATTTTCCAAGCAACATGGGATTCAGAAAAGTTATCGATTAACTCCATGTTTCTGAGCTGAAGTTTTAAAGAAGAACAGTTATCCTACCATCTGTTGCTATGGAAGGATCAGAGATATCCTTCTGCTGGATGTGCGCCATGTAACCGAGGTAGGCGAAAACAACGAATCCAGATAAGATGCTAGTGCAGGCGTCTGTTATGCTCACAATAAACGCGTCCCTGGTATACGAGAGAGAGAGAGAGAGCAATGAACAACATTTGTATTTCCTTACAAAACAAAGAAAGATTGCTTAATAGAAATAAAAGAACCAAAGAAATATAAATTCACGTGATAAAAGGAGATCGAGAGATATTAAATACGATCAAAATATAGCTTTCTTTTTTTAAGCCGAACTAGCTCGACCTGATGATGATGAAAATATAGCTTGATATTTATTAACATTTACAGCTATTTACATTATTTTTGGCACATTATCAAACAATTCTTCTCTGTTGTCCTGTACCTGAAAAAGTTGTTGTCTCGATTATTATAGCTTGCAAAGGTAAGAATGACACCAAATCCAAGGGTAAGCGAGTAAAACACCTGTGAAGCTGACTCAACCCAGACCTGCGTTGTGAGTTGAAAAAATGAAAGCAAAACATTGTTTCGATAATTAATAAGAGTTTATCTTTCTTTGCATTTCACGTGCAATTTAATTTATATAAAAATATATAAAAAATCCTTTATACAGTAAAAAGTCCAAAGTCTCATAGTCAAATGAACTATCCCGAATGCTAGATATATTATATGTAACAATAAGAATGCAACAGAAGGTCACTGGCCTACCTGCGCATCAAGCAATTTCTCCCATCTCGGCGTGATGAAATACAACACACCATCGACTGAACCTGGCAAAGTTAGCCCGCGCACCAGAAACACAGTTAACATTATGTAAGGAAGAGTAGCGGTGACGTAAACAACCTAAGAACATGTATCACTTTTCATATTCAACGCTCAAAATTCTTCTGGAAATTTCCAACGCATTCTAAGACACTGAAAGTAATTCACATGGCAAACTAATCTTCTTTTCTAACAAATTTAAAGTAAGAAAGTGGGTACTAGTCCCCTAAAAACCATACTTTTCCTGTGGTCTTTATTCCCTTCCAAATGCAGAAATACACCATTAGCCAGGCGAACAACAGACAGGCAGTTGTCTTCCAGTTGACGGAGCCAGTATCGTGAATCCCATTGCCGATGTTCAAAACAACATTGCTGTTTACAAATGAAAAAGAGAAAGGAATGACAAATTTCCACATCTGTCATATTACTCAAGAATGATCTAGGATATAAGTTTAAAAGGTCAAGTGTCTAAATGAGAAGATTGAGTTTTGGCAAATAAAGGGATTCCATCCAAGGGTACCACACACACATACAAATGATGGTTTCAAAGTTTAAATTGCTATATCGCGGGAACCGCTTGATTGTTTCGGCCAACTGACAATGTTTGAACAAAGAATTCAAATAGGTGGTTCGCAATTTCCAAAATGTTTGGTGATTAGGAGTGGAATGACACTAAAGCTACCTTACCATAGAGATAATGAGTGCAATTTGCACAGGGTTTAAACTGAATGCAAGAAATGCAACAAATATTAAAGTAAACACATTTTAATAATCCCCTTCAGACATCTTGTGGGCAATATCACATTTCGCAAACAACTGGGCACTTACAGAAAGAAATCTTTGCTAGGAGATGAGCCAACACACGTAGTGTTTCGCGATGCATCAAACAAATCACAGCAATTTCTTGATGACCATTCGTGATTGCAACCAATCCACGGTAAATCTTCTCGGAACGAATTAAAGAAATACAAACAGCTCCAAGCCAGAATGACATTGTAATAGATTGAGACGAGAAAACAAACAACAACCATGCCATATCCAATACCTACAAAAACGTTCAAGGCGTCCATTCAGGTGAATTTTACGGTATTTACTAGACCTGCTACTCAGAGATTGAAAATGGCACATTTGCCCAATAACAACAACGAAATAAAACATTTTTAGATAAACCAAAAAATATTATATATATTAATAATAAATACAACTATTCAACTGCCTCAATATACAACTTTATATAATGAAGATAAAGAAGTAATATTTTATATAACAATGAATTCTTACCCGTGAATATTGGACTGATTTGATTCCATGCTTTTAAAGGTCCAGCTTGTGTGTGCTGACCGACAGCAAGTTCAAGAAAGAATAGTGGTATGCCAGCAACCGCCAAAGTTATCACAAATGGTAGCAAAAACGCACCTAAAGTGATGACATTAGTATTTTTTTTAAAAAATGATTGACAGCATTAGCATTATATAACCCTTTAAAAACCAAATAATGTGATTGAAGCTAAAAAAATGAATTTCTAATAATTTTGTTTTTGACTGTAAATAGCTTCACAAATTATTCGCATCAGGACCTTTGGCCACATGACAAGATAATATATCTTAGACCCTTAATATACACTTCATGCCTTGAATAACCATCGGCCAGGCAATTCTCAAAAAAATGCCCAAATGGCTATTTTAGCATGGTATAAGGTTCCATCACTTTATTATAGTACTAGAAAAACTAAAATATCATTTTTTACAAACATTTTATTAAGTTTTACCTAAATATTAAACAAAATTGTCTTTAAAATAATTTTTTTTCTATATTTTTTCACTAAAATGGCTAAAAATGTCCCATAATTGACGTGGTTTTTTCATTTGGGCATTTATAAAACAAATCTATAGCCAAATGGTTGATCCTAAGTGTACTAAAGACCATGGTCACACTAACCATGTATAAAAATGACCTAAAAATACTGATTTCGTCTTCCAACAAATTACAGTTATTTTTTATGGGGTAAAATACTGGTGGTTAAGAAAATCCTGTTCCATACGTGACAGATTTTAAATGTACTGTAGAAAAAAAATTAATTCAAATAGAATTTGGTGCTAACAAGGCAATAACAATAACAATATATGCCAAATGTTAAACATAATTAATTAACCTGAAATATTAACATAATTTTTCACACTGAGGTTAGATTCTCAGGATTTTGAAAACCGTAACTCACTTTGTCCCATTCGTGACAAGGGTTTAGGTACATGACAATATAAGAAGAACATTGTTGTATCCAATAAGATAATGGTGTATTACTTATATGAGGTAGAGGTCTTAAATGCATAAAACATTGTTTTTAATGATTTTTTATTTTGGATAAAATGAGGTTTTTATAAAAAATGTCCCATACGTGACAACCCAAAAAAATATATTTTTAGATCAGGTGAAAAGTGTGTATAAGTGTCTATTTATTATGTATGGCTGTTCAAATAATTAAAAAAGGGAAAATAAGGTTGTTTTGATTCATAATATACTAAAAAAAACCATTAAAAGTATAAAAAAAGGTTTCTTGTGTGTTTTATTAAATTAATTCTGAAATGCAGTTACAGTAATCATTGTTTGGCAAGTGAGTAAACAGATATTCCAGGAGAAGTAGTTGAAACTGTTTCCAGCCAGTACAAGGTAAAATTTTTTAAATTAAAGAAATCAAGGCTAAAATACCATACGTGACACCAATTTTTTTATTTCTATACACAATACTTCAATTATTTTTACAGCAACTACATATTTGTCTTATAGGTAAAAGTTATGCATCCAATTCCCGGAATGGAAAAGCAGTGGAAGTCGGATGAGATTTGGTATCGCACAGTTGAGCAACGTATTGAACCTCCCACCCCCTTAGCATGTGGAAGAAGAACAGGCACATGATCCTTTACCTTCAAAGAAATCTAGAAAAACATTTTTATTTACTTTTTATCATAGAGCTTAATTTTGACTAATTTTTTTTTTGTTTTATGTATATATCTTGATAAAAAAAATTGTCATGTATGGGACATTTTGGTGTTTATGGGTCTCTTTACTTATAACCTTGCTTTGAACTAAAAAATGTAATTACCTTTAAACCAAATACTTAATTTTCTTCAAATAACCTATGTATTTCAGAAATATTTGAAAAAAAAATATTTAACCGTCAAAAAACCTGAATAAATCACATCTTATACATTGTCTCCAATAATAATGATGTATTTTAGGCATTTGTAAACCAAATATTAAAAAAAATATAAATACTTTGTAGTTACTGGTGTTTTTAAAACGTGTCTACCCTTTAGTGACTTCATTTAAACAAATTACAACCCACTATTATTTTATTTTGTACATATATATATATACATGGTATTTATTTGTTATTATCACGTATGGGACATATTTTAGCTACCTTGCTTCATTGGGTTCAAAAACTATTTCTTGAAAGGGGCCTAATCTGAGTTCCCATTATTATTTTTAAAAACTACAATACCCTAAGCTAGAAAAAAAAGCAAAAAAACTTTAAAATTCAAAAAAAATTTTTTGAAGTTTTGGCTTTGCAGTTTGAGCATTCTTTTTGAGAATCACCCGGCTGTAGGTTATATAGATTTCTGTGGTGCATGCATGGGTACACAGTCCACAAAAGTTATTACCTACAGTCTTCTCATTTCCGCGTACGTTTTCGGGTACCCGCTCGCCGGCACGTACACCAACCTTCGTATAGGAATGTTCGTAAATTTTTTTGCGTACGCCAGATGTTTTTTAACTTTTATGTAAGGGGAATGAAATTTTTTTTGGTTTTATAGACATGAACTTTTTTGTGTTTTCTTCATAACTTATTTTTAAACCCACACCAAGTACATTGTATTTCTAAATTTGAATACTGTAACTCTTGTAAGTACTTTTTGTATTAGATTGTTTTTGCACCAAATCAAACATTCTTTGCTCATTTTTAAAATATCTATGATTTGAAGTTTGCAAAATGTACGATGAATGTACCGGAATTCATATTTTCCGTATGCCAAGCGTAATATATTTCTATGACGTACGCATTTAGAAAAAAAGAAAAACATGGTTTTAATTATAAAAATCTGAGCATGCTGTGTCTACATCCTAACCCCCTAATGACCTGGCGTGTCAAAGAAGCCGTCATATCGCAATATCCCTTCAACGAGCTGCAGATTTATCTGACCCAGCATTGGTGCGCATTCAACCGCAGTATAGATGTTTTCCGCGGTTTGGTTTAGCCTCTGGGCTGGCCTTCTCCACTGTAATAGTAGAGATGGTTTCAAGTGACTCTGGCCATGGAGACATTCAGGTCATCACCAAATCGATCGGTTGCATTTTATACGTCAGGGCATTAAATGTTAGCATGTGGAGAGCTGGCAATAGCACAAGCAGTCATATTAACAACAAAAATAATATAATGCGTAGAGATAACAGACTAAAAATTCAATGTTATAACAAACTAAGTTTCTTATTAACGCTGCACATAAATATATTAGTTAAAAAATTGCAGAATTATTGGTGTTAAAAGAAACAACGTAGCTGAACAAAGCTTGCGTACGCGTTTTACAGTTACGCGATCGCGTACCTACAACATCTGAGGAACGGCTTTTATCCCTCTCCTGCATTTTACTCATTGAGAACCCTGGTCATTCAAATGAATGAGAATGTAAATTTGTTAAGTTTTTGTTTAATTTATTAATTTTTGATATTTTCGGAGCGTTCAGTACGAAATATGGGGAAAATTAAACAAACGTGATATGATTGAGGCGTGCGAGTAGTCGAAGAAGGTAGTAGGAAGAAAATAATTTGAGGAGAGCTTTTGAACGCACGCCTCAGGAGATTAAGGCGTGCGCATGTGATCGCACGCCTTATATGAGAAAGCCTGTTGCGTACGCAATTTTTTTGCGTAGGCAACAATTTTAATGAGAAGACTGCACATATGATTTTCAGTTTAGTCTTTCAATGACATTGTGTAAACAATGGCCAAGTCTTGAACACAGTTGCATGTGCACTGGTTGGAGAATTGCTCAAGAAGAAAGCTGGTACAATTAATTATGTATAAGACCAGAAAAGGAAGTATTATTGGGTTTCTACATGTTTTTATATTTGAAAAATAACATTATACAAAACACATAACTCCATATTTCTATCTTCTCTAAAATTTCTGACTACAAATTTCTTTGGTCTCTAATTAATTTATTTTCTTCTCTGTTATCTAAATATTGAACCATTGTTTTTAAAAAAAGCATATGTGCCTTTCTTCAAATCACCTGGGGAGAAATCTAATGACAATTTTGTTTTCGTTATTGTCATCCATTTTGTTTTTCAACTTCATGGGGTCTGTTTAACATGTTACTCACTTTTAGAGTTCAAAATAGAAAATAAAAATAATAAAAAAAGAAAATGAAAGGCACTCAAGGGACATTTACATATACAACAGATGTGGAAAATGTAGGACAAGGTGGTTAGCAGTTGTAGCAGTAGAATGGACTAAAAAAGAATGGTTAAGTGAGGACAAGGAGACTAATTAAACCCTTGAGTCTCTACTAATTCAAGAAGGGAGAACTTCAACATGTCACCCATAAAAAATGATATCTTATATTTGTGCGACTCAAAACATTGAAATTATTGTTCTTCTGTTTGCTGTTTTCCACATTGAAAAATCATGTACAATTTCTAGTAGAATTCAATGCAACATGTTCAATCTTGTTTTGTACTATACAACTTGTAGTAAAGTGCTTTCTGTACAATTTTAGTGTTTTCACAACAAATCACGTATTAAAATTCGGCGAGGTAATAAACTAAACAAAACAAGAAAAGCCTGATTTCAAAAGCTCTGAGGATAATTTATGTTAATTATTCATAAAGTATTAAGCAATGTGTTTTTAAGGTTTTTCACACACAATGATCAATGTTAATTCTATATAACTAAAATAAAGATTGAACTATTGTGCAGATTTTAAATTTTCATTCAACCTAACAGACCCATTTCTCTAATGTACAGTGATATAACCTAACTTTTTGGTTTTCCTGTCAGACAAGTGGGAACAGCCTTCTAATAAAAAATTAGTTGTCCGCAAAAACTTCTGGTCGTCCGACTGAATTATTATTTTGGCCTTCTATTTCATGTTTGCCTCCACACATGCCTTAATCTCCTGAGGCATCCGTTTAAAAGCTCTCCTCAAATTATTTTCTTCGCGTAAGGTGTGCGACTATTTGCACACCTCAAACATATCGCGTTTGTTTTGTTTAATTTTCAACTTATTTCGTACTGAACACTAAACGTTCTGAAAATATCAAAAATTATTCAATTAAACAAAAGCTTAAACGAATTTACATTCTCATTCACTTAAAAATGACCTTAAAACACGTGATGATTGTTGTTTAGTGATGTAGTTTACAACATTAGTTATGCTCCTTCTGTATGCCTAAGTTGTTACTTCGAAATATGTGCAAAATGAAGGTTTAATTTGTTGATTTATTGTCAACATGCTTTACCTTTTGAATTTCTACTGTGTTACAGAGTAGTTCTTCTGCATTAGTTTGTCTTTGAGTTGAAAGACCTGCAATACATTCAGCTAAATAAGTAAAACTTATTTACAAAAAGCCTTGTTTTAAAAAAAATTGTTTACAGATTTAAAAACATTGATGTCGACAGATAGAAGTTGGTTATGGTTACTATGGTTACTAATCGTATGATTAGAAGAACTAAAGAAAATATATGATAAATATGCTGAAAAAGATTTTTAAAAACACAAACACAATATGTGCTTTAACTGATTGATTGTTCAGAAGAATTCAAATCAAAAAACCATGCTTTGTTTTTTATATACCAGAGCTGCATGTTATTAAAAGAGGTTTCAGGTTTTAAAGATATTTTTGTATTTCAGTTTAGCATAAAATGATTCACTAACATGAACTAAAAAAGTTAACGCTTCCGTCCTCAATATTATTAAGTGATAAAAATGTTCTGCGTTAAACATCGCGCGTACGTAAATCATAAAATAGATATTCACAGAACAATATATGTAATTATGCCATAAACAACTAAGCCAATGTATTTTCAGATTTAAAGCCAAACAAGAAACATGAGTATGTTTTAAAAGTAAAGACCATTTACCGCGCATGTTTTAAATGACATGTTTCAGAATTAAAAAATGAGATTAAAAATTTATCACACATCATCACACACACGTCTAGACAAATTCAGGCGAGTGGATATCGAACACCTGGAATGTTTTTAACTTCGGTTAGGCGTGCGAAGCACCACACACCTAAATTTTTCTTATGAGAAAGCCTGGCACAGAGGTTTTCATAGAAACAATTTTAATATTTAAAACAAAAATAAATTTGTTTGGAATAATAACTAATCGTCCCATCGGACAGTTGGAAGGCAATAATTTAAAAGTTTCACTTGTCCGCGGCAAAGTTTGGTCGTCCCGTACTGTCGGACAACCGTTAGGTTATACCACTGATGTATATATATATATAATTAGTTGTTTTAAATATACTCTCTTAGTTAAACTTTAACATCAACTTACCACCTCCATTTTTAAAACATTTGAACGGAAACCTCCAAAAATTACCATAACCAACAGCAAATCCAATGCAAGAGAGTAAGAATTCCACTTTTGAAGACCATTGTTCACGAACGTCCATATTCTAACTTGTCATTTATCTTATTGCTTTAAAAGAAATTTAAAAAATGTTCCATTTGTGGGTTTGTTTGAATTAAAAGGTCATTAACAACTTATTTTCATCACAGATAATATCAAACACCAGCACCCTTGTTATTTAATAAGTCATCTCTGAAATTATAACAGGGGGTATTCATATAGCAGATGTTCTACCCCATCTCCAAAAATACCGCACAAAAAACAGAAATTAACTTGATACACACATATATATTTATAATTACCAAAAAGATCACCATTACAGTTAAGGGCAAATCTGCAAAATCATGTCCCATACTGATATAGATTATTTTTTTATTACAGAAGAGCAAATCTGTATGTTAGGGATAGGTTTAGGTTAGGTTTCTTAGTAAGAAAGTAAATAACTGATTTACAATGAAATGTTGGGTCTATATTCGCAGAAATATAAGATCCGCTGTCGGAACAATATCCACGGCCTAACTAATAAGCACAATTTTATATGTATAGGGGTAGACTGCACTTTGAGAAGAATGACCATTGGCGGCATTTTCAACAGCGTTTATCATTAATGCTTTGCGCATAGGCAGATAAGGTGCATTGATTGTTGCAGTGCCTAACACTCAATACAAATAATTGGATCATCTACTTGAATTTGAGAAATCAGGTTGAAGAGCTTCTATTATTCAATGTGAATTTTGAACATTGCATTTGCATTCAAGATTTTGTTGTGTCCACGTGGTGACATTGTGAAGAAAGAAATATATACAAACGATTTATGAGCAGAAATGACATTTGGCATAAGCCGGTTATGGCAAGTTAAGTTCTTAAAAGTGGTTTATTCACCATTCACCATTATTTCTTTACAACCATTTAATCATCTTAAAGCCCATAGTGGCTGAGTAAAAAACCTGCATAATGTTGATTTAGTTTGCAATTTAAAGCTTCATCTTAGTGTATATGCTTGAAAATTGACCCATTCTAGCCACTTCCTATAAACCCCAAAACATGCATTCATAATGTTATTTTTCCTAGTTATTCGGTTTTAAATTAAGCACAAACCAGATCTAGCTAGAACGTAAAAAGAGAATTCTTCTTCAACACACGTCATAAATACCTTCCCGCCTTTATTTGTTTTGGTTTTCATGCCAATGGATTTTAGTCGCCAGAATGTCTTTGCCCGTTTTCTCGCTTTACCAAAATCTCCGAATTTTTGTAAAAGAATTTTTACGAAGGAATACTGAAATATTTCTGCACTATAGTAGTAGTACTGTAGTTCAGAAATACTACGTTTTCCGCACATCTTTCCCCAATTGATTCTCTTCTTCTTCCACGTTATCTTTTGATCTTGTCTTCTTCGCTAACGTTTCCTTTTGATAAAATAGCTTGTAAAATCTCTTCGTCTGTAGAGGGTGTCCACTGGGTCACTTAAACTTCATCGTCAAAATCAACGCAGCTTTCCGCTGTTACACATCGTTTCGAAACAGATTAAGCGCTTTAATCAAATCATGTAAATCTTTCAGACAAGATTCTAAATGGATCGTCTAGTTTGTTTGTTTGTTGTTTAACGAGGCTTCCAGAACGCTAATTAAGCCCTCGACCCGGAGATTTAGTGTATTTAATTGTCTCGAACCCAGAACCT
The DNA here is from genome assembly GCA_963930725.1 of Candelabrum cocksii. Taxonomy (NCBI): domain Eukaryota; kingdom Metazoa; phylum Cnidaria; class Hydrozoa; order Anthoathecata; family Candelabridae; genus Candelabrum; species Candelabrum cocksii. Next base: position 11,444,413 of record OZ005666.1, on the reverse strand, counting down.
TTTGGTTAAGAGCCAAACGCCATTTCCATTGCGCATGCGCCGGATAGTTCATTAGAAAGCGCCAGCGGGGCAACAACAAAAGAATTCTACGAAATAGAAAGGAGCTCAGCATATAAATATCGCTCGTAGAACAACCAACGGATATTCCTATATACAGAAAAAAATAAAAACTGTTCAAAATAGGATTCATGGCATCTATTTGAACTCAGAGGAAATGCTTGAGATTTGATAGGAAATCTGCTCCGTGCTGACCACCATTGCATTTGAAATGACAAAGACTAATTATCGGATGTCAAGATTGAATGGAATTGCGTTCGTGTTTGCGTTCGTGTAAGGTGTCAAATAAATATAACATTATGGTATATGCATGTCTATTTTAACATGTTGACGTCATGAAGTATCTTGGTGATATTTCGTTTGATTGTGAGGCCCCACCTTGCTCTAATCACCTCATCGATGTTCACGTAGCATTCGCCGAAACACGTTTCCTTGCCAAACGACCGCCTGTTAAATGGGTGACGCTTTCGTGAATATACTCGCATGCGCATCAAAGTCTTATTGTCAGATGGTTTTGTCTGAAAGCAAAATTTAAAATATTCGCCAATCGTGGCTTGCAACAGTTCGGCGTCGTGCCATTTTGTTTTGATGACGTATTTCTTGTTGGGCAACAACGAGACGTGAACTTTGAACTGTGAGTTCTCCTGAAACTGTCCATTTATCGACATGTGAGAGACCTTGCCGGCTATATAAGCCCTGTTGGTGTCCTCTTCCAGAGAATACAGCAAGGAAGCATGCAGGTCCATGTTCCTGTTTTTAACAGTATACTTTTGGTGGGAGGATGATGATCGTGTATCGTCGTTATTTGCATTGTTCATTATCTCTTGAATTTCATCGCAAATGGACGGTGATTCCAACGGCACGTTCTCGTTTTCTACTATAAGGTTGTGCGCGGAGTTGTAGAATTCCGACTCGTTGTCCGGGATGGAGACGACAGACACAGATTTCCTGTACTCCGGTACGGAAATTTCGCCTTGCACCATTACGATGTCCGACTGGTCGTCGGTGCTTACCGGGTTATACTTTTTCTTGCAGCAGATACGCAAGCACATTATCTCCAGTAGGGGAATTCAAACATAACCTACAGTTTCCACAAAATAGATCGCACGAAACGACAAACTAACTATGAATGAATAACATTCAAATCTCGATGTACTATACATTCTAGTTCTTAGGCCGATTATATTTCTCAATAGAGCGTGTTAAATAGAGAATTCCGGTAATTGAAACCTATGGACGATTCCTGTGCTTGCTTTATATCAACTCTTAGGAAAACAAAAGAAATCTTATTCAGCACAATTCCTCGCGCGATGTATTTTTCGTGTTATATTACACGAGGGTATGCGGGTCGTATAACATCTTTGATCTCATGGACATAAGCATCCATGCCCCTGATGCATAGCTGCCATGGAGTTTTAAATACAAAGTTGGTACATTGCGTGGGTTAACTCACCACTGTTTTCCTCTTTCTGGAGTTGGCGTTAGAAAGGGAATCCAGCTGTAAAAACATCTGCACCAATAAACCATCAGATGATTAAACCTCCATAATTGGAGAAAATCATCTTTTGAAACCGTCCAAAAGCGACGAGCGAAAAGCGACGTTAATAGAGTGATTGATGATGATGATGATGATGATGATGATGATGATGATGATGATGATGATGATGATGATGATGATGATGATGATGATGATGATGATGATGATGATGATGATGATGATGATGATGATGATGATGATGATGATGATGATGATGATGATGATGATGATGATGATGATGATGATGATGATGATGATGATGATGATGATGATGATGATGATGATGATGATGATGATGATGATGATGATGATGATGATGATGATGATGATGATGATGATGATGATGATGATGATGATGATGATGATTCCCATGTTGACCTCGTTTAACCAAACGGTCTATTTAATTCTAACGACGAATATTTAGATTTTGAAGAGTTGCATAATTTGGAGATAAATATGACGTTAACAAACTTATTTGATATCGAAGATAATAATAGAACTACATGTGATATTATGTTCGTAAATCTTAAAAAGTATATATATAAAAAAATTTATAATTTTATAAGTAAACACTGCCATAAAATATTCCTCAGAAAAGTAGTAGGAAGTCAAAATTATTCCAGCAATACCGTAATGCCTCGATTAAGCGCCCCCTCGTATAAGTGCCCCCCTCGAATAAGCGCCCACCCTCTTGGTTAAATTATTAAATAAACGCCCCTCTCGAATAAGCGCCTACCCCTCAATCTTCAGAAACCGGCGCCTATTCGAGTTTTCGGCAAAAACAGTAGCACGGAAAGAAGAAAGGCCACGGAACACAGTTTTTTTTAATTTTCATTTTTATTTTTATTTTCCATTTCTTTATAACAGGGAAACTTTTTTAAAAAGCTGCCGTCAGATTAAACGAGGTGACGGATTGTGGCAACTTGAAGGCACCCCCGAGAAGAGAAGTGGTACAGTGGATTCTGAAATCATGGGATATGTTGACGAAGGAAATGATTCGAGATTCATTTGTTTCTTGTGCAGTGACTTGCACTACGGATGGAAGCCAAGATGACTACATCACATGCTTCAAAGAGGGTAAACCTTGTCACGAAGGCCGTACAATGCTGAAAGAGCAGTTTGAATATATGAACACAGAGGAAGCAAACCGGTTTCAAGCCGATGAGAGTGATATCGCTGATGCGAGTCCGGACATTTTACTCGTCGACGAAGACAAGAAGAGTGACGAAGATGTGAAAATAGATATTTTGTGAAAGAAAAAAAAGTGTTTCTATTAAAAGCCGCCTTTTATTTGTGTTCAATTTTTCTGAATTGCAAATAAGCGCCCCCCCCCTCGTATAAGCGCCCCCCCCCCCCCAAATAAGCCCCCAACGGACCCTAGAGCCTCGAAAATTAATTAAGCGCCCGGGCGCTTAATCGAGACATTACGGTAATAGCAAATACTGGATTGATTAATATCGGCCAATTCTGGTTTAGTAAGTTGTCAGCTTTATCAGAAATAAGTCTGGTGGTAATTTGGAATTTATTTCAGACACATCATCGTGAGAATGTTCAGCCTAGCCCAAGTATTGTGTTTCCAGAGGATGGTATATTCAGAATATCAATAAATCAAAACAAATTGAAAGAACTATGTAACTTTTACATATCATCAATTTGATAACGCCAACATTATATTTCAATACCCTAAAGGCAGGCCCGCCGAGAGGGGGGGGGGGGAGGGACAAGGAGGGCAATGTACCCGGGGCCCGTGCTAAACAAAAGCCCATAAATATTTGAAACAATTTTTATTTTGTTTAGCAATGGGCTTAAATGCTTTAAAATTAAAAAATAAAAATACTGATTTGGTCTAATTAGTAGGCCGCCTAAAGTGCAATGCAAATAACAGCTCATATAATCTGTTATCAATAGCAGCTTTTTTTAGGTTTAATTACTATTACGGTACCTTTTGTGCTTCATCACTAATTAATGTAGAAAGTTTTATTGGTCTAATACCACATACTAAACAGACGATAGGTAATACCTATAAGGCCCCAATAATGACATAGGCCCTTTTCAATAGCCCCAACCTAAAAAATTGTTTGCGCCTCCGGCGAAAATAATACTCGCTCGCTCGCTCGTTCTAGGGCCCAACTACACTTCTGCCCCCCCCCCCCCCCCCCCCGTGCGCTTTTTTTCTCTTGGCGGCCCTGCCTAAAGGTGCAAGTTGATGGTTATCAACCATACGAAAATATAAAGAAAATGTGTGTATGTACGTTAGGGTTAACTTAAATCTCTTAAGGCCGTTCTCCACTTGCGACTTTTTTCGCACGCCGCGACATTATCAAACGAAAAATATCGGTCAACCTTTTTTAGCAATCTCCACTGGCGCGAAATTCTTGTTTTTGTTTTTTGAAAACATGCAAAATGCAACACTTCTTTTACACCAAAAAAATATTTTAACAGTTTTGTACTGGAAAGAAAAACAAAAAAGAACACAAAAAATATCGAATGAAGAAAAGGAGATTGGTCTGCTAAATGTTCGGTGTTGATGTTGATGTAGTAGCAGAATCTTCCAGAAATTCCTTACAGGATATATTGTATTGGAATGAGCTGAACTACTACAAGCAAGAATTTTGTTATTGGAAAAACCTTTGTTCTAAAAATTGTGCGATCAACTGATTATTTTTACACAAAGACGGTTCATCGAATTAACGTCCCGGCAGACTTCCTCATTCCCTCTTTCATGTCCCGGTTAGCTGACCCGCGAATGACGCAATTTTTAATTCGGAAGAAATTTTGGTGGATTCGCAAAGTAGTGAAATTTGACGGAATGGATGACAAAATATATATTATTTAATTGATGGGTTGAAAAATTAATTAGGTTTTAATTAATTAATTAAGTTAAGTTTACTTGTTTTGAGTACAAAAAGGAACATATAACACTTGTCATCTTTTATAGAACTTTTTGTCCGTGAAACTTTTATAAAAGATTTATGCGAGAATTTATTTTTAAGGTGGATGATAATCAACAACACGTAGCGGAGTTGAATATCACGCACCAAGAATGATAAATCTGATGAATTTAACTTGGGAATATTTTAGATATTAAGGAAGATCGTTTTTCCATAAGGTCTGTTGCTCATGTAGGTTTTTTAGTGGTTTCATGGGTGCCCATTGTTTAGTATGTATTTAGTAGTAGTTATAGTGTAATTTTATTTATAGTTGATTGATGATATCGTACAATAGTTTGAAATAAAACTAATAAGAACTGAGAGTAAAATAAAGTACTAGAATAAATATAAAGCTATTTCCGTATACAATATATTTTATATATATTAAATAGTAAAGATGATTTATTATGCCGGCGTTAATTTTGACGTCTTGGCGTAACTAATTATTGTTTTAAGTGCACATTCATGGTACAGGAAAATGGAAATTTGCTTTCAAAATGACAATGTTTCAGAGTAAATTGTTAAAAATAGGTGAATTTACGACTTGCGACGGCGCAAAATGCGCCCATATTGGCGTAAAGTCAACATTTGATTGTGGCGAAATTAGGACTGGTGGAATAAGGACCAACAAGGTATATCATAGCTATTTATGTCAGCAAAATATTGAAAAAGTACACTATCTACCGAACGAGAGCTTACAGACTTCATATACCGTGGACACCACAGAGCGAGGAAAAGCGACCTGTGAGGCGAAGCTATCAAAATCTATGGTTTCCAGAAAATTTCTTCCCTTAAGAGGGAATACTAAAAAGATCGGTGAAATCATCGATTCATAAGGGACAAATAAATGTACAATCTGCATCAGCTTCCACTTGAGTTATCCCAACACAATCTTGGTGAAACCACTGGACAAAGAGTGCATTCAATCCATCTTCTTTCAACCACGTTTTCTTTTTCGATATCAACACCTTGTTCGCAAATCTGTTAAGTAGTCAAAATAAGTAGTCAAAATTTAGAAAATTATCCAATTAGATATAAAGTTCTTAGAAGTAGTTTCATCTAACTAATACACGCAAATAACATTTAAAAATATGCTAAACACCTTGCAATTTTTGGTCTTCACGAAACAGTTCCCAACAACTGTCCAAAATGTGTTGACGAGTTTCCACTGCAGATTTCGAAAGCTTCAAAGGTTTATCTAACAATCAATATATGGATATAAGTTCTATATTGTACTTAGACGAAGATGTGTAACTGAGGAAGAGTACTAACTGGGACAAAACAGCTATCTTGACATGAACCATGAACACTGAGCTACTTTCACTATATATAGACAATAGTTAGTAACGACGAACACTTCACATTATAAATTTGAAAAAGAGAATTTGAGCATTATTGGTTATAAAAATAGCATATATAATGCAAATTAGAAAGTGTACCTTCACAAATTAACCTAGCGTAAAAGCAAACGTAGGCACCACAGCTCATACCATCGGGTTGCAATGTGTGCTCGATATCCGTGATTTCTACTAGATTTTTGCTAAATTTACGAAACAATCGAACTCCAACCATTTTTCCGTATGCAACTGTTTGTGTTGAGGCATTATTAGCAAGGGGATCAACAAGGGTCATTGAATTATCCGATACGTTCAAACCATCAGCATCCCAGTGTGCTCAACTCGGATTGATTGGTATTATAACCTTCTTAATTACATTAAGATCACGTCCCTGCCACAGTATTCTAAATGACCTGCCAGCCGCAATAGCCTGTACTTCTACAGAGCCACAGTAACAAATCTCTACATACTTCAGACACTAAATAGTTTTTTCCATTGCTAGTAATGATTCTAAAAAACAAAAAATCTTAAATTATTCTTAAAATTCATCTTAAAAATCCTCATTTATAATATCAGTGTATATATCTGTTCCCAAATGTTTAGAGCATTGAATCATTGAAAGAGTTAATTTTACACTGAATATAAATAATTTTAAGAGTAGCTATAGCTAGCTAGCTATATAATAAACTGTTGAGTCCCGAAAAAAAACCCTATTATTAATTTTGAGAAAGTTTTCAATTTACTTTCAGACACATACTGTATTTTATGACTTTAGTATTTAATAACAAACATCACAATAAAATAACGTTTGTTTTTCTGTTTTCTTTAATTTCAACCAAAGTTTCCAACCACTCCTAACATTCCACTCCTAACTTGAGTATATCGATGGGTTTTTTTTTTTCTAGAAAATTGGTGGCACAACAAAATATATATATAAAAAGATCATTTAAGCTAGATGTAGACGTAAATGTAGCTAAATAAACAATAAAATTAAATATGTAATATATATATAGCTGCTAATTAATTTTCAGTTAATTTGGTTATGAAATAATCTCCGTCTTATAAGAGATGATTGTATTTAAAGAGCAGCCAAACTTTCAATTTCAATAATACACCAACATAACTCCATAACTACAGTTTCCCACTGCTTGAAAGTTATATTTTTGCAAATTTTCCCCGCATGGCTTTGGAATTTAATGGTTGTTTCAGCCAATGTCCTTTATTGTCCTTTATTGCGGGACATGAAAGAGGGAATGAGGACGTAAATTCCGGTTCATCATGTGTTGCCATTTTGATCTGTTTATGCTTCTAATTTTTTTGCTGACAGCGTATTTTTCTCTTTCTATTGTCTTTCGTCAATTTGATTGGTTTGATTTCCCAGCGAAATTTTTTGATGAAAAAGAAGTAGGATCAAATCCAACATTCTTTTTTTTACGAATCGGTCAAAAGAATTTTTGTTTTTATAACTGTGCGCATGCGTACCATCGAAAATAGTCGCGTCGTACGAAAAAATTGCAAGTGGAGAACGGCCTTTAGGGAGTTTCATCATTAATGTCTAAACGACCTTGCTCGTCAACATCTTTGCCAAAACAATTAATATTAAAGTGCTCTGATTAAATCTAACAGATTGCGGTTGAAATCTCCAAATGACGGCTTTTCGTTATCTTGGAAGAAAAAAATGTTTAATACCTTTTCAGAATTGATCGTGAACTCAGGTAAACAGCCTGCTGATGAACAGCGACGTCGAGACTTAAAAGCATATTTGTGCTTTAAATTTGTTATTTACACAATTGTTTTTAAGTACAAGCTTGATGTAGCAAAACAATGAATACTAAACTTTGGTTTACATTAAAATATGGAAACAAAAACAAATTATTTCAGTGGTCGATGTTTTTTCGATATGCGTGCGAGAGGATTTTTGCGCAATTTTTGAAAAAAACGGGAAAATTCAAATTTGCATTTCTACACGCGTGGTTATTGGGCTTTTTACTATGTAAGATCTACAATCGTGCCAGCAAGCTAATATACGCTGTAAATTGTGTTATATTGACTCTACTGCAACCAAACTTGGGCAACTGACCCGTGTATAAGTTTTCACCGTTTACTAAAATATAGTAATCTCACGTGACTAGTATATATTTTACAGACCAGAAATATAGCGTATATTAGCTTGCTGGCCCACATTTTCGCAAAAGGTGTATTACCTCTTCCTTCTAACCCAGAGCTATTGCCAGCTAGTTAACCCAAAAACATTCCATGCTATATAGGTCTTAGGACCTCAAAAAAGATAACATAATTTTCACCTTCAACCTTCTATTTTTGCAACATATAAACAACTACACGAATGTATTATAGATATATAACTTTTATGGAATAATAAAAATAGCTATAAACAGTAAAATAAATAGTTAGGTATGTACTATTTTCCAAAGACGCAATGCAAAAATAACTTATATACATCGAACAACATACATTCATTCTCAACGCAAAACCATTAGTTAGATGTATATATATATATATTAGGAGATAACACATACTCTTCGTCAAGTGATCACTCTAGAGGGTTCATTTTGCAGTTTATCAAGTTATTGTGATTGAATGAGTTCAATAAGAGCTCTCCATTGACACTTTGAAGGGCTTTGAGAGAGCTACTCGACAACTTAGAGGTGGGTGAACGAATCAACATCTTCACAATGTCGATCAAATGCAACTCCATCGCACTCTCTAGCGCAGTCTTGCCAAACACATCTTTCTTGTTCGTATTCACCTCAGCATCGTAGACGAGGAATCGAATCGTCTCTATGTTACGCTTCAAAACCGCCTGAAAGTAAAACAAATTTTGTTTACGTTTCGAAAATATATGTGCTGCTTCTCATAAAAACTCAATCAATTAGAAGTAGAATAAGATGCCTGGGTCTTGATGATAACATTTTAAAGCAAGATCCTAATTTTCAAATTTCAAAAGAATGTTTATTATTTGTCGCTTTAGAAAATGGGTTTCATAAGTCAGACATAAATTCGTACCACGTGTAGTGGGGTGCGTCCATCCAGGTCGGTAACGTTCATATCAACGCCAGCTTTCTTCCACAAGTGCAATCGATCAACATCATTTTCGTTAGCAGCTATGCACAACTCTCTAGCCACTTCAATCTCGTCATGATCAAACTTCGCTCCCATCTCCAACAAAATGTCGACAACTCTGTACTTCTTATTTCTGAAAAAGAAAACAGAGAGAGTGGAGAAGCAGTTCTCTAAAAAGTTACTGTTGATTTCTATGCAAGAAATGGTCAGTTTACGGAAAGCATGTCCCAAAATAGATATTGTAATGCACAGAATGAGAATTGTTGACAGTTTTTCATGCTAAACAAGAAACCATGAAATATACAAGATCACAATTACCTGATTGCATCAAACAGTGGTGTTCTACCTCTTCTATCGCGTACGTATATAGAAGACCCATGCTTGAGTAGCAGCATCACAACATTGACGTGACCTTCAGAGGACGCCAGATGCAAGCTGGTTTTACCATCGTAATCAGATGGTTCATTTAAGTTTGCGCCTTGATTAATTAATTGCTGAATTGCCTCCAAATCTCCTGATTTTGCCGCGCAGGTCAAAAGTATAGGGAGTAACGCCCTGCGTACAGAATTCATCTCCTGAAAAATACATAAATTGAAAATAACAATAAAATAAAAATGTTTTAAATAACTGTTCTAGGCTTATTAATTGATAGATTCATTTCTACTCATTACATGTCAGTAAAATACCTTTTGTGATCCAACTCTCAGAGACTTGGCAACAGATTTGACAAACTCGCCGTCACGCATAGAATATTGTCTGTCTTTCTGAGGAATGGTGACTTCTCCACGAAGATTGCAAGATAAGAGATCTTTCTTACATTTGTATGAGAGGTCCTTTTTGCCAAGAATGTAAGCCATTTTAGTGAGTGCCGCTTCCGGCGTCATGTCATAACCCGGGATGACTCCGATATCAAACATGACCTTCCCGGCAGCATAAGCATCTGACACTGACCCTGTATAGCACTGTGTGATGTTCATAATCAACACCTGGCGTTCGGCTGCCGATCGAAACTCTTCTACCAGATCTGGGCGATTTGATGGAATGTTTCCAGCGCCGAAGGATTCAATCACAATCCCCTCAATCGGCGCAGACAAGAAGGCTCTCACAATTTTAGCGTTAATGCCTGGAAACAAACGTAACAAGCCCACGTTTTCACTCATTTCAGAGTGCACACAGAACGGCATCATGGTTGTCTTAGGAAACACTGCATCCCACATCACGTCAATCTCAGTGCCAAGTTTGGCAAGGGGTGGTAAATTTGGTGATGCAAACGCATCGAGTTCAGATGCGCTTACTTTCTGACTGCGATTTCCACGCAGAAGTTTATTGTTGAAAAACACAGTAACTTCAGGTATTATGAAATGACCTGCAATTTCTAACGCACCAATGAAATTGCTACGCCCATCATTTCTTTGTTCGAATATCGGAATCTAAATAATTAATAAAGATAATTTTGGTTTTGCATTTGGAACATAAAAAGAAACATTAAAGAAGTAGAAAAATACACAATTGTTGTGTTGATTGTTAAAATCATTATCTCTCAGTAAAACCATCATTCAATTAATTAACTTAGAACAAGTTGAACAATAGAAAAACAGGTAGTGTTATATTTTAAAGTTTTTATTAAAAAATGTCACCAAACATCTGCGTACCTGTGAACCAGTAATCACAACAGTTTTGTCCAAATTTTCAAACATGTACGACAGTGCAGATGCAGTATAAGCCATTGTATCTGTTCCATGCAGAATAACAAACGAGTCAAAATACTGGTAATGCTGTTTGATATCGTCTGCAATCATAGTCCAATGGCACATAGACATATTCGATGAATCCAAAATCGGATTATGTTCTTTTATGTAATAAAAGATCCGAGTTCCCATTTTCGAAACACTAAAAGCAAAAAGATTTATCAATATCAGTAACTAAATATTTAATATGTTACATCACAAACATCCACTGATGAATAATCTCAAGTAAAAAAGTCAAAGCTGCTGTTCAATTGATGAGCTGTTATTCATTTATAATCAAAAACACCACTTACGGCATAACAAGTTGAGGGTATTTGCAATATGGCAAGTCCAATTCACTATCATTGCAAATTTCTTCAGTACCACTTTGAACATATTCTTCATCGTACAACATTGGTAACTTCTTTAAAGCATTTGCAAAATAATTTGGAACCACAGTATAACCTGTAAAAAAACACAAATGTTTTAAATACTTGCATTCTGACTGTACTTCAGATTAGGTTTTAAAGGTATATATATACAAGAAAGACAAATTAAAATAAAACAAACCTTTTCCGCTCTGATCCTGTTTCATGCCAATAGTTCCTCCGGTATAGATCACAAGAATGCGAGCAGTTTTTCTGCCTGATAAAGGGTTTTCGGATATTTTCGCAGTCAAACTTGAATGCAACATTTTACCTGTGAATAAATACAGCATTTTGTTCAAAAATTAAAATTAAGGAGTTAAGTATAGAGTAATATACACACATATATATATATATATAATATATGGCTGTGGATATTGTCCGGTCAGCTGATCTTATATTTCTGCGGATATAGACCTGACATTTCATTGAAAAACTTAACCTTAAACCTATCCCTAACCTTAACCGTTTCATATAGAAATATAAGATCCGTTGTCTCAACTCTATTTATTTTAAGTATGTATACAAGTTTATTAATACAACAGAAGTTACATAATAAAAACGTTCAAACTAGCCATGTTATATCTAGTCAAGTAAAGTTAAAAAAGCTTGGTACACATTAAGTGCATCTTAAGTATACTTAGCAACGTGCCAATTCCTAAATACATTAGAATCTTTAAAACATGTTGGCTGCTAAGCCAATATTTTAATGGATTGAGAGGTTTATAAATGTTATGCAAACAATAGCTAATCTCCCATATTCAGTTTCCTATCTCGAATTTCTGACCAAAAGAATTTGATTTGCACTTACCTTCCGTGGAATTACTAAAGAAGCCTTCGAAATTCAAGCAAGCGTATTCACTGTTTCTTTTACCCATTATCGTCATTTAGATCACACAAATTATGAAACTTGTAATAATTACTGAGCAATTGGCAAAAAAACAACCTTCCTTTCCAGTTGGTAAAATCTTTAACTGATAAGCTATACATTTTCAACTCTTTTTATGCCTCAGACAGTCGAGATAGGAAACAGTAACATTTTTATAAATTTCATCAGCACCCCTATTAACAAAGAAATTTTCAGTAATATTTGTATGTTGGTTTGAATAAAGAAATCTAATTGGTTCTCTGAATTTGCATAATTAGTAGATTGTGGAATAAATTACCAGAGAATTGAATGATGCAATGGTTTACTGATATGCGAGTTTTGAATTGCATCATATTCCATACAGAACTTGTGCTTTTGTTTGTAACAGAGTAACAATAGTAATAAGACGATAGCAAAAAAATAACAAATGAATGACATTTTTTTAAGTGTGTGACATTTGTTAGATGATTTGCAGTTTTCGCAAAAAATAGAAAAATTAAACCCACTTAACTTATTATTATTGACATACAGTATACTCCCGATAATTGTGACACTCAGGGGACCGACGAAATCTGTCCCACTTAGCGAATGTCCCACTTTAGGTTAGGAAGTTCAAGGGTCCGAGAAAAACCGTCCCACTTAGTGAAAGTCCCACTTATCGGGAGTATACTGTAACAATATATTTGGCACACCATTAAGTTTTAGATTTAAAATTTTTTTATTTTATAAATTTTAGAATTTTATAAGGTCACGCGTTTACCTGGGCTTCTTCGCAAATAAACCATGCACAGAGAACAAAGAAAGCACATCTTCATAAAAGAACGATTGTTTAATGACGCAATTAAACAAATTCAGTCATGAAATTAACACAAAAAAAATCATTATAATTTGTTAGTTTATAAGTACTAAAAATGAGGTCTGGGAATGATGTATATTATGAAATCGCATGAAGAATTTGCCTACTTGCACGCTTTGTTCTCGTGAAACAGTTAACAACATAAAAGCGCGAAAATATGTTAAAATGCTTAGTTACCGGAACCTACATGCTTAACAATATTGATATCATTGTTATACACGAATATGCGAAGAAAGAAATAACTTTAATGTTCTACATAGGTTTATTTGGAATTTTCCGATTGTGTTCATAAGTAACAACGGTGATAAGTTATTACGGGGTTAATGTATTTTATAATGCAGTCACGTGGGTCATCGACAATCAATTAGTTTTTCTTTCTTCTATGACTTGTTTGGACGCATGAATGTGTTGCGATTTTTTAGCTAACTGAGCAATATTTTTTAGAAGTAGAAGAAGTCTTGAGAATGGATATGAACCTATTAATGAATACATGGAATATCTGTCACATAATATCGAAATAACAATTTCAGTATTAAAATTGAGAATGGCGTACTTTGAAAAATAATCTTAACCACCTTGGAATAAAAACACTACTTACGAACAGCTTGTTCTTTATAAAACTTTACTTAGTTCTTGTATTGTTTGAAAATATGTCGGCTAAAGGCAGATGTTTTCCCTCTTTTTGAACTTGTGTCTGCTTCATATTTCATGATCATATTTATTCAGTATCCCTGCATTGCCGTCATAAAGAGATTTCAGATTTAATTAATTTGGACATGATGGCCACGTCAAATTCGTGTGTTTTCTATTTTAAAAGGATTGTAAAACAAAGACGAAAGTACACTACCATAAAATAGATGGATGTGAAAAAAGTAGAAAGTACGATGTCAACAGAAACCATGCTGTCATGAATATGTGACTGATGTGTTTAACGGCGCCATTTTAGTGACGCAATGGTCTGAACAAAACGCCTCCATAGATACCATAATTGGTCATTTAGTTTAGGTTTATGTTTATGTTTTAAACAACGCGTGAAATCGGATTAACATCATATAAAGCCTTTTAAAATTCCTGATGCTTTCAAACCTTGTTCAGCGGTTGCAGCGGTTAAAACAGCACTCGATTAGAATGTCTTATAGCAAAAGCTGCAACTCTTCACACAAACGCAGTTCCAAGTGTTTGAGTATTGAAAACAATTTTTGTCTATGAGAGGCTGATTCAATTTTAAACAAGCCTTACACCAACAACGTAGAAAACATATGCGAAACAAGTGAATTGAACTTCAATATAGTTTTAAAAATTGATAATACAATATTATCGCGTAGTGCAGTGTTAAAAACCAAGATGTTTTAATTGGCCGATTGTGCAATGCACGAGAAATGTGCAATGCACGAGAAACGTGCAAAAGGGAATCTAGAAATAGTTAGAAAAAAAATCGGACCTACTTCTCGGTATACTCCAAACGGCCGGTCCCATATTTGCCGCAAATGTCTCCTGTAGACCTATTTATACCCAGGGCTAATGATGTATTCATTCCCGGACTTCTTTGCCAATCACGTGAGTTAATTGTCCATGCCTCCTTTGGGATTCACACAAACTTATTACATTGTGTAAAGCTAGACAATTTTCTTGCATTTACACCTGACGAGCAAGACGGCCAATAAAATTGCTTAGTAATAATGACGTACACTTATTCATTGTATTTTCAATTCTAGAATGTTGTTGTCCGAATTTACTTTCCATGTTTGCAAATCCTTAGCTTTGGAATGAATTTAATTACCGGTTTAAACCGGTCAAATCGCACTTGTTTAGTTTGTTATTTTAAAGTAGCTTTTATAGCAACATCAATTTTTGGTCTATTTAGGTGATTTTATTTGTGGTAATAATTGCGGAGTTTACGAAAATCAAGTTTATCATTCAAATCATTTTGATTTCCTGAACAAAACGCATCTTTCAACGATTTTCTTTTTAAGCTTACCCGTCATTAATTTTGATGTCGTGACCACGGCGTTATTTTCTCATGTCAATGACTAATTTGTTTGTTTTGGCAACGATTTTTTTGGCCGGAAACTTGTGTTGTTATTATCATAAAACGATCATTAAAAACATTATGAAACAAAACATTTCTTGGACATCTTTTAGGACAAAAAACAAGGAGCTAAAATTAATTCCAATAAAAACACTTTTTAACAAAACTGCAAAAATTTGATAAAAATAGATTTTTTCCCTGCATTTTGCCCAACGGACCCCCAGAGGCCTTAATTCCTTATTATAAGCACCTAGAATTACTCTAGCGGATTCCAGGAAGGGCCGAGAGACCTGGGCCGGGTGTCAAACCTCTTACCATCATAAGGTGGTTGTGCGTACATGGGTGGCTACCTGCCACGCACTCCTGGTTTCCCGCATTTTGCCCCACGGACCCCCAGAGGCCTTAATTCCTTAATATAAGCACCTAGAATTGCTCTAGCTGATTCCAGGAAATGCCGAGGGACCTTGGCCGGGTGTCAAACTACTTACCACCATGAGGTGGTTGTGCGTACTTGGGTGCCTACCCGCCACGCCCTCCTGGTTCCCCGCATTTTGCCCCACGGACCCCCAGAGGCCTTAATTCCTTATTATAAGCACCTTGAATTGCTCTAGCGGATTCCAGGAAGGGCCGAGGGACCTGGACCGGGTGTCAAACCTCTTACCACCAAGAGGTCGTTGTACGTACATGGGTGCCTACCTGCCACGCACTCCTGGTTTCCCGCATTTTGCCTCACAGACCCCCAGAGGCCTTAATTCCTTAATATAAGCACTTAGAATTGCTCTAGCTGATTCCAGGAAAGGCCGAAGGACCTGTGCCGGGTGTCAAACTTCTTACCACCATGAGGTGGTTGTGCGTACATGGGTGCCTACCCAACACGCCTTCCTGGTTCCCCGCATTTTGCCCCACGGACCCCCAGAGGCCTTATTTCCTTAATATAAGCACCTAGAATTGCTCTAGCGGATTCCAGGAAGGGCCGAGGGACCTGGCCCGGGTGTCAAACTTCTTACCACCATGAGGTGGTTGTGCGTACATAGATTTTGGTCATCCCTAATAAGAAGTTCATAAAATGAAATTCAACGTAAGCCTCGTTTTCATTTTAAAATTTGCTATCTCACAAATGGTATATTCTATGTTTTTAATTTCATTAAAATGTTTTTAATTTTTATGCTTTTAATAAATATTTGTACCCTATTACCGTTAATGACCGATCTAACGCCCACTCCCGAACTGACGCCCCTCCCGAATAAACGCCCAGGGTTAAAGTTAAATTGTGTAACTAACGCCCACCCCCGATTAAACGCCCAGGTCCATAGAAAAAAATTGAAATAAACGCCCACGGGCTTTCATTTGATTCACAGCAAAATTAATACTACTTTCTTTAATCTTTAAAGTGTGGATATTTTGAAACAGTTTCACTAATTTTAAGCGTAAAATGTTCATACAAGTTACTCTTTCTATTCAGTTTGCTAAACAACACATCTGCGATCTTCTTGCTCTTGGTGTAGCACAAGTACGTTCCAGGCACAACTAGTCCAACTTCTCTGTATCTTTTCCCAGTGACTCGAACTTCGACCATGTTTTGTGAGTTTGATTCTAAGAATTGCACCAATAACTTCGATAACTCTATCGGAACATGGCCTACTTCAATGTTCATCTTTGTTTCATCTTTTTTGTAAACACCGATGGCATGCTTGTCATGTTCTCTCGCTTCTTCTCGTTCGTCTTTGCGGCAAACTAGGATTTCTCTCTTTTCTAGAGTCCACTTTGCCTCATAGATATGATGTCCTCTCACAACAGATTCAAAGGAAACACGATAAATCATTACAAAACTTTCACAAGGAGCACTTCTCGCCATACTTACTTTATGGATAATTACGACCGTTTATTTTTAAATTGTGGCTTATGAGGCAGGAGCAGAAAAGTTAAAAGCACAACTAGCTGTAATGACAAACGAGGAGATAGGTGATACCAATCCCTTTTCTTTCATTAATGAAGAAGATATGGAGGCTGCGACCCAGCCATTCCGCCTCTTCGATGACGATGAAGAGAATGACGAGAAACTTGATATCATGTAGTCGACTTACATCTTCTCGATTATATTACTTTTGTTGATGGACTTTGTTTATTAACGCCCCTTCCTTACTAACGCCCCTCTCGAATAAACGCCCAGGGTAAACTTCGTTTGTTAAAATAAACGCCCAGGGCGTTTAATCGGTCATTTACGGTACCCCGTCTTAATCTGGGGTCAAGGCGCATGCGCCTATAGGCCGTCGAAATGACCCCAAGTAAATAGACCCTACCCCAAGTAGTAACTCTGGTTGGGAGAATCAAGGACAACAATCTCGTTGTCTTTACTTTTCTCTTTTTAAATAATCCGCTATAAACATTTCTACTTTTTCCACAATGAATTTTGGGCCTTTTGCCTTATTTGGTAAGTAACCTTTTAAAAAGTGAGTTTATTTTTTCCATTTTTGTGAAAACTGCAAGTCGTCTAACATGATACTTTTTACTTGGTACTTTTATCAGCAATTTTGCATGGTACAGTAACTGCAGCCAGCATAGCAGTGGTGCAATACTTAGAAAGTTCTCGTGGGCATTTGACCGACGAGGATTCTAAGGTTCACTCTCGCCTACGACAAACGATAGAAACACGTCAGGCACTGAAGGAGTCTTCATAGAAGAGGTGAATGAATTCCTCGAAGAGATATTAGACCAGGCGATAACTCACGGTCGCGCAACCTTTCGGTAGAAAAACTCTCATATTGATTTTTGGTCACTTCAATATATAGTATTTATGAAACCAGAAGCTTTACGGGCCAAATAGGTGGCCCTGGGATTTTACAGGGGGTCTTTTAGTGGTTGGTGGCATAAATATGAAAGATTTTCTAGCTTGGGGTAGGCTATTTAAAAGTGTGATATCTTTAAAACTAATTTGTTAATATGAACCAAACTTTACAAACACGTTGATATATATCTATAAATCATTCATGCAAATTATTAGAAATTTTATCCCACCCAGTCATATTTTACAGACCGGAATACTCAAATTTTGGAAATTTTTTATAATTTTTGCAAAAAAACGACTAAAACTTTTAAGCTGATAAAAATTTCTAGGTTCTATCTCAACATTTTGAGTTTTTCTGACAACTTTAACATATGATCAACAAATGTGAACGATTTCATAACAAAAAACAGTTTTGAAGTGCTAGTATAGCGCAAAATCATTGTTTTGCCATTCGGGCAGGTCCTAGAAATAAATAAAAATTAAATAAATTAAAAACTAATAATAAAAACCTAAGAAATAAAAACCTAGAAATTTTTATCAGCTTTAGTCGTTTTTTTGCAAAAATCATAAAAAATTTCCAAAATTTGAGTATTCCGGTCTGTAAAATATGACTGGGTGGGATAAAATTTCTAATAATTTGCATGAATGATTTATAGTTATATATCAACGTATTTGTAAAGTTTGGTTCATATTAACAAATTAGTTTTAAAGATATCACACTTTTAAGTAGCCTACCCCAGGCTAGAAAATATTTCATATTTATGCCACCAATCACTAAAAGAACTCCTGTAAAATCCCAGGGCCACCTATTTGGCCCGTAAAGCTTCTGGTTTTACAAATACTATATATTGAAGTGACCAAAAATCAATATGAGAGTTTTTCTATCGGAAGGTTGCGCGACCGTTAGTTATCGCCTGGTCTATATTATTTTTAAATGTAGAAGAGGAAAATGATGTTATAGAAGATACTGCTGAATCATCACAATCCACTGAGAATTCTTTAGATGGTGCAGTACGCGATAAAGAGGATGAACAAGCTGAAAGTGGAGATGAAAACGTGCCGGCTGAAAGTGAAAATTCAACTGAAAACGTGATTTTGGATGTATAATTTGATTGAAAGAACGTATTTAAATGCATCTCTGTCTCTATTTTTCACTCTTTCCCAAGACTCTCTGTAAATTTCCAATCTTAAAAATAGGCCGACGTATAAAAGCATATGCATGTTGATTTTTTATAGAAAACCGTATCCATTTTTTTAATCGGCCTTGTTAAAGGCGCTGCATCCTGCATATGCGAGGTAATAGGGTAAATGCCTTTGAAAATACGAAGATGTAATTAATTCATTTGATAGGGTCTTTCCCATAATTATAAAATCATGAATACAACTACCAGAATCCTTTGCGTTAAATCTTTAAATAAAACGAATTTTAATTTGAAAACACATCAAATAGAATCATATTAATAGTTAAAATAATTTGTGCTTAGAAATGAATCTTAGTCGTTAGTAGTTCAATTTATTTAGAGGATTTAAAAGTTAAAACGCAAGGGATTCTGGTAGTTGTATTCACGAATTTACAATCATGGGAACGGCCCAATGGACAGACATTCTTTGCATTCCCTGATTTTAACTGATTTCACGGTAACATGTGTGAAATGTGGTTTTGCTGTGTCCTTACTGTCAAATAGGAAACGATACACAATAATCCAGTACATTTATTCGCAATACAACATTAAACTTCAAATAAATGCTAAATAAATTATTGCATATTGAAAGTAGAAATTCATTTTTTTACATTTACGCGGAGTTTGCAAAGAAATGAAGTTATCGCTGAGAAGAGAAAATGTGATATATTTTGCTCGCTTCATTGACTGATTTGCAACGGTTTCAACATTTTGCGCGTTTCTTTACACATGAAAGAATAAATTTTATTTGTTGCCAGTGACAACAATTCCCATTCCAGCGAGTTGCTCCGTTACATCCGAATAATCAATCGATTGTTGTAATGGCGGAGGAAATGCCATGTTGACCGGTACAGGGAGAGCTGCGCCGCTTTCGATCTGATGGGCCATGAACTCGAAGAAACCCGCTGGAGGTGGCGGGAGCAACATAGATGGAGGCTGCGGGACAGTCGATATGGGACTCCCGGGAGTGTACTCCGATGCGAAAGGTGAGAGCACGTTCTTCGATGGAGTATTCCGTTGACGCTGAGGCGAGGGTGTATCTGGAGAGGGCAGGTTGATGTACTCCTGATTTGCCAGCATCACTTGCAACATGCCGATCTTCAACTCAGAATCTAGCGATATATTTTCGATGGTTTTGTTCATAATGGCAATGTCATGTTTAAGGGAGGTAATTTTCTGAGCTAGGAACGAGTTTTCGCGTATCAAAGAGTTGCGGTGTTGGCGAATTGCCGTGTATTGTTTCTCCAGTGATTCGCGATCTAAATCCGACACGTCTTTAGAAAACGCGAGCTCCTCTTTCGACTCCGCAGACGAAGAAGCAATGAGATTCAAATCAATCGGCTTCCCATAGCGTCGCCGACCTTTCCTTGAGGTGCGTTTAGTTTCCATACCAAAAGCAGGAATGGGTTTCAAACTGACGTGGTCGTTTAAAGGAGGGAACTCTTTAATGCCATGTTTGCTTGAGTTTGGTGCATCCACCTCTATTTCAACTGTTTGCAGTATCTGTGATAAACATTGCGACGAGACACTTTCGTCGTCCGTGAAATCTGTGACGTCGTCTGTGCAATCTGTCACGTCTCCAGGGCTTCTGCGACGCGCATCGCTAATCAACGTTTCAACGGACGTGGAAGCGGAAGCCGTCAGAGAACCGTGTGCCGAGAATCTGTCGTCAACAAACGGCATTTTTTTTTTTAAAGAGTTCAGTTCGACAGTAGCCTTTTGAAGTCGTTGTTCCGTTTCGATGAAGTTCTGCCGAAAGAACTTGATATCCTCAGTGGCGTCCCTCACACGTCCTTCTGCGATCGTGATCTCATTGGACAATCTGCTTGCGTTGCTTGACTCGTTCGCGACTCGGCTTTCCAGATCGAGAATGGTTTTCTCGTACTGCTCAGCTCTTTCCGCTATCCCACTGTTCAACGTCGCCCTCAACTCATCTAAATGCTCTTTGTTTTTTAGCAACAACTCTTCCACATTACGTTCATGTGTCGCTTCCAATTCATTTCGGCTTTCTTCGCTTTTTTTAAACACCTCTTTCAGTCCTTTCACAGCGCAATTCAAATGAGTTAGCTGGCACTCAAGATCTCTGATCTTTTCGGCATGCGATTCTTTTAGCTTTTGCATATCTTCACGATGTTGCTGTCGATCTTCCATGATTTGATACTTCAATCTGCTCAGTAGCTCTTCGTCTTCCAAACTCTTTTTACTCAGGTTGCCGCAGTCAATCTTGTAATTCGTGGCAATGACTCGCAATTCCTCCATTTCGTTTTGATAGGCTTCGGAGTTTTCTTGGAACGTATCGTAATCTTCTTTCAGCGATTCTTTTATCGTTTCTTCCCTGGCGCAGTTGTGTTGCAAGCGCACAATTTGCTGCCCCTGAGTGTCAATCACTTCAATTTGATAGGCCAGTTTTCGTGAAAATTCCTCGACGGCATTCTCCGCTCTTATTCGTCTGTTGATTTCATCGTGTAAAGATTCAGCCAACATCTCCTGGTTCGCTGCTGTGGTTAAACATGTATCGACATCTATGCCTGGTACACTAACGTTACTAAACTTATCAACAAGCACCAAATCGTTATCGAATGATACCCCTTCTTTTACAGTGATCAGACTCTCCTTTGGAGCGACTAACGTTATAGAAAATGATTTCGATTTCCCTAAGATTTTGCCGTCAACGTTGACATACCTCACTTCGTACAGGTTTGTTGAATCGAAGAGGAAATCTATAGACAACGTCACAGATAATGTTACCTCCATGAAATCCAATTTGTTACAAAAAGGTACATTTTGATAAACCAAACAGCTTTCTTCTAACGCGCTAAATACGCCTACATAATCACTCGAAGACGGGGCAATTCCAGCGACGGTAAACGACGCTAGCAACTCTTCACCTTTCGTGTAGCATTTCTTCAAAGTGTGAAAAGAAACTGAACTACTCGCTGCCATTTATATATAAAAAAGTTGTTATTGTTTTCATCGAATTATCATTTTGTAAATAGAAGCCTTTAACTGGCGATTTAAAGCAATGTAACGTCTTCTTTATACGCACGCAATGCAACGGGTGCCAATGTGTTTTTTAAAATCGGAAACCGAATAACAAGTATGTTTTTATATTAAACATTGGCAGTCAAAACGTCTTTGGCAATGTCACTCATCCTAGGAATCATCGCTTCCTATACGCCTACCAAATTGATAATCCAACATTTCAGATGGAACTCAACATAACTTCGCCGAGAGAAAAATGCTTGTTTCGAGTTTATAAAGTTCTAAAACAGCAAAATATTTCTTTCTCCATCCTTATCCATAACACACATCGCTTCCCAAATTCATTTTCACTATTTAATCGTTATATAGTGTTCCATGTATTCTGAAATGCTTATTCATTACTTCAACAGTTTAGTTTTCTTAGTTATATTCAGTCACAAGTCACCACTCTGTTATCACCGCACGAAAGGCTCAGGTATGACTTTATTGACCGCCATGTTTGGCCCCGAGAGACTCTATAGTAGTTTGAAAAGCATGATCCTTGGCTGAATGTTACAAAAGCTTCATGGTTTTGGCACCGGCACAAGATCAAATATCAATGACAGTATGGACGCTGAGTCACGGATTACAGAATAGACAAACTCTTATTTTCATGCAGTGCTTTTTCCTTAAAAAAATTGGACGGCTACAATCGGGTTTGATGGTAAAAATGTTCATAAATTGTTTATAAATAAAAAAGCCGTAAAATATAGAAATCTGTTTCTGGGTAAATGCTGCTCAATCTTTTTTATGTGGCTGCGTCATAAAAAACCAACAAATGGCAGATATGACTGAGCTTGTTTTGATGAATTTGTTATCAAATATAAACGCTTTGGCTTCACTCACGGGCAAGTAAAACAACTCAATGATTTCCCCTTCGCTGATGTTCCCCCCACCCGGCCCCACCTTCATTGTTCTATCAACCTCGGTGTAAAACAACGTTAAGCGATTACCAGAATGACCCACCGAGTACATCTCAAACAACTCTTTGATATTGTCCACGGGAACTTCGTACCCAACCTCCTCTAGCACCTCACTCCTTGCTATCTCTATCAGTGGTCGGGTCTGATCAACAATACCGGCGCAGAGTTCAAACGCAACACCCTTCTCCACGGGTACATTGATGGGCGTGTTTCTTTCGGAGGGTGTGAGCACAGATATGTCCGTGTTTTCACGCGCGTTATGTCCCATGAACAGCGCTGAAAGAAAAATTTGTTGAATTGCTCGATTGTAGACACATACACACACAAACCTGGTCGAAATTGTTTCACGAGAACAAAGGCCTGTTCGGATTTGTCGTAAATGAGTATGGCGACCCTGCAAACATAGATTCATTTTCAAAGCATTCGAGAGGTTTTGCATCCATCTGTTTTTCACCACCATAACATGTTCACTTACGCATCGTGAGCTTTAACGTAATCCCACAACCTTGGTGTACCGTTCTAAAAATCACATTGGATAACACACGTTTAAACGGTCTCGCTTCCAGTTCACATAGTAGTATTTTATTAATAGGATTAAGGAGAATGAAAGTTGAGAACAAACTGGAAAACAAACAAAAATAACAAAGAAACAATAGGAAATATAGAACACTGCCCTGGCACACGATCTACGTTTTCCACAAGTAATGGTTTTTACAATTTACTGAGGAGTTTAAGTTAGTAGTACGGAACCATTCAATAATTACGTAACCCAATTTCAATTTCGGCCAATTTTACACAGCCACGCACTTTTTGTAACGCTCTTTAACGATCGAAGACAAGATCCCTTGTGTTACATCACGCTTCTTAAGCAGACCCATTCCTTTATCTGTTTCTCGAGGAATAAAGGAAATATAGATAGAGTCAGTTCTATTCGTAGCTCCATACACGATCTGTCTCTCCAGCAACGGAGTTCCAGTGACAGAACAATTTTCTGGGATCTCATCCAGGAGATCATTGTAGTCAATATTGTCGATTGCGTGCCATTCTAGCTTTTTCTTGACTTTCCTTGACGGCCTGCTTTGCTCTATGGTAATAGAAGTCTTCTGACACTTACAACACTAGATGTGTTTCATTTCCTACTTGATGCTTCTAAAATAAAGACCATCCTTAGTAGAGGGGTATGAGTAATCTTACCGATTGCATTCTGTGACAATGATAAAATATCCTTTACTGGTGCAAGCTGTCATTGCTTCACGCTCCCAGATTTCGCTTCTGTGCTTAAACGACTGTTTTAAACGCAATTTCTTCTTTGTGATTCTTTCCATATGGGAGAACATTTTAAGTCATTTCAATTCATCACAAGAAATGTGTGAACACAAACCCCCTAAAGGTTACGTAATTATCAAATAACCCCACTAATAGGCATGCACGAAATTAGTCCTGATAAGTCAAATATATTTCACATTTTAATACTTTATAACATTGAGGTTACAGAGACAAAAACGAGAAATGTAATACTAACCGTAATACTTAAACAGTACAAGATGTATGATACTTTACAGACTGAACCTTCGCTTTGCAAAATGGCATTTGAAAAAATAACATATATACCTGGGAGAATGAAACTCTTGCAGGCACCACAAATCGTGAGTTTTCACATGGAACCACTTTCAAGTCAGTAATGGTCAAAGAATTCATATTGTTTTTATAAAATGCACTTCAATAAATAAAGAAGTAATAAAGACAGCAAAAATATGTATAATATATATATTTATAGATAATGAAAAACAACTTTTGTTGTTAGTACTTAAAGTTTCATGCTTTCGCAATCATCAGCTAACTACAGTGAATTAAAACCGTTAAAAACGTTAAAATATAAATGCTACAATGCAATAACTTTGTGACGTCATTTGATGTTTTTTAGTTTATGTTTGTTTCGGTGCCGACATTTGTTTATTAGTTCGCTGTGTTTGTTGAGGAGATTGGGGTCGTTTGATGTCAGGATATAAAGTTTGAATAAGACAATTGATTTTATTTTGAGTTTGGCATTTCCTTATGATTCTTTATGATAAAAACTACAGACCGACTGAGAAAAATCTTATTTTGGTCCGTAAAATTAGAGGAAAAAAAGGTCAAGAGCCACTAAAGTTACATTATTACATATATTACATATATATACTTCGTTTTATGATTGATTATATATATTTTTAAGTTTGGACTTATTACCATTTTTATTTTTATTTCTTTGTTGTGGTTTGTAAATTATAAAAATCCTATTTTGTACTAGTTTCCAATCGAATGAATTATAATCGAAATACTGTATTCATTTCATATTTTGGTGGTTATAGCAAGAGGTTGTTAATGTCACAGAACAATAAAGAAGGTAAGATTTCTAAAGTTACACATTCTGTAAACTAACTTGTCTAGATATATACAAAGTTTTATGCACTACTGAAATAATACGATTATCGAAACAAATAAATTAAAAGTTAAAAAAATTTGATCCATCGCCAACAACTGCTAACGTGGTTTATTTATTCTGTAATTGGGGTCAGCAAACTTTTTTTAATTGCACCATATCTAATACTTTTTTATGAAATTTAATTGTTTTCAAGGTTGGTTCAAAGCAATGGAAAGTGATCAGCCTCAAAAATTATACTCTGATCTCGATGTTATACAATAATGCATTGTGTGTCAAAATAAAGTTCCATAGAAAATTTATTTAACGCCACCGAAAATGGAGTTGAGACTCTAAAGTACACTCAAAAGTGGTGTCAACATGATTGTTTAAAAATTCACAGTAGCTGCCAAAAAAGCAAAAGATAACGACCAATCAGCCAGAAAACCTAGAGTGGATAGAAGAACTAGTTTTGACTGCAAGGTAACCTATTTATATTGTGAAGAATCGTGCAAGGGAGATACTAAAAACTACTGCCGCAGCAACTTTAGAATGGTCCAAACAATTGAAATGAAGGACAATATAGTCAACCGTTGTAAAGCTAGAGGATTTGAAAAGTGGACAACAGATGTTTTAGCTCGTGTTAATGCATGTAACGATCTTGTAGCAGTCGAAGCCCGGTATCACTTTAGCTGAAAATATAAATTCAACGCCAGCAATGCTACAGCTTTAAATACAAGTGGCCGGAAAACTGACGACCACAAATCATTTGCGTTTAAACTGTTGTGTGAGTGGCTAGATTAGCAAGTGTGAGCTCTACACTGCCAATGAATTACATGAAAAAATGAGTGAACTTGCCAAAAGTGATAAAGACGAATATTTTAAACAAAGTTAATGGACTATTACGAAGACAAGCTCTTTTTTTTTGCTAAAGAAGGAGGCCAAAAAGATGTTGTTTGTTTCCTAAATAGTGCAAAAGTCTTAATAAATCAAACTTGTGGAACATTTATTAAAAAAGCCTATTCACGAAGCTTCTATTGGCCAAAGCATTGTCCAGTCCAAATAAACAAACCCAGATCTTGCCTTGCTCCAATTCCGTTTGGTTTTGGTGTCGAAATAGACAATGTATTAGAATCAAAATGGGTTGTTGACGAGATTTACAATGATTTAAGTTTAGCTCAGAGAATCTAATAATATTATATCCAATTCCCATATCTTTCCTTCCCGTCTCTGCTGGACAAGTTCACAGCTAATTTGAAGTTAAAATGATACAAACCAACCAGGATAACTCATTATTATTATTATTATTATTATTATTATTATTATTATTATTATTATTATTATTATTATTATTATTATTATTATTATTATTATTATTATTATTCTAAATAATTATATAAGTGGTAATTAATTAAGTATTTTTGCTGAATTGGCGATCATATTTGAAACAAAACCAAGAAATGCCAGTATATAACATGAAAACTAAAACATGAAATGTCAGTATATAAAAGAAACATATTATACCTCCTATATCTGCATTAAAATTAAAACAGCTAAACTTCAAATCATTGTAAAAATTCAAAAAAATAATAATAACATTTACCAAGTATTATTTTTATTATTAATTCAAATAATAACCTACCTACCTACCGGGACAACCTCAGTCGGACAAACAAAAAGTCAGGACAATCAAATAATAAAGTTTCAGTATAAACAAAATTATATACAAAAATTCCACAAACTTTTAGATGATGATCTACATAAGATTTCCAATCGAATGATACCAAAATAGTTTTGGGACATTTTTTGACATGGTTGAAATCAAGACTATATATGTACAATACATAGAGTATTTCAGAATCGGATTCGATTGTAAAAAAAACATAAATTGACATTTGCAAATAAAAAAGCCTATAAAATATAGAAACCATTTTCTGGGTAAAAAAGTTGCTCACTCCTTTTCATGTGGCTGCGTCATAAAAAACCAACAAATGGCAGATATGACTGAGCTTGTTTTGATGAATTTGTTATCAAATATAAACGCTTTGGCTTCACTCACAGGCAAGTAAAACAACTCAATGATTTCCCCTTCGCCGATCCCCCCGCCCGGCCCCACCTTCATCGTTCTATCAACCTCGGTGTAAAACAACGTTAAGCGATTACCAGAATGACCCACCGAGTACATCTCAAACAACTCTTTGATATTGTCCACGGGAACTTCGTACCCAACCTCCTCTAGCACCTCACTCCTTGCTATCTCTATCAGTGGTCGGGTCTGATCAACAATACCGGCGCAGAGTTCAAACGCAACACCCTTCTCCACGGGTACATTGATGGGCGTGTTTCTTTCGGAGGGTGTGAGCACAGATATGTCCGTGTTTTCACGCGCGTTATGTCCCATGAACAGCGCTGAAAGAAAAATTTGTTGAATTGCTCGATTGTAGACACATACACACACAAACCTGGTCGAAATTGTTTCACGAGAACAAAGGCCTGTTCGGACTTGTCGTAAATGAGTATGGCGACCCTGCAAACATAGATTCATTTTCAAAGCATTCGAGAGGTTTTGCATCCGACCACCTTAACATGTTCACTTACGCATCGTGAGCTTTAACGTAATCCCACAACCTTGGTGTACCGTTTTAAAAATCACACAACAATTGGATGGCACACGTTTAAATGGTCTCGCTTCCAGTCCAAACAGTATTATTTTAGTAATAGGATTAAGGAGACTTTGATCATTTTGATTTCTCTGTTGGTTTTGTAAAGTAGTGATTAACATAGGCTAAACACTCAGTAATGAAGAGTTCACTAGATAAATATTGCAGGATTCAACTAGCTGATTTGTCCCTTCGACTTCGTCCACCAACATTTGTGAAATATCTTTCGCTTCAAGAAGTGACAAGGTTGCTTTTCCAAGTTTTGCAAATCGGCTTTGCTGATACAGAAAACCCTCTTGCTTGACTCCTTCCCTTTCACATAATCAAAGTGATCAGCTTGAAAACATGATCTAGTGGATTTATCATGGCTGATAAAAGATAGCTTCTATGCTTGCTTATTCATTTCAACCAAAGTTTTCCGTGGGAAAATGATCTTAGTGCAGGTTGATTTTTTCAAATACCTTCTGTTGCTTCAGAACATTGTTGGTCAGAACATATGCTTTAATGTTGTACATAGTCTGGTAAATGTTTCAACAAATAGGTTTTCAGGGTCAACCGTAGAACAGGGTGTACCTCATATCGTCATTATGACTCATCAGTTTGCAAATGACAGAAGTCAAACTACCGTAATGCCTCGATTAAGCGCCCGGGCGCTTATTTAATTTTCGAGGCTCTAGGGTGGGCGCTTATACGAGAGGGCGCTGATACGAGGGGGGCGCTTATATTTGCAATTTAGAAAAGTTGAACATAAATAAAAGGCGGTTTTTAATAGAAACACTTTTTTCTTTCACAAATATCTATTTCCACATCTTCGTCACCCACCTTGTCTTCGTCGACGAGTAACATGTCTGGACTCGCGTCAGCGATATCACTCTCATCGGCTTGCACCCGTGTAACATATTCTCAACGGGTAATACCCATGAATTCTCAATTAAGAATTACGGGTATTACCCGACGCAAATGATAATTTCTGCAATTTTATACGAGAATCTTGCGCGGTATGTTAGGCCAGTCAATCAGCAACGTTTAGCCCGAGATTAAACATTTTAGCGTGAAACATAAAGCTTTAAAAAGGAGCGAAGCAAAATTTTCGACTGTTTCATAGCTTTATAGCCTGTTTTAAAATGCAGTCTTCGACATGTAAGCGTACACGTATTTCAGACGTTCAGCAGCATATTTTGGAGCGTTTTTATGGCAATGGTATGGTTGGAACTGGCGTCATTTATAAAGAGAAAGTGGACAATGCGGTCGTGGAGACAGGTCTGTCAAAAGCGCAAGTTGAGGTTCGTGAATACATTTATTATTATAATTACTTCCCTTGGATATAGTTGTTTGCATTTGTTGATATGTAGATGAGAATTATAAATGTATGATGATATAGAAAGATACCGATCATTCAAAGTGGAAAGCTTGTTATTTTAAAAGATCATTTTCATTCAAAGAATGTTGCATATCCAACATGTTTATACAACATGCTGAATTGAACGAAATTTAATAATGCGCTCTATTATACTTTTTTGTTATGAAAGGTATAGAAGAGGTTAATCATTGTTGAAACTGAGTACAAATTTATATACATGTATGAGACACTGATGAATATTTTATGTGGGCATTGGAAAATTGAAATTCACTGTAGGAGGGGGTAATATTTCATTAGATACTGTACCATAGTAACCATACACATGTCAATGTATATATAATATACCAGTATCTATGTACTATCAATATATTTTTTAAATGAGCTTCGACCAACAAGAGGTCAAATAAAACTTCACAGAAAGATGGAGTTTGTACTCTCACAATAAAAACAATAAACACCATTAGCTATGATAGATACACATACTGTATGAATTAGATTATGTTGTCAATGGTATCAATATGTATATGTACCACACAACAGTGACTACATATCAGTGTGGATATGTAGGAGATTAGTCCATTCATCTAATTATTAGAGAGAAAATGTGACTTTGTGAAGAAACAGATATGGTAATTCATATAGATGGTCCTATTTAACGAATATATACATGTATGTAAATAAATATGATAGACAATAAAAATAGTTCAATATAATGGATTAGTAATTTTTGCACCCAAATGAACATTGCTTGCTTCATTCTTATCACTTGAAAAAATTGAAAATATAAAATAAAAATATGAAAATATTTAGCCTAGTAGTAGCCTTAGTAATACAATGATACATATGGTGATACTGTTATATTGAAGTGACTTAACTGGCAGTAAAACCTGCTTCACAGGTCAACCTTGCTGGTGTAAAGGAAGTTTGGGACTGTTGCAGGAATACCACATGCATATGTGAAGCAGGCTTAACATTCTTTTAAAATTTAATTATACAGACAGTTAGAGTGAAAAACCCGGAAAACACTTTCTTCCAAATTCTTTTTGTAGGACATTTATGACCCCAGTCAACAACTGTATGATTTAGAAAAACTGGAAGGAATTTATTACCCTAGTAAACAAGAAAAAGTCAGCATAACATTTATTACATTGGTCCACATTGAAATACTGTATGCATAATTTATGGTTGATAAACATTATAGACTGGTACACATACTTTTAGATAACTGCTATTGAAAGAGTGGAAGACAGCCTTTAAATCAGTCAATATAAATGATCAAAATTAAGATTACCATCAGACTCCACATACAAATTCACCTGAGAAACTATCGTCTTCCAACTTTGATCTCAATAAACTGGGACGGATCTTTTCCCAGTTACAATAGCTACTTATGTTTCTTTTATGAGCAGCCAATTCAGAACAGCTTGGTTCAAATTCTTCTTCTTGCATTAAACAATTATCGTCCAACTGGCATGCGTCTTCTTCGACATTTCTGCTGCTAGTATTTTTATAAACTGATGATGTTTGAAGCTTACTAGCATTCGTACCCATATCAACTGTTAAAGGAACAATCGACTTTCCTTTTCTTCCCAAAACGACTGTGTTTACACTAACCTTTTTAAACTTTTTCATGTCGTATTTCAAAACAAAACGATAGCCAGCAGTGTATTTCAGTTGTCAAAAGGATATGCCTACGTTCTGGTTTTAATTTTTAATAATTTTTGCCAATGCAATAAATGCAATTCGCACCCAGTTCTTTAATGATTTAACCGCGTATAAAATTGCAGAAATTATCATTTGCGTCGGGTAATACCCGTAATTCTCAATTGAGAATTCATGGGTATTACCCGTTGAGAATATGTTACACGGGAGCGGCTTGAAACGGGTTTGCTTCCTCTGTATTCATATATTCAAACTGCTCTTTCAGCATTGTACGGCCTTCGTGACAAGGTTTACCCTCTTTGAAGCATGTGATGTAGTCATCTTGGCTTCCATCCGTAGCGTAAGTCACTGCACAAGAAACAAATGAATCTCAAATCATTTCCTTCGTCAACATATCCATTATGACATGTATGACTTCAGACATATATGAACATATATGATTTCAGAATCCACCGTACCATTTCTCTTCTTGGGAGTGCCTTCAAGTTGCCACAATCCGTCACCTTGTTTAATCCTACGGCAGCTCTTTAAAAGATGTTCCCTGTTATAAAGAAATGAAAAATAAAAATAAGAAAGAAAACTAGAAAAAAACTGTGTTCCGTTGCCTTTCTTCTTTCCGTGCTACTGTTTTTGCCGAAAACTCGAATAGGCGCCCGTTTCTAAAGATTGAAGGGTGGGCGCTTATTCGAGTGGGGCGCTTATTTAATAATTTAACCAAGAGGGTGGGCGCTTATTTGAGGGAGCGCATAATCGAGGCATTACGGTAATCGATATTTTGATGGTAAACTTTTGTCGCCTTTTTTAAATATTGGAGTGACACAGATAAAAATGAAATGGAAAATACATTCAATGTTTACATATAAGCTACCTTGTTACCCTGGTTTCGTACCCCCTAATATTTGTTTACAATTTCAATGTTTGTAATTTTACAATAAATTTGAAATCTTTAACTGGTTTATATTTTTTGCTTCATTAAAGAAAGTAATTTCGGAATAGGTTAAAGCAATCACATATGCTTCCAACTAAGAGTTATCAGGAAACCCACACAAATTTTGCGGATTGTATCAGCTTTCTCCGTCAGGGATCCAGAAACGAAATTTTGGGTAATTTTAGAATGTCACCCATTCCGAATTAACTGGAGCTTATTTACAACATGTAATTTTTCTATTTGCTTTTTTGATACTTAGTTGTTCATGTTTCTTTTTCTTTCTTTTTTGAAAACTGTCAAACTGTCGGCCAGTCAATGTTACTACCAGTTTCCTCATATTCCTGTTCCATACCGCGATTGCGCAATTGATCCGATCCGGATTAGCAGAACGCGCATTAACAACTTCAAACGGTAGGCTGTTTCAATTCGTCACGACACGTGTACTGAATGAAAACTTCTTGATATTGTGGGCTTTCTTTTTTTTCTTGAAGTTATGACCTCGTGTTACTGGGTTCTCATCAATTTCAAAAAAGTTGCATATGTCCAAATTATAATGAGATTGCATCAGCTTATAACATTCTATCATCTTTCCTCGTAACAGGCGGTATCTTGAACTAGGCAATTTCATCGCACGAAGACGATTGTTGCACGACGTAAGACATTTTCAACTGCAACTTGGTCACGTTTCAATCTCGGCGGGTGGGCTATGCACGATACTACAATACTCAATGAGCAGTCGAACCAATGAACAGTAGAAACTTTTAAAAGTTGTTTTATGAAGATGCGTAAATGTTCTGGGTATTAAACCTAGCACACGATTTCCTTTGTTTACATGTGCAGCTAAATGTCGTGAGAAGGATAGTTCGTTATCAAAAATAACGCCAAGATCTTTTTCGAACAGTATATCTTCTAAAGTAACAGGAACGTTTGTGAGGTGATCTATCATAAAGTATTCATGGTGAATACCTTAAGGACAGAAAATAAGTCGAGGATAAAAAAGTGCGGAAAAATTAGTGCAAATTAAGAGCCGAATTTTTTACATTAATACTGAATTTATTAGTGCGATTTCGCAATTTTTATGAAATTTGCGGATTTAATTTATGCGATTCCGTACGTTTTTTCACTTCGTAAGCAAGGTCCCCAAACTGCCCTATTTTCTTAGATATCTGAAGACGTGTGGAAAGTCCTAAGATCATGGTGAGTTTCACGGAAATTTCTAATGTTGGCCAATTTTTTACATTGGGCGGATTTTAATAGTGCGAATTGCTAATTTTTTTGCGTTGGGCAGAATTTATTAGTGCGAATTGCAGAACTCGATCAGATTTGGGCGGAATTTATTAGTGCGAAATACACCCTAATACCCTTTTAAATCATTAATGGAATTAAGAATAGTATGGAACCAAGTATAGAACCTTGTGGAATTCCACTCAGAGCGTCACACCAATCTGATTCAATTCCATTTACTGTTACTCTTTCTTTACTCAAGAGTCTGCTCTTACTCTTTAATGGGACAGGAAATTCCTAACCCACGACAACAATTGTCCACAGATGCCATATATTTTTATTATATTTTTTAACATAGCAACTAGCAATTTATGAGACACTTTGTCGAATGCTTTTGCAAAGTCCAAATATAGACTACGTCAATTTAAATTTCTTCATTAAGTCCAGGCTTCTAATAAATTTACTACTACTTCACTACTTTTCTGACATACAGATGGCAAATGTACCAACAGAGAGAGTTAAAATGGCTGGATCGAAACATGTTTCTAGAAAGTGTGGCAACGACAAGCGTGGAATTACTGTTACTCTATCGCAAACATTGGAAGGAAAGATGTTGCCATTCCAATTGATTTATACCGCAAAACAACACGCTCTCCGCTACAAGTTGAGCTCCCGAGTGAATGTTGCTTAAGCTGCAAACCAAAACACTGGAGTAACGAAGAGGAGACAATTCGTCTGTTGGAGGAAGCAGTCGATCCATACCTGTTGCAAAGTAAAAGAAGTGCTTGGATTGCCAAATGATCAGAAAGCAACCGTGTACTTTGGGATGCATTTAGAGCCCAGTCAACGAAAAAGGCTGCCAAAGAGCTCGAGCGTCTCAATATTATTCCAGTTATGGTGCCCAAAGCAAAGTACCTTCTTCAATCTACTCGACTTAACCGCCAATGCATCGATAAAGAATATTTCACAAATGCAATTACAAAAGAGATGCTGCTCGACCCAAAACGCGACGTTACTAAAACTATTGAAGTCCATCTTCTTTCATCAGCATTAAAGCCGGAACACGCAAAGCTCATGAAAACAGTTGACGCTTTCTTCAAGACAGGAAAAGGTCGAGAGATCATCATGGCAGGATGGAAAGCTGTTGCGTTTTAAAGACTTAGAGACAGTCGGGTCTTGTGACAATAAGTCCATTTGTAACTGTCTAGGTTTCTTTGTTAGTAAGGAATTTAGAAAACACCTGTATACGTCAAAAGATTGTTTTTATTTGTTCGATCCGCGTTAATTTAATTCTTATCTCAAATGTCATTTCGGCGTTAATTTGTGTATAAATAATACAGGGCTTCGTTAATTTCCTGGAATAAGGTATGTTGTTGATCATAATTGTAAATTGTCTATGTGAAGGTATATGCGAGAAACAGCCTGTACTGTTTTGAAAAAATGACTAATAGGAAGAGAACATTTGTGCCGTACTGGAGCCACAACCATTCATCGACTAAAATATTGAATACATAATATATAAATATACGGACATTATTCTACTCTCAAGGCATGCCTCACTTACAAAAGGCGTGTCACATGCGACTGAGAACTTGCCGCTCCAGTTTTTACATGCTCAAAACTAATGGCACTTTATGAATAGGTTGGTGACTTGCCAGCCCGCACTATTCACGGGAACGGACGCTTTTTGTGACGCTGAAAAACCGTTCAAACTGGTTTAAAGGTAAATATTTGATTTCTAAGTAAAAGAAGAAAATAATGACAAAGCTACTTTCTTTGAAAAAACATTTGACATGGAGATCGCTAACAGCAATGAAAATGAACAAAATGTGGTCGGCGCTTCCGTACAAATGGACAAGTATTGCAACACCTTCGACACTGCAATGCTACGATGATACCAAACGAAGAAGCGGGAAGTCCGCCACCACTTCCATGAAACGAAATAATAAACGAAGCAGAACAACAATTTTTGGAAAATTGAGAAAAAGAGCAAAATGGAAACTCTCGTTAGAACACTCACTGATTTCATTTTCGCTATTACAATCCACAATACGATGTTTGAGAGGTTCTAGAAGTATAAAAGTTGCAACAATAAGGGACATTGATAACAATGACCTCAATATACAAATAAGAAACGAGTAATTTGAAATGAGTAAAGTTTAAAGCTAACTGGATGCTAACTTGAAATCGAATGTTTTAACGGGATGAGCAGACATTGTTGTCTAAATAATATAAGTATAGTATAATAATAAGGTACTGCCTTTCAAAAAGAACTAAATAAATACAGAATACACATTTTTAACATACGTCTTTACTAATAACTAACACTTATACTTTTATCAATTTTATAATTTAAAAAACTATTTAAGGAACTTTTTATACTTAACACCTCCCAAAATTAAGAAACTGCAACTACTAGGGCCTTTGCTTAGTTTCTTACAAAAAAAAATACGTGTAATGCATAAATTGCAGCTCCTGGGAAGTGCACGAGGGTAAACAATCATGCCGATAATATTTAGAATTGCAAGCGTGCCGAGAATGCCTCCGTGCGTAAAGTAATACTAGTATCAGCTGTTGTTTTTTTAGAACATTTAAAATCTTCAAAAATAACCTTATAGATCATATTATTGCCCGGGAGTACATGGTACAAGATATCACAATTATTGAACTGGTTATGTGTGGCAAGTTTAAAGTTCCTTCAATTATTCCGTATACACATGAACCCAACTGATGGATATTACAAGGTTTTGTTGTCCTGGAAAAACCCACTGGGCATTGACAGAACGTTCAATCTTGGGAGGTTTTTGTCACAGCATGCATGTGCATACAAAAATCTTTCTGTTATAACAACAGACACTGGTGAACAGTGTCCATTTTTATTGGACCAATGTTTCTGCGCGGAAATTCAAAATTTGATGACTACAGATTTCGATTCTTTGGGGATTTAGCTACCCAATTAGATACAGACACATCAAAGTTAACTATTGGTTCTGACGATGAATTGGCTTTTAAGAAACCCCTGTAATCGAAATTCCCCCTATCCAATTTTGCTGCATGCAGTGGAGCAAAATATGGGCGGTAACCTTCGGAGCAAAGTCGGTGCTACCAAAAACCAACGGCGATATACTGAAATGAACTGATTTTGTGGAACATGGCGTGGCATCGTCAGATCTCCAAAATTTTGGAGGAACGCATCGATGCAATGACTGCTACTGTAATATCAACTTGCCAAAAGATCTTGAAGCAATTTTCGAATGATAAAGGCAGAGAAGTGGTGTCTAACATCTACAGATGGCAAGCTTACCACTCCAACAGGACGTAGAAAAGCAGGCGAACATAAGACATACTACAGTATTGTAACTACATTAAAAAGAAAAAACTTCAGACTTTTCGGGCGATCTTGACGTTACATTTCGGACGAATGTTTGTACTTTAAAAAATTAAAGTGACTTATCGATGTGAACTTTCTTTTAAAATGTGCTATTTCAAATGTATAAACGCAGTCTGCATCTATATCAGGTCCAAAGGAACGTTTTCTTATGTAGGGACTGATCATAATAATAGCTAAGGGTCTTGTGAAGCTTTGTAAACCATCGGACATTTTAATGCACAAATTGTTATCAATAACGTCCATTTTGTCAGGACACTTTTCACGAGTAAGAGAAGTCAAGCAAGCGCATGTATTATGTGATACAAAAGTATAAACTGTTTCAAAACTAAAGAACAAATAAAAAGTTTCACCAATAAACGTTGAATGTTGATGAGTTACGGTAAACATTCCAAACAGAGACGTATAGTTTGTGAAGGATAGCATGTGACATTAAAACATCAAATGTCTAGATTTTGTATCAATAAAAAACATTTCAAGCAATATAAATGTGCTCCTCTCCTGCAATTCTCTTACCTTTCGGCAATTTCTAACAAAGGACACATCTTTCAAAAAGTATATAGAATTAAACTATATATATAAAATACTAAATATACATGTTTTAAAAACAAATTTAACGAAATAATTTATCCAGCTATCAATAATATTGCGTAAAAATATATATTTTTAAAAAATTCTATAAATAATACAAATACTATGGGGGTAAAAATTCTTACAAGAAATTTCTTTGGACACGATAAAATAATAACACAGTCCAAATAAATAAATTATTCGAAAAGTTTTTTTACAACTGTACACATCATTAAGTGAGACTGCATCCGAGGGGGTTTTGCACAATAGCTAAACCGCAGGCACTTTGGGTTACACGTTCGCTTATCCGCCAGGTCAGCAAACGGACCGCAAGAAGTGCCGGGTTCTTTCACGCAATCGTCCAATAGCAGCAAGTAGACGATGGTGCGGAGGGCCGCTCGACCTATGAGTTTGTTGTTGTAGGTCGATCCTCCAATCAAAACGATGTTCTGGCCACCGATCAGAACGCTAGTCTTCCACTGTTCCATCCGCGTACAGTCGCGCATTTTTTTTTACAAAAGTTGAACAAAAATAAAAATAATTAAAAAAAACGCTGTAGCATGAGCGTCAGCAAAAAATCATGTCGTTGAGGACTTTGGCGAGGTTTTGACGATGCGCTTCCTCCACCAACCACTCTCCGAAGATTTCGTACAGTTCCAAGGTTATATCCAATATCACTTTACCCACGGCGCCCCTTCCTTGATCCGTGCTAGCCAGGAGCTTCCAGAAAAGAGGCATCAAAAGGCGGTGAATGCTACGTGGCTTACGTTCAAACACTGTTGGGATAATTTCTATAAGAAATAGCAGGGCGTTAGTTAACACATAGCAGAAGAAACAGAAAAATGCTGCCTCTATGCAACCGGTGAAAATCGAGTATTACAAAGTTTACCAAGCGTAGCCGTCAAGAATTCCGCTTTGTTTCTTGAATTGCCGAACTCCGATGCGGTCACCAAAGGCTGTATAAGCATGGTGTTATCTAAGCGTCCGCAAATAAGTCAGTCTCATATCAACGAGCCACAACGACATCGTTACTTACCCATATGCTTGATCATTCCCGCCAAGCAAAGTTTCGCCGCATTCAAGACCGTATCATTCTTGGAAGCCAGCGGGAACTTCAGTGCCTCAATTAGCATGGTAGCAATCGGCGACATATTCTGCTCGAGAACGGTGAAACAGCTGGTTATTACCTCGATGGCGTGGCGGCTCACCTACACGAAAACACGTGGTGACGAGAAAAACATTCAGCCAATAAACCTCTTACTTTGCTGTTTGAATCGGTGATCTTTGAGCAGATTTTACCAAACACCTGCAGAAGGAAAACAGTTCAGCACTCGATAAAGATTCACTTGTACGCAAAAACAGAATAGAAATGGAAAATAAACCTAGAAAATGTTTCTTCAAAACTCACCTTCACAACTTGAGGTGTCACGATTTCCTGGTACGTGCTAACCAGTTCGAAAAAGAGATCCAACCCTTCATATCTTTCACTCCAGCTGTTCGAATCCAGCTTGCGATTGCACTCCAAGTCTAGTTGGTAGTACGTAGGCTATACGTAAAAGGTGAATATAAAAATCAGATCTCCAAGGCAACCACATTTTCAAAACTACATATTTCTTTCTTCCACTCTTTTCACAAAACTATTACTTATCTTACCGCCGTGTGCTTAGCAGTCTTTTTCGGCTCAGTAGGCTTCGCTCTATAAATGATAATTTATGCAAAATTATGCGTGTTGTCAGCAGCAGGTAGCAGTGCTTTGTGGTGGGTAAAGAGAAAGGAACAGTTTTCAAAACTCATTTCAGCCGTTTATTAGCCATCATCATCAAAATTAAATTTTTACAATTGTAAGCAATGGATTTATTATATGTTTATATAGTCTATGTACATATATAAAATACATTTCTACATACGTACAATAACAATTGAACGCTTTAAACAATATGCTTATGTTCAAAAATATAAATAAATGCGTGACACGTGTGCCATGGCAACCACGCGGAAATACAAAATGATAAATTATAAGAATGATGGTTGCGTTTTTAAACTCTTTGGAAAGTTCATAGTCAAACGACCCAATCAAACTGTTCGTCATTCAAGCGTTTTCACACACCTTCCGCTCATGGTCCCCGGTATGCTGTTCTTGCGACGGTTGCCGACGGGCGGTGCAGCCGAACTACGCATCGAGCGTCGGACATTTGCTGACCCCTGCGGGCCTCCGCTCATACCCTAAAAGACACATATGCATTTAATAAACGTTCAACGATTTTCAGAAACGGACGAATTCTCATTCGATAATCATGATGATGAAGATCTGCACCTTTTGTTTGAGGTTATCGACGATGTCTAGCACCGGCTTCAACTGTGCTGTTGGTAAGACTCGAGAAAGAAGCTGATCAAGCTCCGGGTTATCTAGCATCATGGAGAGTATTCTACGGCCGTGAAAACGGGTTTCCGGTTGAGAATCAGTGGCAAGTTTGGAGGTGATGACGAGCATGTCTCGGTGCAATTGGAAAATGCGAGATGGTTCCACATTCTCTGCAATGTCAGCGATAGATCGTGCACTCAGGCTACGCACCTGGCCGTTACGATGTCTGAAAAACGAAACATCATTGAGGTGGTTGCAAACAAACAATGTTGCAGTCATCTTTGAAAGAACACAAGTCCCACACACTGAATTACAAGAGTAACAAAAGCAAATTTGTATCATACTTGGTTCCAACGTTGACGAGGGCGGCGACAGCTTTGTTCGGGTGGACGTGCGCGCTAAGACTCTCCAGGGCCATGTCGCAGTCTTTTCGAATGAACTGACTGGCATCGCCAGCTTTGGGGAGAATGGTTTTCAATATGATCTCTACATTCTGCGTGTAGAAAAACGTTAACAAAATATATATTTGACATGAAACAGTTTTGAAAATTGTCTTAGTTATTTTGCTTGTGATTGAATGAGTATATTATGTGCTAACAACTGCTTTCAATACAACAGTCAAACACCTATAATAGTGGGCACTCTTAACATCAGATGGCCCTCAGTGGAAGGTGGCAATTCTTGCAACATATTATGAAGACTTGAGTACTCAGCTTATGAGAGCTGATCAGCAAGCAATATTTACTAATACAACATGCTTTGAATATTATTTTGATGGTCACATTAAAACTATAAATAAAAATTGAGAAACTGTTAAAAGAAGGGAATTCTCGAAGCTTACCGGTTCTACCAATTTGGGTAAGAACTCAAAAACATCGGCGACACAGTTCAAAGCAGGTCGAGTAACTTGAGACCGCAGGTTCTGCACCTGGAAAAATATAAAATGTTTGACATGGAATCAACTTTCACATAGAAATGAGAGTTACAAACACACCAAAAAAATACATTTCGTAATACCTCTTTAATGAGCGCCGCAATCATTGCGTTATAATCGTCATTGAGACATTCTGAATGATTTCGCAACAAGCGCCGTAACAATAGGAGCCCATCACATTTCGCTTCCCTAGAAGAAAAATTGTCACTTTAGATACACAAGAAAGAGAGAAGAAAGATTTTTGCTAATATTAGGTAAATTACTTTAGCACTAATCAAGCAAAGATACTTTAAAATTTCAAAGGTTATTTCAACAAGTATCAAGGCTAGCAGCACAAAGCTGGCACAAAAACGACACAATATTGATGATGACTTAAATCACAATGATGTTAACAAAAGGTAGGGGCAATGCAAAGTTCACAAAAGCGAAATGTGAAGTAAAATCAAAATTTTTATTAAAATGCAAAGCTGTTTTAAGCGAAAATCATGAACTTGTGAAGTTGTATACAATGGCATATGGAGTAAACAGGAATGCCCTTAGATTGCCAGAGGTTAGAGGTTGCCAAAAGTCAGATCTACAAGTGTGAAATAACTGTATCTGATTTTCCAAAGAGGGTTTGTATTGGTTTAACTGAGAAAACATTCAAAACCAGATGCAATAGCCACAAACAATCCCATACTAACATCAAGTACAAAAACAACACCTCCCCATCGGCTGACGTTTGGGACCTCAAGGAAAAGATCAATGTCACTTAAGCGGTCAATCAGGAAACAAGTAAAAAACTACATGAATAATTCACTAAATTGTCCCCTTTGTGCACAAGAAAAATTTGAAATTCTTTTTTAAAGTAACAAAAATAAACAAAGTGAAATAATAGCAAAACATCGCCATAGTGATAGCGTATAATAGCAAAGTGTCGCCATAGTGATAGCATATAATAGCAAAATGTCGCCATAATGATAGTATATAATAGCAAATTATCGCCATAGTGATGGTGTATAATAATAAAGTGTCACCATCAAATTTCTCCTGGAGAAATATAAAACCAAAGACTGATAAGTATCACTCCAATTATTATTTTTCAGTTCATGTCACTTTATCAATTTACAATTAATGTTCTTGTATTTGTATTTTCAATATGGCTTAATAGAAGCATAAAATTGCTATCAACACAAAAATCACTAAAACTGCATACCACTCTTCTGAATCCGACCCTATGAGTTTGAAC
Organism: Candelabrum cocksii; assembly: GCA_963930725.1. Classification (NCBI taxonomy): domain Eukaryota; kingdom Metazoa; phylum Cnidaria; class Hydrozoa; order Anthoathecata; family Candelabridae; genus Candelabrum; species Candelabrum cocksii. The sequence continues at coordinate 11,402,942 of OZ005666.1, read as the reverse complement.
ATCCTTGGAATGGATTGCGAAGGGTTGGTTAGTGGCTGGTCAATGTCATCGCTGGAGGTTTTTACTGTAGATGCCTTCGCCAACCTGAAAGATGCAGATATATGATGCTAACTATAGGGAGAAATGAATTAGTTGGCATAAGAAAAAACAGAAGATAAAAGTTCATAAATGTTTGTTGGTGAATAAATTAAATGTCAAAATTTATCATGGTATTGTTCTGTAACACCGTATGAATATTTAACCACAAGAGAGGGTGATGACCATGTTGCTCACCTAGATGATGGAGGGTTCTTCCTTCGCACTTGTGGCGAAGCTCCGATCTTCGGTTGTATCTTCTTTGATGGAGGTTTGACAGGAGACGGCTCATCTAAACAAATTACACCTTGAGAAATAGTTCCCTTTGGTTGAAAATTCCTTCCTACCTTCCTCATGTTCATTGTTATTCAAATCAACATCATGCACTTTCTTCTTCCCTTCATAGATAGCAATTTCAAATGCATCACCACCACTATTTTGCTGTGCGTGGGTATCAACCGGCTTCTTCTTCTTCGCTTTCTTCTGCTTTTTATTGACTTCTACCTCAAGTTCTTTCTGCTTCTTCAGCATCTCATCCTCAAGTTTTCGCTCCTGTTCAGACTCCTTCCATTTCCTCACTTCTTCGTCCATTTCGCGCTGTTGTTGCAACTTCAGCTTGGCGATTTCTTCCACCTTGGCATTGTCTTCATCGGAAACGTTTGAAGGTTGTCGGATGGTCGGATTGTGCAGGTTTTGATTGCTGTGCACCAAAGGAATATACTTCTTTTTCTCCGCACATTCAGCATCGGACCTCTGTTTCTCCTCTTTCAGATTGCGCATTCGATCTAAGGGCGATTTGGCAAACTTCGGTGGACTAGGTGGATCGTTTTCTGGCATGCTGTAGAGTGACCCGTCATCAAGCTTTGATGATTCATTCGCAGATGCACTGTCGGTGTCAGTAACAGGAGATTTCATCTGCCGAGCTCGAGGTGTTCTTATCACAGGTGAAACAATCTCTTTCAATGGCAAAGGAGACGGCGAACTTCCAAGAAAAGTTTCTGGCTCTTTGTCCTTTTTAGAGATGACAGGAGAGGAGTTGCTTAACTTTTGCATGAGCTGGAGATTTGTGATAATCTCAACGTCAGGTTGGAGCATTACTTTCCCAGAAGGTGTTCGATGGATTGCTGGGCGAGATGGAAAAGGACTGCATGATTCACCCAAAGACATTCTAAAAACATGATTGCCAATTCAAAACTTCTAAGCTAAGTTTAATAATGTTACCTCCGCAATTGACCGTTCTTTGTCTTCGGAAGAGTGTGAGAAAGGACATCCTTTGACATTTCCTAAAATCAACAATGTTAAAATGCTTTATACACATTCATTTCATCAATAGTACATTATAATCATTTAGTAGATTACTTATATATATATTTTATAACATTTACATATAAATATTCTGTAACAAAGACAAATTAATTACCTCAGCCTCACGAAGAAGCATTTCCTTTTTCCTTGCGGTAGAAGGAGCAAACGTCACTGGTCTAGTAAATTCTAAAAATGAAAATTTACTCAAACTAAACATAGGTGGTAAGAAATATTGAAGCTTTTGCGATGATGAGCTTAGTTAATTCAATGATGTATAGTAAAATACAACATACCACATGTCGGCGAATATGGTTTTATAGGGCGTCTTTTAGGTGACAACGGCAAGGCAAAATTAACAGGAGACAATGGCAATCTCACATCAGGACCAGGACTTTGGCCTGGAGAAGCCAACACTGCCTCGGCACCTTGACCGTACTTGTTTGTCTCTTGATAAGAATATATTCCATTCAACAGTTTGGAGTCAGCCTGAAGGCCAGCAGCTTTAATTTGCCGCATTTGCCTTTTGTGATGTTCCAAGTAGGATGAGTCAGAACGCTGATATGCATTGTGTTGCTTTGAGCAAGCCATCGCATTTGTGGCGTTGTTGTGAGTCCACGAATCTGCCAGGGAAGTTTTATGACAGTCATGCGGGATGCTACCATCGGAGTTCTGTGAGAAAGAAATGAAAACTACATTTAGCTGGAAACAGAGCATGACGATATTTTACCTTCCGAACTGGAGCACTCCCACCAATATTCCGAGAAGCAGTTTGGAGTTCAAATTTTCTTCGGATACCTTGCCAAGGCAATCTTTTCTTTCCAGCGCTGAATCGTCTATCCAAACGAGAATCTGATGGACCACAGACAATCCAAGTGATATCTTCAGCATAATTCCCACCCTTATGTACATCAGCAGGCAGGGAGAGTGCATATTGAACAAGCCCATCTTCGGTAAGGCTTGCCAAACTTCTTCGGCGAAGACGACACTGCACTGCAGCAAGGGCACCATCTGCATCGTCAGCTTCAAGCAAATCGATTGCGCAAACAAGCGGCTTCAATTTCCCAGCTCCTAACCGCTGTGCAAGGACTGAGAAACATTCCAAAACAGCATGTCGAACACGTCGTTTAGGATCAACCAACGTGAAAGCAATTTGTGATGGTAACAAAAGGAGGTCAAAGTCTGAGTTGGGGAAGCTCAATAGCGCAGCAATGATCATATTCAATGTTTCCTCTCTTACGCGGGGATTCTTATCATTTAATTGAGGGATGATAGCCTGTATGTACGCATTCGGCGATGTACTGTGCATCAATGACAAAGCTATTCGCAAGTTCATTTTACGAATCACAGTTTTTGGATCATTCAACCTCTTCAAAAGAACAGAAACTGCCAAGTATAAGTGGACTTTGATACTAACACCGACTTTCATGACAACTTCATGCAAAAGGTGCAAAAGAGGAAGAGCCACGTTTACATTAGCAACTTCAAGCAGAACACCCAAAAAATCAAGTATCCCTCCACAGTTAGCCTTCACAATCTGGATTTCAACAGTGTTCAAAAGTTGAATAAAGTCATTGCACCCTTCTGTGCACAGTTCCCAGTTAGAGGTTTCATATAATTTCGCAATTGCCCGTTGTGTAAGAAACCCAAACATCATTTCTTTTTCATTGCCAATACTAAATGATGCACGCTTCAAATTCTCTGGATTTCCAGTCAAGCTGCTGTTAGAGATGGCAGTATGGTAAACTTTCAACAATGACTGATCAAGATTTTCCAAACACATGGAAAATTTCTCTTCACCTAAAGCATCCTTGATGTGTTCCAAACAGAGCACTGCTGGCAAACTTGAGTCCACTTTTTTCAATGAAGGAATGGATTTTACAACAAAGAAAAATATCTCCTCCAACTGATGTTCAGTAAAGCCAGATCGCATGAGTGCAGGGATAGCCAAGAACACTTCATTGCGCAAATGTCTGTCGCGTGTTTCAATGCCATAATGAATGAAACAATCTAAAACAAGTCTTTGATTTTGACTGTACTTGAAGTACACATGCATCGTTTGCAAAGCCGATTTCTTCACAAATGCGTTTGGGTTAAGGAGATTTTGTAGTAACTGAGGAAACAGAGCATCTAGATGCTCTGCAAAGTCGGCTTCATTTTGGGGTAGGATTTCCCCCAGCAAATTCATCGCTGTGCACCGGGTAGACGGTTGATCGTCACCAAAACACTTTTGGAAGACTTGAACCAGATTAAATATGTTATAGTCTACTAATCTTCCTCCAGTCTTCTTTATTGATACACGCACAGTTTCTAGAAAAAGAACTCTTTTAGACTCTGTATCCAAATCGGCCATATTCATCTTTTGATCAAAGGTCATAGACAAGTTTATAGTTTGATTCACTTGAATCATGTTTACAGTCATTTCCACGTCAAACACCCATGGCAAAACAGCAACTGTAACCATTATCACTAACAGATGGTAATATCTTCAGCATATCTACGCCAATTTAAAACATCTCAAAGTTGACCAATTTTCAAGTTCTATCACACAGTGTAACATATGAATATTTAATTACTTTTCTGGAACAAGCAACAAAAAATCACTTATTGTTCAACTGAAACCAGCAAAATTGAAAAAACAATTTTTAAATAATCATATATGTATATATAATATATAAAGCCATATATTACACGCAACACATTATATAATTGCAGATTCCAGGCAAATATCATAAGACATGACAATAATAATTTAGCCTTTTCATGAAAAAGAACACAATTGTTAAAACAAATATAATTAAAATGATAAAATATTAAACTATATATATATATGATGTAATCACAAAAGCACTATATATATACATATTATATACAAGTTATCAGAAGCTTAATCATGTTAAGATTTTACTTTTGTTTGCTTGTTGAGTCGGTTTTTAACAATCGTTGACAATGTTTGTTTCTTTTACATATTTTCTAATATATAAAAAATGATCAAATATAATGATAACAAAAATGAAGGAGCAAAGAAAAAAGATCAAACCACAAAGAAAAGTTCAGTTTTGTTTACAAAAATCACTTTAACAAATAGAAGAAAATAAATGAGGACTACTCAGTTTTCTTCAACCCTTGGTTTTTAAACTTCACACTATTTCCAAACTTCAAAGAAATAGCTATCACTGAAAAGGTTGTTATATTTTAACTGGTTAAAACTGTATTTCGTTAGTGATTATCGAATAAATAGTGAATAAATCACGCTATATAGTGAATAAATTGAATTAAATATATATTTTCAAAAAACTTTCTTGATATTTGCCACATACTGTAAACGTGTCATGAAAATAATACAGCTAAAATAGTTTTTTAAACATAGCAGTGCATATAATTGAACAATATCTGCAGTGGGTTGAGTTGAACATTGCTTCCACGCAATTTTGAATTCGACGCTAACATACACTTTTGCTGTTAAATGTTTTAATCATAACTAAAGCTTTACATCTTATTATATATATTAACATATAGAATAATAGCAGGGTATATAACTAGATATCTCAAACAAAATACCAAACCTGATTTTAACCTTTCATGTTAAGTGCTTATAGTTCGATCACGTCTACCATTATGAAAAAGCAAAATCGAAGCGCGTTTCCATGATGGAGAGGGAACCATTTTAGTTCTCGTTGTTATGACAATCAATTATCTCCGTCATATTTGTTCATTACCTCCGTCATATTAGAATAACAATAAGCCGCTGATAATCGGCGATTTTTACTTATCCAAAGCAAAAACACGACAAAAACTTTATGAAATATAATTGTTATTGCATTATATATCACACACACCGAAACATAACCGTTTTTCAATATTCGATAAATAAATTCAACTTTGATTGCAAAACCGTTAAAATCAAAATAAAAGCAAAATGGAATCAATGAATTAAAACCGCATTATTATGCTAGTGAAAGAAAACACATAAAATAAGTGAAATCATAGTCAGTTTTTTACTGACTATGGTGAAATCAAAGGCCAGTTTATAAAAATCTTGTGTGCCGTATTTACTACTGCAGTAGATAAACTCTTTGTAATCAGACTTCTATAGTTTATAGAAACTTTAGAACGCTTTTGGAAGGTCCCTTTCCTGGCTCCTAAAGTGACCTAAGAAACGAATAAAATAACCCTCTGTAATTCGAAGACTTTGGGTATCTTTGTCGTTCGAATTACAGAGAATCTCTTTGTAAGTACGTACTATGAAATTACGCCAATTTTAAAAAGTTTTAAACGTATATTTGTGTTATTTCGCAACAACAATATTTTCAATCAACAGTCGGGTGTTAACAATAACAACGTAACAATATATCTACTGGACATATGAAATCATGCAAAAAGCATAAATTAGAAAACAAGAAACATTGCGAAGCAGGCGAAGCAGTGGTGAAAAAGATTTTTATTGAAATGCTTGTAAAAGCATCAGTTGCGGAACCTGTAAGCTCACTAATCTGGTCTAAAAAATGATTGTGCCTTAAAATCAAAACAGATCACAGAGGAGAAAACGTTGCTTTATATCGGTAGGAGACTGGCGGTAAAACTGTACTAATTATTTATTGTTCTCGTCATCATCGGCCATTGAGTTCCTCGCGGATTTATGTATTTAATGATAGACACGTCATGCTAACACTAACAACAGCATATTAATATAAATGTATAAGTACAGATTGGTACATAATCATCAAGAAAATGGAAACTAACAATATGGTTAAAGCGCGAAGGTTTCCATCAATATTAAGTGACAAATAATAAAATGCATTATTTTGAAATGAAACGCTACAAAATTTTTAAACTCCAGAAAGTTCTTTCATACTTTTTCTCATTCAAAAGAGAATTTAAAGGGGTGAAAATCGTGCCAGTGAAGTGTTTTTAACGGCCCGCCTTTGCTCTTCGTTGTGCTTCGGTCGCATTGGCTTTCAAGTAAAGGTTCACCTTTTTGATTTCATCTTTAGAAAACGGTTGAAGGATTAATTCAATTTCCAAGTCACTTTTCTGCTTCATGCGTTCGTAGAAGTCTCGAGATTCTTTGGAATCTTTCGACTCGAAGCTCAGCGCCAACAACATAAAGGTTGTGAGTCGTCGATTGATCAAATCTCTCACTTCCTTATCCTCGTCGTCATCTTCGTCGCTAGCATCCGATTGTTGTTGTTGTTGTTGTTCGGTAGCCATTGTTTTTGGACGCCTTTCCAGACCGATTGCGTCGCATACCATGTCCTGAATGGAGCGCAATTCGACGTTAAAATCCGTCACTTCTGACGCCTTCACTCTTTGACGAAATTCGTGGAGCGATTCCTCGATCTTTTTCAAGTCTTCGTTTACAGCCGGAGGTGCCGAACATTCTGCCTTGCTTTTTCCCTTCACCATCTTTGATCCTTTAAAACAGTAATTTAACTTTTCAAATATCTTTAAAAAGATTAAATGAGGAAGGTTCAAACAAGTATCTCTTTAATTTCTATAGCATCAAGAGTATTTCGTGTTTTGCATTCTGTGTCTATTTTGTTATTACTGGACTCATTCTGAGGTAGTAAATTTAATAATGAATCAGAAGGAGCTAATAAAAACTTTTGACTGATCACAGTGTCTGTTTTACGAAGAAAAAATCAATAATTCAGTTCTCTATTTACCGTGTAATAAGTTCTGTTTAGGTTGATAAGCGATTTTTGTTATCAAGAAACATTTCCGCTTTTGCGACGCGTAAACGCAGACTAATTTCAGCGCGTGTCACGCGAAAACGCAGCTTTCCTTGAAAAATCGGGAAAAGTGAATTCATCGAATTATTTAGTTTTAAACTGAGTAACCGGATATTATCAGCACATAAGTAAACAACTTCATCTTACTGCCCGCCAATTTATTACTGTGATTCAAGAAGAGACTTGGGATTGTATGCTGATTTTTGCAGAAAGAAAAACAGTGACTAAAAGTCTTAAGTATTAAAAGAACGGTTGTTTATATCATGACTAGTATCTCATGTCCTTAGTGATATATAAAAGAACGAGCAAACAAACTTACAGATTAAATTGAATATGAAAACCTCAATGTTTCAACACTTCCTCCTCTTCTTCTTCTTGTAAGAAGTAAACTAAATTATTTTGATGAAGACCATTCAGTATTCAAGAGCGCAGGGTATTGATTCGCGGTCGCCATGACGCAAAAAATAACAATTTTAATCCTGAGTTGCTTAGCACGAAACTCGAACCCATTCCCCGACGCATTTCTAAACTACCACCCACCCCCTCCCATTTGCGTCATTGCCATGGCACCGGAAAATGGGTCGGAGTGAGATTAAAACAAAGTATTATTATATGACGGGACAACGCTAATATTGACATCCAACAAGTCCCATGTGCTACAAACGTACAAAGAATTTATTCTCACTGAGTGAGTGAGATTTATTTATTTCAGCATCTTTGCAGATAATAGTTTTGACACGAATTGCAATTTTTGAATCAACTTTTTATTAGTAGAACCCGTTAGATAATAATTTACTTGATAGATCGCTAATATTCAGATGTTCTCTGATGATGAGATTTAAGGAGTATTTGAATTACCACATGCGTCTTAACAACGATAAGCCCATGAATGGCTATTCACCATGTCCCTGTACAACTTTGAGAACTGTTTTTCGTTTTGACGCCTTTATCAGCGGAATAATCGTTTCAAATTCGTTCCCATTACATCTGAAATAAAAACTCCTGTTCTCTTCTTGGGAAGAAAAATACAGAACTCATTTCGACTGGATACATGCACGTCAATTTACTGACCCAATTCATGGCACCATGGTGGTTCTGGATGATTAGACCTCTATCGTCTTTTATGGACAAATGAAACACATCTAATTGGATTAATTTTCCTTTATGACTTGTCAACTAAACCCAATAGCGTTGTTTACAAATCAAAACACATATCCGATTCCACTATCTCCATACTTTATGAATATTTCATGATGAAAAATAACTAGTTTTTGAATCTTCATTATAAAGTTATCATGATTGTCAGAATCGGAGAAGATTGGAAATTATATAAAAGAGTGCCTAGTCCAAAATTCTTTTTGTTTTCTTAAATTTCTAACCTGAAAAATGAGTAATGTTTCCATGTTGCGAACAACAAGAAGATCTGTATTCTGGTTTGGCGCAAGTCAAGCTTGACGAGCTAAAATATTTACTCAGAACTACAATCATCCCTAAGCAACTGATCACTTGAAAACTGCGCGAACAACAAAAGAAACTATCGAGATAAAATGATTGCTAGACAAATATTTAGTGTACGTGCGAAAAGGTTACGTACACCTGCACACTTATAATGAAGTCTTCGCACCTCCTCTCAACAAAAAACGCTCTTTAACTTTTGTACGAGAGAGAGAAATGTTGTCGCTGGAGGCGATACCGAAAACTATCGTACTGCCCAAATCGAGAGAAGGCATCAATCACATACAAGCGCGATTCGATGTGGCGCGTGATTCGCCGTACACGCGAACGGGTCTATTTCAACCCGCAAAGAGCACGAATATCAGAAATCCGGTGTTTGAGAAGGACGAGAGAGCGACTAAATCGCCCGTACCAGCAAATCATTCTTTCACGCCGATATCCTTTCGAGTTCACACGGAAAAGAGAGGGAGCCTAACGCCTCTACTCTCGAGTTCAGCTAACAGCAATGATATCAGCATATCTACAAACAACATCCTGTTGTCTCTCAACAACGAAGAATTAACGGAAGAAGAATACCAATCAAAGGAAGTGCAACACATCAGCATATATAAGAACGAGCGAGTGAATCGTGCAGCTGTGAAAGCCAACACTCCCGTAGCCGTAACAATTCTCTCGAAGGACAGACTACCACCGGAACACGCTCTTTACTACTGGATGCTACTCCTGGAATGCGAATACCCAGCGAAACTTTACGAGAAGCTTGCCCCGCAATTCATTGAAAGAAGTAAACAACACCTCGGGGCAGGCGCTATTTCGCAATTAAAAAAGTTCATTAATGCATAAAGAATAAACAATCCGTCAATTATAAGCGTAAATTCCTCCCATTACAAAATATCTCTCCGCTCTGGACGCTGTTCTGTAACGTTCATGTATTTAAACATATGCGATTTATCCAACACCTTCGTGTTCATTCTTTCCCAAGCATCTGCAACTGGAAGACAAAAACACACATGCGAATACACTCAACAATAATAAATAAAATAGCACATGTTTATATAGTACAGTATATATATATATACAAATGATTTATTCAACAAAATTCGACAACTTTTATTTTATTTCCCGCGTATTGCTATCATAGCTAGTTTCTCTAGAACACAAAATACATTCTATACAACAATAAAAGACGAAAACAGGAGTTAGGGACCGAATTAAGTTGAGGAATTGTCTTTACTTGGTGTAGAAATTGCGAGGCGCTTAACAATTCACTGCAGCCGTACACAACCTTCTTCTGTTGATTACTCGCCCTCTAAAAGCAGAAACCATTAAGCGTGGCGATTGATAACTTCTTTTCAAATAAACATACAACAGAAATTACTTTGAAAGGATGATTTTCTCTACTTAAATCACATTTTAACGGGGAAAAGTTAACAATGCCAATCAGTGCGAATATTTCTCACCACATTCATTACAACAAAAGGGTAAAACTGACATCCAACGAATCCCATCACACGTGCAACGGGTATCATTCACGTGCAAGATACATGACACGGGTAAATATTCACGTGCAAGATACATGACAAGGGTAAATATTCACGTGCAAGATACATGACAAGGGTAAATATTCAAGTGCAAGATACAAGACAAGGGCAAATATTCACGTGCAAGATACATGACAAGGGTAAATATTCACGTGCAAGATATATTACAAGGGTAAATATTCACGTGCAAGATACATGCCAAGGGTAAATATTCACGTGCAAGACAAGTGGCCGGCAAAATATTTATTTACCTTTTCATAAGCGATAAGGTTGGCATATTCGATGTAATTCCCGCCACCAACCATGAAAACAATCGCCTGTAGAAATAAATATGACATATTACAGGTCACATAAAGTAGCTTAATGCATGTTAACAAGCGGGTGTTATATTTTAATATCGATAAAATATCTATTTCTATTAATATATATTTCATATCTGACGAGATTAACCTGTATAAATATGCAATAATAATAATAATAATAATCATGGGTATCGAGACAAATTTCTTTAAATCTCTTAACAAGTAAAGTACAAGTTAACAAGTAAAACAGATTATTAAAACAAAGGAAAGGTTTTCTGATAACGTTACTTCTTGTTACAAACACATTTTATTATAATTACTATTCAAAATTGATAAACATGCTGATAAATAAACTTTAAATATAACAAATTCGCATCAAGGAACAGCACCATCAACACAAAAACATGTGACAAACCTCGTGGAAGCGCGACTTGTTTCTCTGCGATTCGTTCACTTTCAACATCTTCGGATCGAAATAACGATAGCCTTCTATCTCCGGCACGCTCTTCTGTTCCATGATGGCGTCAACGACGCGCGTGACAGGCAAATTCTTCGTACCCACCACCAGACTTTTCACGCCCTCCATCACGAACTGCGAGCCGGTGCTCATGATGCGAGAAAACATGGCGCTGTACGTGCTCTGCCCTGATCCCGTCTGTATCGGACCCGACGTCACCTTGTTGAACGTCTTCCACTTCTTGATGTACGTCAAAGCGCTGCCATCACAACCTGCCGCCTCCAGTGCGTTTAAGTGCAGGTCCAAGTCGGTCTGTAAATTCATAATGAATTCATGTAAAAAGAAAATCTCATCTCTTTTCTTAATATTAACAAAATGGGTGAAAACGTAAAGCCCTAAATATAATCTAAAAAATTATGTGACTAATAGAGTCCATATCCGTCCGTATCAGACATCCTATAAAGGTATTGAATTAAAACGATACCTGAGACATCGTTGCTATGGAAATGTAGTAAATAAGAAATAGGCGAAGCTTGTCCATACCAGTCCCGGCTAAAAGTAATACACTGAAAATACATCCAACCCCAACCGTTCCAAGGAGAAGAAATGAAGTTGAAAGATCTTAAAACAGAATATGAAGAATAGAAATTGTGAATGATCTAAGGACTAGATACCTTACACAAGTAACCCATTAATTATAATCACCTTCTGGATCTTGAATGATCTCCAAAACAGATTTGTCCTAAAATACACACCATCACTTAGGTCAGACACATTTTTATATACAGTAGCACACTTTAATTCGGTTCAACTGTGGTACCAAACGGTGTAAGATTGTAAAAATTCAAGAAATGAATCGGAGAAAATGAAAAATAATTTAATTTGTAGCAGTAACAACTAACCAGGTTCGATTTGCTCATGATTTTCTCCTCGGTTTCAAAGAGAATGTCAAGCTTGCGATGCTGAAACCAACAAAGATAGTTTAAAGGAAGTAAACGCTGAACTGAAACGCAGCACGGTCCTTGATGTGGTCTAACATGGACATACATTCATGTGGTCAAACATGGAGGTACATCGATGTGCTATAACATGACAGTACCTTGATGTGCTCTAACATGGCGGTAGCGATGGTCATGTGCATGTCGATTAAACGTTTCTTCTCCAGCAACTCAGGTAACGAACTAAAAAAACAACAGTTTAAGTTCCTAAGTTTTAAGTAACAAAACAATGAATTCATTATATTTTGCCAGCAGGCTGGGAAATGTTTCAAAACAGCAATCCCTCTATTGACTGTGTACAAGAAAATGATGAGTTTCTGAAAAAAAACCACAGAGTTTAGTTAGGACTATAATCAGAATTTGAGAAAATGTTTATTTTCATAAACATAAATTATAATTACAAGACTGATTCGACATTGCCGACCTAACTACCAACGTTGACTTCTATTTGGTCGGTACTTTTATGGCAACGTACAATACGCTTAAAGTCAGCAGTGGTGGATGCCAAATACAGATGTCAAATACAGACTAATAATAATGGTATACTGATGACAGGATAGTGTAAGTCAAAAGATTTCATTATAAACAATATAAATGATTTAGGAGACATTGTTTTGGCTGAACACAGAAAAATGACACGCTAAAAATGAAAGACAAGGAAAATAACAAAAAAGAGACCAAGAAACACAGTTTGATACCTGATAATGGAATTTACCTGACAGCGGTTGTAAGTTTATTTGTGTTCTCCGACCACATCCCTTCTATGACCTCATCAGATTCATTCTGCATACCCTTCAATAAAAATAAGATGCAACAATACAAATAGTTGCGGATTTTATAGTTCAGGGTCGACATATAGAGTCTCTGCTTTTTGCATAATCCAGTAGGCTGCTATGTTTCAGTCTTATTATTTTCATTAGCACCACATTTTATTAAACATGTTTCACACGCTTTTTTATCACTTTATTCATACGAAACTTTAAAGGTTCAAAATGACCTACATAATACAGTACATAATAGGGAATATACCATGATGTTCTTCAGCTTTTTAACTTCATCTTCAGAAGCACGGTATTCATCGAGCTCCTTTTGTATGGCCTCGGCAACAGTAGGGAATGGACTGAACAAGATCATTGGAGTAAATTACAGTATTCTTTGATACATCAAACCATTATATCAGTGTGTGTTTTGGAAACATGTCTTGTGATTTGAAACACCAGATTATCCAATAAAATTGTTGGTTTGCATGTTTAACTATTGACTTCCATTGACATATGTTGTATATATAGCCATTAGTTCTTAACATTAGTGCAAAACATTAGAAAATAGATAAAGTCTAAAAATCCCATTTAGGTTGCAATTTTTAAAATAAAAAACCTGATTTTGTGACCAGCCCAGAATTTATCATTTGCCGAGAGGTCGTATTTTTTCGCTTTGTTTTTCGATGCTTCACTTGCTGCATTCTCAGGTTCTTTGACTGCCACTCGATTTAGTTCTAAATCCTGAAAACGCACAATGAAATTGAGAAACGTTTTTTAGTCAGTTAAACTTATTTCTTAATTTTAATTGTCCGTAACAAACGAATGATTGAATGAGGATTTACTTGCATTTATTGATGTTACATTAATTTTAACTTGTGGCAATCATTTCTTAACTTTGACATTATCTAGAGAACATACTGTTATATATACTAGTACTATATTACCAGAAAATTTCTACAAAAACATTGTGTTCTGTTCTGAATCTTGGTAAATTGCTGAAAAATGGAATGATTTAAACAAATCTGACTGAAAATCTATTTGAGTAGAACACTTAGCAAATAGGAAAAGGTTTTAGTGCAACAAAAAAACATACAAAAACATCGTGACAAAGTGCTTGATACGTCCAGGTGTGATGTAGTGGCGTACATAAGTCACTGTTGCGATCCAAGATTATCAGTACAGGTCGTTGGAAACTGAATAAAACAAGTACTTGTGCACAAAGCAAAAATCACTCAACTCACTTTCTAAAGAGAATACTCAACAAATACTTGATCAGCAAAACATTGTCAAATCAAACATCATTTTTAAGTAACAGACTAAGATTTTCACTTTTACCTGAAGTTACCGGCTTGGATATCCGTTGTAAATAGACTGTTGCGTGTGTCTCTTAAATTTTCACGAATCTTTTTATCCAAAGCCTATGTGAAAATGAAATTAAAAATCAACAAAAAATGAAGAAATCACACAACCGCTGGGTCCACGAAAATCTATTTGATTGGTTAAATTTATTTTGATTGGAGATAGCAAAAACCCATGTGATAATTAAAAAATAGACAAGAAAGAGGTTAACTTTCTGTGCATCTCTCTCCTGTTTTGATTCACTTATCGACAATGTGGGCAAAAATAAAGTTTTTATTTTACTCCTTCCTTTATCAGAAATGCTTTTATGAGCTATCACTATGCTGAGAAATCATTAATAATATAAAATACAGGAAATATTTCTGCAATTTTTTTCTCTAATTTATTTACACAAATATAAAATTATATTTTGACATTGAATTTTAATAAATTTATTTGACATGTAACTTCAAACTAAGCTGAAATGACCAAAGGTGTAAGCAACATTGGGGATGAGCAAAAAAAGGGATTAATCAGACATCAGCGTTACCTCTGCCACCATCTCCGCAGCATTACCTTTGGCGCAGCGGATAATCGGAACATTGCCTTCCGAAAGAAAGAACAATATACTTAAAGAAATAACGATATTGACTTTACAGAGACTAATAGACACATTCAAAACATCAATTTTATTGAAAAACCTCATCTTGTCTAAACCCTATGAATTGGCCTAGAAATAGAAGTTCTTGATTATCCTCAAAATATTACAAAATAAAAAACAAAATTTAACTTGATGCCACATTGATGTGCTTCGTATATTACTAGCACGTAAAATAAAATAGATGACCTTCAAAGCGAAATGAAGTATGTAAAACTAAATTCACAGCAAGTGCACTATCGGTTTAAGCACTTTGAGCTATTTTTCATTCGTCCTTGACGTTTCAGATCTTAAATATTCAACTTTAGTAACCAACAAACAGTCTAGAGGTTTTTTTATGGGCATGGTACCTGTGGTTACTAAGAACGAAAACAAACTGTCAACAAGCACATCACAGATTTGTTCAATATCAGTGTCTCTAGCGTCAGATCGATTCATCGCTAAAAAAAGTTAAAATATAGTACAATGACAAATATTAATAATACATATAAATATTCTCAATACATTTGATTTTTAAGTTTATCTTTATAATAATAGGTTTTAATTGATATTCCCTTATTTTCCAAAAATCGTGAATCAAGCATGACACTGAACCTTCATAGGCCATAGTCGAAACAATTAGCAATTTGTGCAACAAAGATCATTCAAAAACTTAAAAAAGAAAGCCACATATCATAATCTACATCATCTACTATATTAGACAATTTTGTACCCTCTTACAAGCGGTTAATGATTTTAAATTATGATTGACCGTTTCCACAATTAATGTAATCATCTGATGGTTTATTGAAGCAGATATTTGTGTAGCCGGATGCACTTTTAAATACTAATGAATATGATCGCCATGAGGTCAAATAGTATATGACCTGCAGAGTGTACCAGAGTAAAGGAATTTTACCGTAGTAGGAAATACTCTGCCGGTTGTGATGTTTAACGGTGAACAAATCGTCTTCAAGTGCAATGAAGTTCAAATATTGATCTACAACCTACAGAAGCAAAAAATCATATAAAAAAAGAAAGAAATTTAAATGAATATGTTAGTGTGGGAGCTTCACTTGACAATGAATTAGATTGGGAAATTTGAGATGACCTGTATACCATAGGTCAAAATATGAGTAATTGACAACATTTGTGTTCATTTCACAATGCTTCTTGCAATCTGTTTCATCATTAAACCTAACTGTCCAACCATTATGTATCGATTGAATAGAAAAAAGTATATTAAAATTGAGTGAGATATTTCTCACCTTTGCAACAAGATCAACACAGTTATTTTGAAGAGCTGCCGTCGCTATGTCTTCCAATCGGTGACGAGATATTGGAGAGATGAAGTTCAAGTAGTATTTCTCATAGGTACCATTATGAAGATCCTGAAGATATAATAGTTACTCTGAATATTTAAAAAGTTAGCAAAGCTATCAATGTTCTTTTTGCACAAATCTATGACCTATTCTTTCGCAGTCATTAGTCATTAAGTAAAAAGCTGTCGTTACAAACCCCTCCATTCACCACAGTGCAGGCTCCTCATTGAGCAATCATACAAAAATAAGGGAAATATGGGATATTTTTACACAAAAATAGAGGTATACGGGAGAAACAAGAGCTAAAAATAGACAGATATGTAACAAAACCAGATTTTTCACAGCTAAATAGTAATGTTCCTTATTGGTATGGTGGTTCCTTATCCAACTGCTTAGACTTCTTTATGTTAGCAAACATGTTGCCTATAGTGTTCTTCTTTCTCTCACTCCCCCAAGGCGACAAGTGCTTGAGCATGTTTAGCAATCTCTTCCTCAATGATACTTATTCCACTAATTCAATTGCCACTTTTATCCCAATCATATCCTACGTTCCAATGGGACTATTGGTTGCGTCATCCAAGATTCTCTGTGCTGTTTGTATTACTTTGTCCGCCTTCTCTTCTTCCTGTTGAAACACTAGCTCATTCTTCTCGAATGTTTTCTTGGACTTTGTAGCTTCTTGGATCATTTTTTCTTTTTCTTGCACCATTGTTAAATTTTTCATGATCAACTCCTTTGCTTTTTTCGTCATCTTTTCTTTTAGTTGAAGCCATTCATGCGATCATTTTGTCACTCACAATGATACAATGCAACCCACCTTTTGATCTTGCATAGTCCTTCATGCGACACAAACCAATCAATGTTTCTGGCATAAGGTTGACACAATCTTTGGTGCAAGTGTTCTTATGGTCAGAAAGACACTTTTCAACATCAGCATTGTAATTTTGCAGTGAGAGAATACACTTAACCTATTTGGGAAGCATAACATACTTTGGTACACCAGAGGAATTTGTAATTTTAAAGATTTTACTCCTTTGTATTCACAACATTGCTGTCATTCTAATAAATATTCCACTCAACTTTCAAGTGAGATATAATTGCTTCTTCAATAACACAGGGAATCTTCTTTGCCAGATACTCTACTTTCCTGGCGGTGTTCTGTATCTTTCGTGAATCAGGATGTAGGCAAGATGCTGCAACCAAGATCATGTTGTCCAATGACAATTTTTTTGCAAAAAGGCTTTTGAGGCCTTTGCTCTGGATTTCAAGTAAGAACTTGTAGAAAGAAGTAGAAACATCAATTATGGTGGTTGGTAGAAAGTTCCACTGTTCCTCCAAACGTTTGTAGAACTGGCAAACAGGACGTGCATTCCTTATGTCTATAAAACAATAATCTTCTTCTTTATGGTGCCAATCAAATTCATTACATCATCCATTCTGCCAGAAGTACTTCACTCAAACCCTGGCACACAGAATGTGAAACTCCAATCTTCCTTTGCCACTTTAAATGCCAAAAAGCATTCAGCTTAGAACACTTTTGTGCCCAGGGGCTTGCTACTATATTCAATAGCAGATCTGACTTTTTCTTAGTCTTTGCATGCTGATTGACTTGGCTCAAATCACCATGATTAACTATAACACTCTTCTGGCACAAATTACACCAAATGCTTGTATCAGTATGAACCTTTGCATACTTCCCAATCTGGGTGTTGCTTGCATCAACTTTATCCAGCAATCCAAGTGGATTGTGTCTTATGTCCGAGCATTTTATATCAAATTTATTCAGTTGTCTGAAAAGAAGGTTGGGTTAATTAAAACAATCCAAAGGTATCCAGAGGATGAAGTGAAAAGGCGTCAAATTTCCAGTTCACCAATATGCACCTTCACTTATGTGTTTTATCGAATAGATGATAATACAACAGCACCATGTTTAGGCAATCAATTTTTGCACAAAAAACAATAAGGATTAGCTATCAAAAGTTGAATTAACAGAAAAAAGTGATCAAGGTGAGTGGATGGCGTACTTGAAAAGAGTACATGTGTCATGCGTCTCAAATAGCCTCTCCCTGACCAGTCAACTCCCAACCTCCTCAAAGTGATTTTATTAATCACGGGTGATCACTGGAAACTCTGTTGAGGCTAAGTGGAGCTCTGACAAAAGGCAAGTGTTTGGCGCCTTTTAAATATATCCATTCCCTTGCTGGGGTTCAGTGAAGTGTCGGCAGCAGGACGTGGATGTTTATTTTGGCAGAATCTGAAAGACTGGATATCTGGTATGTTGAACGTGATGGCTTTGGGCATCAACCAGTCTCAAAAGTAGACTACTGCGGATACATATGTACTGGCATGCTATTTGTCTATTATATGCTATTGAAACCTTAATGATAGAACACGATTATCGCACCAGGGTTGAAGCCCCTGCATTTACTATTCCAGACGTTCAAGCTTGTCTTCAATTCGTGAGGAATGATGAGATTGTACCCTCAAATCCTAATGGAAGGGGTGCAGTTGATGGCAGTAATGAAAGGAAAAAATTATTAAATTATAAGAACTATTCTTTAATAGGAACTTATAACGTTAGAACTATGAGAAAAGTTGAGAAGAGTAGTGAGTTAGCTGAAAACTTCAAAGGTGTAAACTAAGCGTTCTTGGTGTGGTAGACCACAAAATTGTGCATGAAGATGAAGATGTGCAGATACAACGCCTATGCACCAATTGAGGGAAGCGAAGGATCAGAGGAACATTATGAACACACTGGTAAATACAATTAATTCTGTCCCCAAGCACAATTTGACATTGGTGCTTGGTGATTTCAATGCACATATGAGAACTGACACCATCCCTTATTCTCTTCATAAACAAACAAATGGGAATGGACGACTATTGCATGAGCTTTGTATAGAAACAGGCCTTATTGTCACAAATACCATTCTTGATAAAAGACCTGGGAAACTTTGGACATATATTTCAGATATGTCCGGGAGAAAAACCCAAATTGATTACATTCTTGTAAACAGGAAATAGCAAAATTCTGTTCATAATTGTGAAGCATACAGTTGCTTCAGCAGTTTGGGAAGTGACCACCGACTTGTCACGGCTAAAGTAAAAGTTAGTCTTAGGATGCGCAAAAGTCCTCCTAAGACAATATACTATGAATGGTCAATACTAAAAGACAATGATCTTCAAGAAGCGTATGCAGTAGAAGTTAAGAATCGATTTGCTGAGTTGAATATTGCTGAAGAAAATATCTCAAAAGAATTTAGTCACTTTGTACAAGCCACTAAAGAAGCAACTGAACATATTATTCCAAAAAGGAAAAAACAGAAAAGAAGCAGAATATCACAGGACATTTGTGTTGAGAAAGAAAGAAAAGCTGTACAAAATGCCTTCAAAAACTATGAACAAGAGTCAAACAAGGAAAATGAGAGAAAATTACAAGATGCCAAAAGTAAACTTGAAAGTATTTATGTTGTGTTAGAAAGAGAAGAGTTGAGTAGAATGGTGGCAGAAGTAGAAGAAGCAACTGAAAGAAATAGACATAAGAAAAGCTGAAACTTGATCAACTCTATAAGTGGCAGAAAGTCAACCAAGCAAGGAATTCTCAAAGGAGCGTGATGAAAGACTAAAGAAAAGGCATAATTACTTCAAGAATCTTCTTGGAAAGGTACTCATAATATCTGATGATAACATCAATACTAAACTTCCGAGAATATTAGAAAACCTTCACATCACTGATACAGAATTTACCTTTGAGGAATTGAGGTATGCTAAAAAATCTATCAAGGAGGAAAAATCCTCTGGGCCTGATAACATTGCTCCAGAAATTGTGAAACGATGTGACCTTGATGAACAAATTCTTCACTTTGCAAATAAACTGCTAATTGAAGGAATGAAAGCCAACGCAATTATCAGAAATTGATCTACTGCCAGTTCCAAAATCTGGGGATCTTAGTAACACTAAAAACTACAGAGGTATAGCACTCTCTTCTGTAGTAGCCAAGATGATCAACAAAATGATTTTGAATAGACTGCAACCAAAGATGGAAAAATTTCTAAGAAACAACCAAAATGGTTTTCGTCCTGGTCGCTCTACTACTACGCATATACTGGCTCTGAGAAGATTGATTGAAGAAGTCAAAGCACATAACAAGAAAGCGATTATTCTCTATGTGGAAAGCTTTAGAAAAGCATTTGACTCTATTCACAGGGGAAAAATGCTAAAAATTTTGAAAGCATATGATGTCCCACCGAATCTTCTTAGTGCAATTGCTTTACCGTATGAAGATACAAAATCAAAGATTATAACACCTGATGGAAATACGGACTTCTTTGAAATAACAGCGAGAATTTTGCAAGGTGATACACTTGCCCCCTATCTATTTGTCATTGTGTTGGATTATGTTATGCGTATGACTTTTGATGGGAGAGAAGAAGAGTTTGGATTAGTTCTAGAACGACGAAGAAGCAGAA
The DNA here is from genome assembly GCA_963930725.1 of Candelabrum cocksii. Taxonomy (NCBI): domain Eukaryota; kingdom Metazoa; phylum Cnidaria; class Hydrozoa; order Anthoathecata; family Candelabridae; genus Candelabrum; species Candelabrum cocksii. The sequence goes on along the minus strand of OZ005666.1, from coordinate 11,382,552 downwards.
GAGTCAATCCAAAGTTTATAACAGACCTAAACTTTGCAGATGATATTGCATTGATTGCTGAAGAAATACCTCAAGCCCAGGAACTGCTTAGCAGAATGGAGAATGAAGCTGCAAAAGTTGGACTGTACTGTAACTAGGATAAAACTAAGTATCAGGCATTCAATCAAGACCAACATCATTGTATTGTAGCAAATGATGGAGAAGATATTAAGGAAGTTCAGAACTTTAAATATCTTGGCTCCTGGATGGAAAGCAGTAAAAAAGACATCAAGATACAGAAAGCTCTGGCTTGGAGTGCTTGTCATAAGCTTCAAAAGATCTGGTGCTCAAAACTATCTCGAACGTTAAAGGTCAGGCTATTTATTGCAACAGTCGAATCTGTACTGTTGTATGAAGCAGAAACTTGGACCCTCACACAAAAACTTCAAAAACAACTTGATGGCTGTTACACCAGAAGGCTAAGAATGGCAATGAATGTAACTTGGAAGCAGCATTTGACAAATGAGCAGTTGTATCAGGGCCTCCCCAGAGTTTCCGACCAATTTCAGGAAAGAAGAATGAAGATAGCAGGCCATTGCATCCGCCACAACGAATGTCCTGCATCTGAGCTTGTTCTCTAGCAGCCAACTGATGGAAAACGAAAAAGAGGAAGAAAAAATATTAGCTATATAGATAATCTTCTAAATGACACAGGTATGGCTGATATCAATGAAATAAGATCAAGCATGATGGATAGAAATGAATGGCAAGAAAGAATCCTATCATTAAGGCGTCCGAGAGGTCGTCTTACGTAAGTAAGTAACAGAAAAAACTAAAATATGTTAAATTATCAGACGCCAACACACAAAACAACGGTTTAATTGAAGTGCCATCAAATGCAACACCTCAATTAGAGACGGTGATTCAAAATGTTTAATAATGAGTCATCAGTAAATCATCATCATCATCACCTGATCGAATTGATTGCACAGATTAAAAATAAAGTAAATAAAAGCACTAAATTAAAAAACAGAAAATAACTTCATCAGAATATGGAGGAGGTATGGGAAATATGGGAGGAAATCACAGAGAAACAAGTATCATTCTAAAGTCAATTATATCACACGGACGTACCTGGCATATTCTTTGGATATTCTCATCTGTTGGAGAAACAAAGTAAACCACTGGAACATCGGCTATCTGGTCACGATCCGAATGCAATAGTCTGCGAACGAAATTCAAAATTAATAAGAAAAAATTTAATATAGAAAATAAATTTTAACAACGCCTCCACGAAAGTCTGCAAACTATATAGATTGCACAGCACTTATATAAGAACATTATGCCTGTATTTAAGGTTTCTCTGAAAGTAAGATTTTTGTCTTGAAACATAAAGTGTTGAATATACTTACTAGTAAAGCAATAAGTTCAATGAAAGGAAACAACAGCATCACATAAAACATGTGACGTTAAAATGTTTTCTATATAAAACTTACACGAAACACTAACTTACAAGTGCAGGGTGACACCATATTCCCGAAGCTCTTTTAACGTAAGTAGTGGAGATAGGATATCTTGACCAAAATGATCATACACCAAGACCTGCAATGAAAGAACAGCAAATAGAAGTAAATGGAGAGACTAGTCTTAGTTATTAATATTTCTGTAAGTCTACAGATATATAGAAGCATATAATTTAGCCGGTTAACTATGTTGTTAACAATTTTAGTGCCTTCAAAAATTTCTCAATGCAGCTAATTTTAAACTTGCATCATTGTTTGCTTTAACAGAATTTAATTTTGAGTCAAATTTTTTTGTTTGTTGGATTTGTGATTCAAACCAGGGACCTCTAAAGAACCAGTTCTGGACAAGTGTGATAACCAACCAAATCAAATTGTGACACCTACCAAAGAAGAAAACCTACCTTCCATGTTGGTTGTGAGAGTGAAGACTTTGTGACTGGTTCATGCAAGTTGAGCATACGTTTCATAGAATCTATCAGGAAAAAATTTCACATTAAGTGCGTAAAACACAACCCTCCCAACTCTAATTTTAAGAGTTTTATAAACAGTTGATTCCAATCAGTTTCCTGTCAAAATATTGTGAAACAAGATTCATAGTTGGAACCTCCCCCTTTGCAAAGAGGCAATGGAATAGACGATTTTGGAAAATGCCAATAGGGGAGTTGTGTAAATTGATCAATTAAATAAGGGGGTCAATAATGAATGCTTAGTAAATCGAGTCAGCCAGGATAACTGTCCATGTTTTTGTTATTGAGGTTACAGTAACATTTCATTTTAAATTATTAACATAATATGGTACATTCATAAAAAGCTGAAAAAACCGTTTGCTTGCCTAGAAATACGAAAGCACTTTTTTACAATTTGAATTGTCAATAAATGGAACAATCTGCCTCGTCAAATCGTAAATGCAACGCTAAATCAGTCTAAAAACAGTCTTGACAAACATCTCAAAGACGAAATCTTATTTTTCATTTTAGTCTTGGGTGGTTTCTGATCTTGTAAACCTTCAATAAATAATAATGTAACCATTTGCACATTAAATAACTAGTTTTATTGGTGCTACATTGGCCAAGCCAAGTCAATAACTACAACAATCTTGCTGGTGTGTGACACAGGTTTTTTAAAAATATTTTCTTGCTTTAGAATGTAAAATAGGACATTATAGAACGTTTTTCTTGTACATATAATCATCGTTGTTGAATTATTAAAACAAATTATGGTCCGCTATTTTTGCATAATTTTAAAAATAATAAAATACTTTAACGGATATAATTTGCTTTGCATAAAACTTAAATTTTACCGATTTGTTTTGCACGCAAACTTGGAGCGGCCATTTTTACTTTGCTACATCATTGTATGTTCTCTTGACGGGTCGGAAGGAACAAGTAAATAATCCCGATAACTCAAACTCTCGTTAATTCGAACTGTTTTCTATTACCCTTTCCTAATAGTTTCTCATAAAAACTCCCAATAACTGGAATATTCGTTTTCTCGAAATATTTGAGTCAGACTCTAGGGACCCAACTTTTCGTTTGTTTCAATCAATCAATCAATCAATTTTATTTTCCAATCAACAATATGTACATAAAAAAAGAAACTCTTTAAGAAATAAAATAAATAATAGATACATTTCAATACTAGCAAAATAACGTATATATACAGTCCAAATTTCTTTTTTTATTTTTTATTTTCAAACAAGAGACAAATTGTGATTGGAGGGTGTCATTCAATAGTAAAACTAGGCAAAGGAATGACACCTTGAAGTTTTAATTATAAAAGAGAAAAGAAGCAACTCAAACGCAATATATATGTGTGGTGTGTGTGTGCGTACGAAATTCCGCCAACATTTTAAACATGTACATGTATACAACATACAGTTATTAAATTCATATATGCTTGGATAATCCTGGAAATATTAAAGAACAAAAAAGAATAATATAAACACGACAACAAGAACAGCAATCCTGAGCGAGTTATCGTAATAATCGCGGAATAAAAAGTTAGTATTTGTAAGATGATAAACAATCTTTTTTAAGAAATTGTTTCAGTTTATTTCTTACAATGAGTACATCTGATATGTTTGTAAAATTTAAGAGTTTTTTAAAGCTTTTGTTATTTTTAATAAATTCGTTCCAGTCAGTAATACATCGATAAACGACTGAATGTTTCCCGTATTTTATTGTGTTAAAACAAAACACCATGAGCTTGGATTGACAGACATTTCTTGTTTTATAAGTATGTATATCAGTTGTTTTTGTAAATAGTGTAGAGAGAGACGTTGGTAAAAGGTCATTTAAGAAATCATAAGTAAATAGAATATTTTGCACTTTTATCACATCATTAAATTTTAAAACTCTCAAATCTGAAAACAACTTTGTGGAATGTGATCGAAATGGTGAGAAAGTTATAATTCTTAACGCTGCTTTTTGCATTGATTCGATTTTCGTCAAATTATGATTGTTTCCCTGACCCCATACCATTGAACCATACATCATATGAGAAGAGAAGATAGCATAATAAATAGAGATAAGTGTTTTATTATTAACGTAATAACGAATTTTAGCTAACAAACTATTTGCTCTTGAAAGTCTATTTGTTAAAAGATTTATATGTTTTTTCCACGTTAAATGTTTGTCATATAATAAGCCAAGATATCTAATTTCTTTAGAGGGGTAAATCTTTTTCCCGTTTAATTTTATTTTTAATTCATAAATTAATGCTCTTTTCGTATGGTGGAAAATAACGTATTCGGTTTTGCTGATATTTAGAGAGATTTTGTTAGCATTAAGCCAATTAGTAAGCTTTCTTAGATCTATATTAACTTTATACTCGATTTTTTTAAGACATTTGTTAGGATATAACAGATTCGTGTCATCAGCAAAATGGTGTACTGTGGAATATTTTATGGAAGAACTAAGATCATTTATATACAATAGGAATAACAAGGGACCTAAAACCGAACCTTGAGGGACACCATGTTTAATTATTTTAGTCTGTGAATTGAAACCATTAATACTGACGTGTTGTAGACGCTCGCACAGATAAGTTGAAAACCAAGATAATGTTATGCCACGTACTCCATAATGATTAAGTTTCTTTAATAATATTCCATGGTCTACTGTATCGAATGCCTTTTAAAGATCAATGAATATACCGCAGACATAGTTTCCCGAGTCTATGTCTTTTTGAATTTTATTTATTATAGAGATATGTGCATGAGAGGTAGAATGTTTTTCACGAAATCCAAATTGTTGGTTGCTCAAACAGTCATGCTTATTTAGGAAAGTTATTAATCTTTTATGCATAAGTTTTTCGAAGATTTTGCTAATGTTCGATATAAGCGAAATGGGACGATAGTTGTTGCATTGTGTCCTTGGTCCTTTTTTAAAAATTGGTATTACTGTAGATATTTTGAGTAAATTAGGGAATATTCCAGTGGAGATTGATAAATTAAATAATTTCGATAAAATGATAGAGATTTTGTTTTCAAGAAGTTTAAGTAAATCGCTGGGAATACTATTTGGTCCGTCAGCTTTCATTATGTTTAGCTTTTTGATTGTTATTCCGATATATCTACAAAAATCTTGTTGACGGACTTATATGTTAATACACTCAGCGTGTGTTTCGGTTTGCATTTCGTGCATCGTTATATGACACGCCTTTTTCACACAAATATACGTGAAGATCCTGTAAAGAAGGAGAAATTACGAAAAATCCTTTATCTTTCCCAAAATTTATTTTTAATACAATCATCTCATCAATTGTCAAGGCAGATCCAGTTATGGAAGATGAAGGAACATTCCAAACAGATAACTTTGATGTGCATGAAACAGGGTCTGAGCATTGTTGATATCCTTTTCTGTTAAAATCTAAATAATAAAGATATATCAAAATAAAGAGATCCACACTAGCGCAGATATTAACTCTAAGAAGAAGAGCATTAAATCAAAAAAATCTACCAGCTGTTCTCTCCTTTGTAAACTTCAGTAAAGCCTTTGATTCAATCCACCGTGGAAAATGTATGGAAGTAATGGAAGCATATGGAAATCCACCCCTAATCATCAAGACAGTTAACACATTGTACCGGGAAACTGAAGCATAAGTGTTATCTCCAGACGGGGTTACAGAGGTTTTTCAAATTCAAGCAGGAGTACTTCAGGGTGATACTTTGGCTCCTCTATTGTTCATCTTAGCACTTGATTATGCTCTGACAAAAGCAACTACTAATCCACAGGAGAAAGGTTTTACCCTCAACCATAAACGTAGCAGGAGACACCCTGCAGCAACAATAACAGATGTTGACTTCGCTGACGATATAGCTCTCCTGTCTGATAACATTGAGAAAGCACAACTTCTACTATTTGAGGTGGAAATAGCAGCAGAATGTATTGGGTTACATGTCAATGAAAACAAAACGGAGTACATCGCCTACAACCAAGATTAGAGTAAAATAATAACACTAGCTGGAAGATGGCTTAAATCTGCTGAAGACTTCAAGTATCTTGGCTAGTTGAAAACTCTTCTGAAAAGGACATGACCAGCAGAATCGGTTTGGCTTGCGCAGTAGCAAACAAGATGGAAATCATCTGGAAGTCAACCCTGTGAACACAGCTGAAAATTCTATTCTTCAGGAGTACAGTAGAAAGTCTACTGTTATATGGTTCAGAGAGCTGGAATCTCACCAAGACGATGGAAAAAAGACTTGATGGAAACTACACTAGACTGTTAAGAAAAGTTTAGGATATAACTTGAGAAGATAAGAAAACCAATAAAGAACTTTAGGGCAAATTATATCCTATAAGCAATGTTATCCGAACAAGAAGACTCAGATTCATAGAGCATTTGTGGCAAAGACAGCAAGAAGAACACTTGCATCATCTATTGCTATGGAAGCCCACACATGGCAAACGATCAAGAGGCTGTCCTCGCGCAACATTTTTGGATCAAATTTACAGGGATACCAACCTAAGGAAGCATGATCTTACAACATCAATGCAGGACCGGGAAAAGTGAAGAAAAATTGTCAAAGAAGTCCGAGTACGCTCCACCTGTTGATGATGATAATGATAATAATATAATACAACACACTTGTTTTTATCAAGTTTTCCAAAGCACGTAAAGCATAAATTTTCAGGATATACGACAAAATACGGCGTGAAAAAGAGGGAATCCTCAGACGTACGCATGGGTACATCAACTAGACCGAGACCTTTCTACCGTTCTATTGCTCTCCGTCGTTGCCAAAGTTAGCTAATTTGATTATTAGTCTGCGTGTTTTTAGCCTCCTATTCAACCGAAAAAGGCACATGGAAAATTTAAAAAACGCACGTGTATATTAACGCTTGTTTGAAAATATTTGGAGGAATGGCGTTTCATAAGATTATGACATGGTCAGAAACTTGGAAACGAATCAAATTTTATTTTAAAAGATATAAGAAGTCGATAACGTAAAGTTCCTCTTTCTCACGGTATTAAAAAGGATATAAGAAGTCGATAACGCGAAGTTCCTCTTTCTCACGGTAGAGAAAATATACATCCTCTTCTTCCTCGCAAATCACTCTCAAATTCAACCCCTAGTCGCCTTATACAACAAGCAGGAATACCGCACTAAGCCCGGCACTACATGCCTCAGCACACGTCACATAACATGTGGTAATATTTGTTTGAAAATATTTGGAGGAATGGCGTTTCATAAGATTATGACATGTCAGAAACTTGGAAACGAATCAAATTGTATTTAAAAGGATATAAGAAGTCGATAACGCGAAGTTCCTGTTTCTCACCGTTTTAAAAATTAAAATGATTTCAAAGCGAAACTGACGGCTTAACTCGTGATAAACAAAACAAACAAGGGCTTTACATTACGTATAAAAGAAACGTGTATAGAAACTGCACGTTGTTTAGATAATACAGCGGTCGAGATAGCAAGATGAAAAATGGAAGTTAACGGTGAGTTTCGTCTCTTTAAATACGCTGATTTTTATAAAAACAAGAAAAACTTACTTCAGCCTAACGTTCTTATTTTCTACTTTGAACCTGAAAACTAGGAAAACCTTTCTATACGTTTGAACGTAAATTTTTCTTGTTTCGTTTTCATTTAAAAGCTCGGCGCTAATTTAGGACTACAGTCTACAGGATCTTCACGTATAGTTGTGTGAAAAAGCCGTGTCATATAACGATGCACGAAATGCAAACCGAAACACACAACAAGATTGTTTTCATATTTCTCATTCAGCGTTTTAAGGTTAAATTTTTTAAAAAGTTCTTTTCTTTCAACAACTATTAACCTCTTGTTAAGTTGTTCTTAAATTTGTTTTGTTTGTTTGTTTTTAAAGAGGCTTCCAGAAGGCTTATTAAAGCATTATCATAAAGACCTCGACCCGGAGTTTTAGTGTATTTAATTGCTCCCGTTTGTTCTACGGTTATTTTTGATGAAATTCGGCGTTGTTTATTTATAACCCCACACTAAGCAACTTTGTGATAGCATGGTCTCGAATCCAGAACCTTTTTTTTAGAGCCGAACGCCATTACCATAAATTGCTATAAATAAGTTTATTGACTTCAGAAAAAGGTTTTCAAATCACGGTTTTCTCACAGAATTCATTATTGTATTTAATCATTTATCTTTTTTTATTTTGCTTATTTCGGAAAAACAGCATTGGCACAACCAACAATTATTTATTCAGAAATTAAACTAATCTTACGGACATAAGGAGAAGTCGCGCATCGCCTTTGTTGCAGTTCAAAGGATAAAAATCTTTTGGCAAAAGATATCGGATGTCTTGTCTCCTTAATAATCTGTTCAATGCACAATACAAGAACCATAATGGAATGACAATTTTGTTTCCGTTTGATTATTTATTTTTCACGTGTCATGAGCGAAATAATTTCACATATAATTACCTAGTTATCAATGTGAATATACTTTGTTAAATGGACACGTTTTTTACATATGAAACCAAACCTCAAGCATTCTAATTGAACTCAAATATTGTTGAACACATTTTAAAAACATGCTATTTGCAATGTCCCAAGCAACAATCTTCCATTTTTATTTTTAAATTATTATTTATTTAAATTAAATAAATTTATAGTTTTATCACTGGCAAAATATAAGGGGGCTATGATGTGAGTAATACGTATAAAAACAGCGCAATATTTCACAATCTATAACCCGAGGAGAATTTGTTTACTTAAAGAAATGTCTTAGTCTAACGCACACATTTTTCTCTGGGATATTGCGCATGCGCAAGAAAAAGAGATACGCATCATCGATTTTCTTGATTAATATTTGTATGTAGTTGAATTGAAGTATCACAACTCTCTCCAACAGAGGTTATCTAGATAACGAAACAAAAAAAAAATGTCTTTCAATTTAAAAATCTCATCAAACAGCGCTTTGTATACACATATTTTTCATGCACCTGATGATGTACAGACGTACGAATAGCTTTGTGCTATTTTATTGAGAAAATAAATATATTGTTTTAAGGAAAACTTTGAATCCTTAAACTGCATCTTATATTTAAAATCTTTCTTTTCGATCTTATTTAGTAAAACGTCCATCATTTATTTTTCTTTGTATGCTACTAAACATAATGTTGTGACAAAAGACTTTGTTCATTAAAAACCATTGAGGTGGAGATCTCTCTGCAAAAATATTTGTTTTGTTCTTTGCATATTACGAAATACATCTCATGTTTCGTTAATTCCAAATATAGATTTTAATCTTAGGTAAACATTCCTCTATTTAAAAAAACATCGTGTTTGGAGAACATGACTTGCGCATAGTATGTGTCGCTATCTCAGTCAACATTCGCTATCTCGAAAACTTTTTACACTATTTCGAACTTTTTCTTCGGTCCCTTCACAGCATTCCCAGTAACCTTCCGTATAATTGCATTTGGTATCTCGAACCTCGCTATCTCGAACTTTCACTATGTCCAACGAATTTTTAGCTCCCTTCAACTCTGTTAGCCTACTATCTCGAACTTTTCAATTTTGAAGTTCGATTTTTCAAGAAAATAGTACGAAAACTTTGAACTGTTCATTTATATTTATAAAATGTGCTTTTTCTGTGCGTTGGTACAATAAACACGATGTCGGGCAACATGGGCGTAGGAGCCAAAAATTGTTTTGGGGGTGGGGGCACAACCACCTTTGCCCGAAAAATTTTTCGTCAGGTTATAGGATCGTTAAATCAAGTATATGTGAGATCGTCCACACCAACCTGATACCTCCTCTGCTTCTGATTTATCTTCTTCCATGCTTCTATATACCGGTGCTTCATTTACATTTTCATTCTCCATGTCTAATAAAATAACATTGGGTGCCAAATCAACAATCAAGCTTTAGTGTTGACTGGATCATTTGCAGCAGACGGAGTTCTACTTCTAAAAGTTGGCAAGCCTCTGCTGAAGAGGATCTTCTTCCTCAATTGAAACAAATTTAACTGATAAACTGTTTTTGTGCTTTCGTTTAAGATGTTCTGACTTATAATCAGAATATATAACTGTATTGCATGCAGTACATCTAATTTTACTTCTGTATGTTCTTTTGCGGTTCATTCTAAAACTGCTGGGTACTAGTTAACTAACAGCTAAATAACAGCTAACAAACTAAATAATTATAGTTATGATTTGTTGTAACTATAAGCGTAGCCTTAAATGTTGGTTATTGGTCAAAGAATCCAGGCTATAGTTACCCGAAAAACTTTTAGTTGCACGAATATTCAATACATTTGTACAATGTACAAATTGTACACGTGCACCACTGACCCCCAGCCTTCTACACCACTGTCGGGCAAGCGAAAGCTTCACAACTTTAAGCGAGAAATGAGCTGTATGGATTACTATGCTGCGTCAAAGTGAAAGTAATCCATACTTAGTTCCTGAGGAATTAACCTCCGCGGAAGTTGTTGACATTCATTCATCTCTTATAACGACACAACAGGCGACGAATCTATAGAAGTTAGAAATAAATTGTGAATAGGGATGGAATGCGAGTACTTTCACAGTGGTTTGAATGTCCGTGATTTATTAACTGTTAGAAAACAATGTAGTGACTTTATTCAAAGAAAATCTATTTAAACGATACAATAATATCAATACATTTTGCTTTCTATAACTCTTACAAATTTGCTAATATACAATACTACAATTTGCAATATATACAATAATACAAATTTTCCGCTATAACTAAAGAGTATGCGGTGCCATGTACCGCTTTCGTGCGTCTGTAACGTGAGTCTTAGAATATAAAAAGTTCACATTAAACCGTGACTAAAATATATCAACAACAAAACGGAAACCCGTAATTAGCTATTATTTGTACTATTGAAAAGCAACATTTCCCTTTCCTTTTTACTCATAGGAGTTACTAAGTCACTTACGTGCCATCATCAATAGGCTCCAAGAAAACAACAACAAATCCACAGACATAAAAGTTTGTTTTGTTTAGATAAGCAAAACATTTAAAAAAACTTTATTTTATTCAACAGGTAAAAAAGTAGAGTCTACGAAACATGTGTAAGAAATTTGGACTTGTTTTTCTTATCGCCAAAATTTGTAAATTTTAAAAAGCAAACGGAGGTAATAACTCAGTAAGCAAAACAAGCGTCATGTATATGTTTATTAGATTCAACCAGAAATGTGATGAGATTTCCAGTTTTTAATTGAGATTTATTGTTGAATACGATGGGTGCAAGGGTGGCGCCAGTGGGGGGCTAGGGAGGGCTACAGCCCCCCCCCCCGTCGGAAGTAAAGCAATATTAACAAAATACTGACATTTTTAACGTTAGGTCTTTTTTTGTGATTAATACAATTATCATGATATCAAGTTTCATGGCAGGTTATGTTTAAATTTAGAGGTGCCAAATCTGTAATAGATTTGATCATCAATGAGTTTTGTGTTAAACTTAGAGCCAAGTAATTAGCCTCCCCCTCCGTCGGCGCTGTAAACCCCCTCGTCGGAAAAACCCTGGCGCCACCCCTGGATAGGTGTAAAAAGAGTTGACACGAAAGTTTACAGCGCTTATATAGTATACAGTTACGTCACTTATCATTATTTATGATCTAAAAAATGTGATTGATTAAAAAGTCTAACGTCTGAACAAAAGGAAGATTGTGTGTAATGTGTGGGAATTTTCCATTCATTGAATCGTTTTCGTTCTGCACAGTTACAAAGATGTAATCGTAATTAAAGTAAAGAGGAAATACTGGCGTTCTTAACTCTTTTATACTTTTTTCAGTTGTCAAAGACCTGGATCCTGGTGCTGCGGAAGAAAGCATCATAAGAAAAAGCCAAGGATCGGAGCCATTGATAATCAGTGCATTGAGACCTGAATTTCGTCTGGGATCGTTATATGACCGCCGTAGAGATTGTCTGGTTCCAAGTGTTTCCCTTTGGAAAGAGGAAACGTTGAAGAAACATGTCAGCGAAAGGCCTACCCCGAACCAGCAGTGGGCTATAGACAGTGAAAACACGATATCTTCAAAAGTTAAGAAGTTAGACATTGAAGCGAACTTGTCATTGAGTTTGTTTGGAGGAATGGTTGATATAAAAGGTCATGCAGAATACCTTAAAGATGAAACGCAGTCAAGCAATGTAGCAAAAGTGAGTTTGACGTACAGAGAGACTACTGATTATCAAGAGTTAACGCAAGAAGCCATCAAAAACCTGGATTACAGAGACGTACTTACAGACAAGAACATCAAGTTCACACACGTTGTAGTCGGAATTCAATATGGTGGCACATGTACAATGGTATTCGAAAGAACGGTAAAAAAACACGAAGAAAAAGAAAAAGTTGCCGGTTCATTGTCAGTGGTTTTAAAAGCAATCCCGGTGTCAGGAGATGCAAAGTTAGACCTAGACGAAGAAGTGAAGAAAAACACTGATAACTTTACGTGCAAGGTGTACAGTGACATCAAACTAAACCAAAGTGTTGTTTCTTGGGATGAAGCCGTGGCGTTGTACAAATTACTACCTACAAAATTGAGTTCTAACGTGACCAGTGGCTGCAATGATAAAAGCGGATGCGCCAGAGGTGTTCCCGTTAAAGTATGGTTACTTCCAAAACAGTTGTTTGGATCCACGGAAGATAGTTTTGTGAAAGAAATTTCCGAAGGATTATCCGCATTGCCGTTAAGAATTATCGAATCATTAAATAATTCAATCAACGATTCCAATGACCTTTTCAATAAAGCGAAGAAATTTCAAGTTTTACAAAATAAAATGAAAAGGTTTAGAACAGCTGTTGGAGCTTATCTGATAACTTTCAAGAAAGACACTTTGTCTGCCCTTTTATTAAAAATACGTGGTGGCATTGAGAAAGAAGATGCCTTATTTAAAGCAGTGGAGGCTCATAATAAAACTCCGTTTGGTTCGATTTCACTTGAAGCATGGCTTTCACTCGTTGAAGAAGAAATGTGTATTTTAAATGGCTATGAAGAGGTTTTAAGTGCGACCAACATTGAATTTCCTTCTAATCACAAAATCAATAATGAAATTATAAAGCACGATGTTTGTGTTGTACTTAAACTTTCTATGTTGCGGAAGAAAGACGAATTCCTCGAAAAATTAGAAAGATTTTTGATCGATAAAAGCTGCAACATCGAAAATGTCAATGAGAATGCAGGTCATTGGATAAAGAACACGAATCTGTTGGGAATAACTAGAAGAAGAGTTCACGAGTTCAAAACATTTGCCGAAGCAAACAAACATAATGATGAATTAATTTTTCTTGTGAATGTCGTTGAATTAGAAGAAGGAGAAAGTGCTAACACATGTATCGAGGTTCATCAGAAGGGAGTAAAGATTGGAAAAAAACATTTTATCCCACCAACTGAAGTGCGTGGCTTCATAGTAGACACATGCAGCCACTCAGGTGCCTGTTTAAGATGGGAAATACCGAAAGAAGGTGGAAATCACGTTACATCCTACAAAATCAAAGTTGAAGCACTGGTTGATATTGATAATAGTAATGAGTCCGAACGTCAATCTACAAAACCGAACGAACAAGAATTCCATGTTAGTCATGAGACAGAAACCTACTGTTTGGAAAATCTACAGTGTTCAACTCACTACGTTGTTACCATAGTTGCGCGCTGTTTAAACGAAGCAGGTTGGAGCAAAGCTACTAGTGTTACTATGACAACACTTCCTAGCAACCCGCCTAACGATATTACTGGGGAAGTTTCAAAGGGGAACAATATTAAACTTTCCTGGTCAAAACCGAACCAAGTCGCTGAAAATGCTGTCTTTGAAAAGTATGAAATTGAGTATAAATCAAGAGAAGGTACATGGAAAAAAGCCGATGGTGTTGATGTTCTGGAAAAAGACTTTTTAGAATTGTCATACAACGAAGATTATCACTTTCGAATCATGGCTGTTTATAATCTTGGTTCAACATTATGGTCATCTGAATTCATTCTAAAAACCAACCAGATGGCAGTCCCTCAACTCATAAAGGCTGTAATGAAAGATGATGTGGTTGATCTTAAATGGTCTTCCGAAGTTGAAGGAGATAACGTGTACAATCTTCAATATTCTTTGGAAACCGATGAAAACTGGACAATTAGACGACTGAAGAATGTCGGTAGAAATGACGTGAACACCGAAAAGCATGCCGAAGTGAAATTGGAATGTGGACGTGATGATCGTTATAAATTTCGAGTGCAAGTGACAAACGAATGTGGAACCAGCGAATGGAGTGATACGTTGACAGCTTGCAACTCTAAAATGGTATATAGAAATATATATTCAATTAAAAGAACCTATTTCAGAACATATCTTCACTGATTTAATTGATTCTTGAATTGTCACAAACTAAATATATTGAGTAAAATATGTTATTATAATGATAATTTAGGTTGATGAATTTGAGGATGAGTTCAGTGACGGCGATGATGTCAAAAATATCTGCGATGACTCTACAATTCATTTCTATAACGAAGAAGATATAATTCAAATAGGGGATATTCGATGGGCTATTCAAAAGAGCTCTGAAATTCTTGAACTGGATAGTCTCAATTCAAAACCAAGAAATCGAAAAGTCGCTGTTCATCGGTTTCTTCAAGACATTACTCGAATGGAGTATCAAACAATAAATCGACCGATCGTTTGGTGCAATGAGGACGATGACGATGAACACAAAGGTGAATATCATCCAATGGATCTACTGTATCATATAATAGCCGAGATGAAAACTGCAGTGAGAAGGAAACTTTATCAAAAACTTTCCTTTTGCAAACTTGCTGTTCCTGTTATCATCCCTAAAAGAGTCCCACTTTACATGAACATGTCTTTAAGACAAGTGAAACTAACATGGTTCAATGAAAACCGTGAACAAGTTGAAGGTTGCTCCACACAAGCACCAATGGCAGTCGTATCTCTTCTTCGTTTGGGAAAACAAGGAAAAGACAGTCCGTCTAAATCTGTTTTAGGCAATGAACTCCTAGATTTCATGGTAGACCCCACATTAGGAAGTTGCGGATTTTTTACAAGAAATTCTCTTGCAAGCAACAATCGCAGGAAATACTGCAAAGGTTTAGTCGAAGCATTGTGGTATCAGAAGCATTCCAAGAGTTTCCAGAATTCTTTCTGTTTGTTGAACTTACGTGGAGATGCTTTAAATCATGAACAAACTGCAAAAACTCTCATTCTAAATTCCGACATTGTCATTTTAGTGTTAGACAATGACATGTTTAAAGACACTCGCTACAAGGGTTTGTTAAAAGAGCTAAAAGAAGAAGCTACTAAAGCAAACGTTCATGTGAAGTTCATAGTTCTATTTACTGAGGCAGCTAAAGACAACGTTAAAACCAATCGTCAAATCTTTGAAGATAATCTGGTGAAATCTGGCGAAAAGGTTATTTGGAAGAAAATAACAAGCAATTACAAAGAACTGTTAATGGCAGTAAAAGACAGATTAACAAAACTTTTGGAAACTTGTAATCCATTAAAAAGTTTGGACGAAAGATTTAAATACGAATTTAAAGAATCAGAAGAGGATGACGTAAACAAACCGATCGTTGAAGTAAGCGATGCATTTCTTCAGACTATGGGAATTATAAAGGATGCAAAACCAGATGAACGCAAGAAAGTGCGACAAAAACTACTGCCGTTGCAATCAACAGTCAAAAGGTGTGCTGAGGCCCAACGCGAAGTTAATCGCTGTCTAGATTTAGAGAAAAGAAGAGAATCTAACAATATGGTTATCAGAGTGCAACAAGAGCAATTCAAATTAATCGAAAATGGGTTTCCAGAGGAAATTTCGAAATTCTTGAAACATTTATTCGAAGCGTACCATTCAAGCAAACAGAAAGAGCTAACTTATGTTCGTGGGATTCAAGACGTGTTGGATGAGTGGTGTCTGAAATATTTGTCACAAATCAGAATAGACTATACAGCTGCCGTCAAACAACTAACTGAACTAAAGGAGAATGAAATTCAGAACAGAAAAGACAATAGCGATGATGCTGAGTTGAGAAAAGCCATAAAAAAGGCGGCGCGTTCGTGTGATGATCACACTAAAAAACTTATTGATATGTCAGTTGGTATTGAAAACATAATGCGTGAAGTAGGTCAAGTTTATGAAACATTATCGAGAAATGATAAGAACGCCTCTTTATCCTCTCTTCACACGAAGTGTTTAAAGAAACTTCCCGAAGTGGCCGCATCTTTGTTAGTTCAAGGCGTTGCCCTGGAAATAATGGATGGCGATGGATTGTCAGTCCCCATAGAGTGGATTTCCACTGTACTGAACTCCTTGCGCGAACCACTGAAACAGCATATTGGCATCGAACACGAGCCGAGGTTATTTGTGATAACTGTAGTCGGTACACAAAGCACCGGAAAATCAACTTTGTTAAACACAATGTTTGGAGTTCAGTTTCCTGTGAGTGCGGGAAGATGCACAAGAGGAGCCTTTTTACAAGTCATTCCTATAGACAACCAAGAATGTACGTACGATGCACTTTTCATTATTGATACCGAAGGTTTGTCTGCGCCCGAGTACAGAGACGATACAACACACGATAACGAAATTGCCACTTTTGTTCTTGGTATTTCTGATTTGGCAATTGTCAATGTTCGTGGTGAACTTCCCACAAATATCGAAAACTTTTTGCAGATAAGCACGTGCGCCTTCATGCGAATGAATATGGCGAACATTCGACCTTCTTGCGTTTTCGTCCATCAAAACTGCGATCCAACATCAAAAGAAAAGAATTTAGGCGGGAGAAGAGTTTTTATGCAAATGATGGATGAAGCAGTGAAAGTGCAAGCCAAATTGATCAAGAAAGAAGATAGATTTCAGGGATTTCAAGACGTAATCACAATGTCGCTTGAAGACGACTTTTTCTATTTCCCTCAATTATTGAATGGTTCTCCACCAATGGCACCGCCAAACTGCGAATATAGTGATGCTTGTGCCTCGCTAAAAGATTACATTATAAGTAAAATGGTGTCAAAACAAAACGATGTTTCGAGATCATTGCAAACTCTTGGGAATATCAGTGAGAAAATAAGGCTGGTATGGAATGGAGTTCTTGAGGAAAATTTCGTTTTAAGCTTAACAAATAGCGCTGAAATTCAAGTTAAGTACGAAATTGAAAACGAGCTGAGTAAATGGAAGTCAACAATGGAAACAAAGCTATCGCAGTGTGTTGATATTGAGTGTAATGGAATTTCGTCTTTTGTAAAAACAAATCAAAAGAGAAACGACTACGTTGGATTACTTCGTAAGGAATACGATTCAAGAGTATTGGCGTATAAAACAAAGTCAAGCGAAATATTCAGCGAGAAGAGGGAGGTCTTTATTACATTTTTGGGGGAAAAGGAAGTCAACAAAACAATGTATGGCAAGTGGCAGCAACGGAGTATTGATATGATGGAAGAGGAATGGGTTAGTTTCAACAAGTTTAGTGAGAGTCGCATCGAAAAGTGTTACAAGCATCACAAAGAAGGACACAGCTGGGAAATAAAACTTGAAGAAAGTAAGTTAATTGTCGACAAAAAGGCCAGGGAGTTAGCGAATAAATTGTTGGAGAACAAGGAAAAAGAAACGGGCGAAGTTTCTCTAGATTACACAGACGAAGAATGCGAGGAAGAATTCGAAAGGTTTTGGGGAAATGTAAAATCTGATTTTGCAAACGAGTGTGCAGAGGAAAGTTACAATCTAACTGATGTTGTGACGTCATTTAAAATGGAGATCATGTCAAGGTTTGGGAAAACACCGAACTTCGGTAAAATACTAAAAATGTTTGGTGTTAATTTGCAAATCGGTTTTTCTATGGCATGGATAAACAAGAGCCTCTTACAATTCAAAGGGAAACTTTTTAAAATTGCAAAGACTTTACATCTCATAGATGACTCAGTTTGGAAAGATAGAGTTGAAGACATGTTGGCTAACACAATGCTATCTTTGGAAAGGTATTGTTTAGAACTTGAAACAACGGATGGCTTAGTTCAAATGAAAATACAAGAGGAGTCCACAAGTGTGTTTGACTGCAAGACGCTTGTTTCGATGTATATAACTCGCAGTTTAGAGACTTTGGAAAAAGTGCATCTGGCAATGGAGAATGACCAATGTTTTGATATGACAGACGCATTTAAAACCATGTTCTGCCTTTATGCCGCTCAAATTGCTGTTGATTCATTCAACATGGCACAATGCAGTTTTTTGAAATTCGTAAGTATTTTCGGTCGAATCGAAAAGGAAAAAGCCGGAATCAAAGATCTATTTGTAGCCATACTTAAAAAAGAAGGCGCGATTAGTATTTGCTCCAAGCAAATAACCAATCTTCTCCAAAAGAAGGCTTACCAAGAGGCCGAGAAAGGTATGAGAACAAATGCAAAGGACATAGTTGTGAGACTTGTGCCTTTGAAAGAGCATGTGCATGGTTTAGTGTTAATGGATATTCTCAACATCGTATCTAAGGAAAGTCAAACCGAAGATGATAAAATATTGTTGAAAACCTACTTTGCAAATCCGTTTAAAACCTTCGAGTACAAAATAAGCGCTATCATTTCGAACAATAAAGATCTCAACAAAGAAGTTCTGTTTGATTTAACCTTTGATTCAATATGTAAATCCATCAGGGACACGTTGGCGGATATGCAAGTTGATGAAAAGGAAGATTTTGTAACTAAAATCTGCAACCGAAAAGAGTTTGTCGAGTTAGGAGTTGGGACATCTGATTTTAACAATATAGAATTTCCTGTTGAAGACGACGGTATTTCGTGCGCAGAAAAGCGAGCTAAAAAAAGAATTGAAGATGAAAATTCGGTGATCGAAAAAGTAATTGAATTGTTAAAAGATACAAAAGACACGAAAGATAAATTTGGTGCAGTAAATTTGAGTATACTGACAAAAGAAGTGATATTGGACGTAAAAAATCATCTTTTTCGATGTCAAGTCAAATGTCCATTTTGTCGCGCGCCATGTGATCGAAACCATAAGGATGCTGTGAGTGGAGGGAACCACTCCTGTAGTAGCCACCGACCACAAGGATTCGGGAAGTTTACAAATATAAATACCAAAAAGTTTGTTTTGGATATTTGTAGTGAGCTCGTTAAATCAACGGATACCTTTCGAAACGCTGATACAAATGAAAAGTGGATTAAATACACAGATTACAAGAGTTTGGGAGGTCGATACAGTCAATGGGATATTGCAGGATGCACTAGTGAACATTTGCTTTACTGGCAATACCTTTGTTATCATCTAATGTCGGATATCAAGATCTTTTTTCCAAAGGCGGAACAATGCACGGTTTCCCAATGGTCTGGGATTTCATACACACAGGCACTAAAGGTTTTGGAACGGAACTTCAGTATTGCAGGCAAAACGTATTTAGACGCCAGCGGACGTTGTTTAATAGGCGCTTCACAATAACGAAACATCATATTCAAGATGTGCAGCTACAGTTAAACTATTACGTGATTTTCTAGCTAAGTAATGATTTCTAGCTATTTTTACGGATTTATTTGCATTTCTATTGTTTTTTGTATTATTACTGTTTCGATAAGTATGGGAGGTTTTTTATATTGGTGGTTGATTTATGTTTGATGCTGAACATTGAAAGTCTAATCTAAATTAATCTTTATAGACCACTTTTGCGTTTATTAAACCTTTGTTCATAATCATTGCATTGCAGATTCTCAAACATTTAACAAATGATATTGCGGTTTTTTTAATTTCGCAAAATGTCTATGTTATATTGGAAGTTTGAATCTTAACTTTTCATATATCCATATATATTTATTGTGCAATTGGTGGTAGTTGCGTTTTTATATACGACACTGGTTAACTGTTGTTTATAACCTTATTAAATAGTGAAAGATATGGTTTATAGGGGGATTGCGGGGTTTTCTTTTGGAAAGAGCTAGAAGCTTTAAGTAGATATTGTTGTTAAGGATGCAATACTTTCTGTTTATGGAACAATAATGTCAGTATTATGCTTGCAAACATCATGTATACAATATGATGACAGTCAAAAAGATTGCCATCTCAATCATTGATTAAAAACAAAACAAACTGTGCAACAAACACCATTGGTATAATACAGATAGCGAAAATTAAGTGGCAGAAAGCAATCTAATAAAGTCGTATATTTTGGATAGCGGAGGAAGAAACACGAAAGAAACAAGTAGATAGGTGAAACAGCAATAAGCAAAATATTGAATTAGTCAAAGTCAACAAAACAAAATATTTCTCAATTAATTTCTTCTACACATTTACAGACGCTGCGTTGGCAGTACCATGGGCACAATTCACTCCAAACGTTTGTTTATTTATTTAGCACATGTATTTAGTACATTTAGTACTGGTATACAGTAAAATAACTGTGTGTTATATATCATAGGTCCGATAAAAATAACAATAGAAGGAAATAAAATATTGTAAAAAATATTAATATGACAATAAAAGATTAAAATATAGAAGAAAAATTTCAGGTTAATACGAAAATTGCAGTTTTAATGAAAAATTAGGTTTGAATTTGATTAGTTTCAAAATTCATTAAAATCTATTGGTAGGTTGTTAAATACAATGATATATAATATATAACTAGATAGCGAACTCCGTTAATATACGCGAGAAAAAGTGAAGCCGTAGACCTATGACGTAATTTATTGGCAGCCATCATTATATTGGGCAAAACAAGAAAATACAAGAGACGGCAACGAATTTTTCTCTGTAAAACTATAGCTGTTTAAATCAAACATTCCGACAATGGAAAACTTGTATGCTCAACTTGATATGTGGTGGCAAGTCGATTGGGAACATTATAAAGAAAAGTGACCGGAAACTTTAACTGAGTTATTAAAACAAACGAACAAACAAATTTTTGAAAATATCAAAATTCTTGCAACAATT
This sequence comes from Candelabrum cocksii, assembly GCA_963930725.1. Classification (NCBI taxonomy): domain Eukaryota; kingdom Metazoa; phylum Cnidaria; class Hydrozoa; order Anthoathecata; family Candelabridae; genus Candelabrum; species Candelabrum cocksii. The sequence goes on along the minus strand of OZ005666.1, from coordinate 11,361,669 downwards.
TCTGTCACAACCTGCAGTTGTGGGAAGTATATCTGGTCTTAGACGACTCAAAGATTGAAAAAGGAAATTAATGACAGAGGAGAGACTGAACAGTCTTTCAATTATAATGTTTATGATTTATTTTTTGCCTTTAGTTTATAGTTTCATTTGTATACAGTTTTATTTTTGTAATGACAAAAAACTATAGTCCTTTAAAAAGAAGTAATTTGTTAGTTTGTTGCCGTACACCAATCGTGTTCTTCTTCAAACAGGTTGCGGTGTAACCTTGACTACCTTGCCAATCTGATATCAAAAAAATAATCAGCAATGTTCTTAATAATCTGTGTGGAATGTAAGTCTTCATTGGTCGAAGCAAATTTTATGTCGTGACTATTTAACTGACAAAATATCTTCCTTTGAAGCAACAACTTGTTCACAATGTACACCAATTTTAACTTTAATCTTTTATCACTTGATATATTTGGAGTATGAAAATCTATACCACTAACATAAAAATTGAACACTTGTTCGCATATTTTTACAATGGATACAACATCATTACTTGGAATAGTGAGTCCAAGATCAATACTCAGCGACATTATACTTTTTGTAGCTATAATTAAACCCATGACAAATGTTTTTCCTCTGTGCTGTAAATGCAAGATTCCATTTATATCAGTGAGCTTTTCGAGATAATTAATATATCCAACAAATGATTTTTCCCAATAATTCTGGTTTGATAAAGTCAACGGTTGTTTGAATGATTTTCCAAAAAGATTTTTTGAGTTTAACATGTCAAAAAGTTTGTCGATTGTACGGATGAAAAAGACAGTCCCTTCAGCTCCTTGAAATAATGGATGCTTGGATACCATTAAAAATTCTATAGCATCAGCAACAGAGCTGCTCAAAGTTTGGGCAGCTCTGTTGAGCAGTTTCAGAAGTTTGGGCAGTTTCAGAATTTCAAAAAATTGGCAAAATCTCTAAAAAACACAATTCCATAGTCATGTAAGTTTCTTAAGGCTGGTTTTCACTTGGCGCTAACGATCGGTACTTAACTTTCGGCAACCTATGAAGTACAATGGTAACAATAACAAGCGATGAATGAAAATAATAGAAAGTTACCGGTCGTTAGCGCTGCGTGTGGAAACCTTTATAGCGCAAATATTCTTTATTGTTGTCTGTCTAGTCAAAAAAGAGAGACAGCTGTCTCAAAAGCAAAAAAGAAACAGTATTTCTGTCTAGTAAAAAGAAAGATATACAACTGTCTGAAAAGAAGAAAAAAGAAGCAAATTATTTCCGATATATTAGCGGAGCACACAAAGACAAACAATTTGTAAAAGTTGAAGAAAAAAAGAACAACCTCATCTGTCAAATCTTTGAAAATTAATAAACGGGGAGGGGGTCCAAATAAGGTCCGGGGGGGGGGGGGGGGGTCGGAAAAAAATCGAAAAATTAATAAGCATCCCGGGACGTTTATTAGAAACCTAAGAGTACGCAGTATAGAAGAAAAAACTTCATTAAGAAATTTTTATGGAACAAAAAATAAGAATACAATCTATTTTAAGTAGAATAAATAAGAATATGCTAAGAATATTTCAGCCTGATTTGGAGTTAAAAATTAAGAATACTTGACCCTGGCCGAATCAAGTCTATGCTTATAAAAAATAGCGTATTCATTTACATCTTTCCCAAATTTACATCCAAGAGCAACAACATTGAAATTTACTATAGCACCATCAAACGTAATACACTTAATGTTTATCCCATGTTGTAACACAGCATCTAAAATGTTTTTAATGAATGAAGTTAGATTAATTGCCTTCACTTTATCACACAATATATATCCAATGGGTGTTTTCCACTGCCCACGTAATACAACCAACATGAAAACTAAGGCTTCAGTAGCTGTCGTATCTGGTTCACAAACCATTAAATCCTTACCATAATCTGTAAATCCATGATAACGGCCTGATGATTTGTCATATGCAATACTGCTTTTAATAGCCATTGCATCTATCATAAGACCACAATACCGATAATTAATGTCATTTAGTTGTTTCTCACCAAGAACTTTAATTACGTCTTCAAACAGACCAGGATCACAGTTAACAGATGATGTCCAATGTGACAAAGAGCTAGCTGTAGGTAAACATAGTGTTGGTTGTAGAAAATTACATGCTTGGGGAGAGTAAAAATGAAGAGTCAAGGCAAATTTTTTAATTTTATCTATGCCCCCTTGGATTAACATTTTGACATTCTGATTGTGAAGCTGGTTCTTGAGAATATCTAAATAAATGGAAGTCCGGAAAAGTTTTCTTGAAGCAGAATCATTATCCAGTAGATTTTTTCCCTCAGATCCATGATAACATCTTTTATATTGTTTATCTTTTTCTCTTTACGTCGTAATTTCTGCTGAAGAGTTTTGATTTTCTTTCTAAAATTTTCTTTTGTCGATGAAACAGTAGTAGGTGAAGGATGTAAAGTAGTAGATGTACAAGAAGGAGCAGAAGCAAAAGTTAGAGTAGTAGGAGTAATGTTTTCAGAAGTATCAGTAAAATCAGTATCAATATTCATTTCAGTACTATCTATTTAATTTACTTCAGTATCATTATTTAATTCAATATTAATTTGATTGTTATCATAGATTCTTTTTGAAATTGGTGAAATTTTCAATACATCCTTCTTTCGTTTAATCGGATTTCGAACAGTAGGAGGCTTTCTTGAAATTTTTTCCTCGGTAAAGATAAAAATTGATGGACAGCATTAAACTTTAAAATAGGTTTGTGGTTCACTGCAGCAAAGTCTTTGTTTGGAGGACAGAAGTTATAATCAACTGGTGAAAAATGATCACTAAAGATGTAAGAATGTTTGGTTGGAGTAAAATCAGATCTCTTAATTGCAATTATCCATCTTTTTAATAAATCTTGGTGTTTCAACGGAAACTTATGAACCACCTTTGACATATCTATTGGTATAACCATATGCTGAACACAAATTCACCATTTTCAATTTCTATCTTCTTCTTTTTTAAAGTATCAGTTCTTTAAATGAAATCCAGAAAAACAAATGTTTTGCCCGATATAATGATAGCGGCCAAACTACTACGTCATAGGTGCCGGCTTCACTTGATATCGCCGTGTTCGCTATCTAGTTATATATTATATATCATTGGTTAAATACTTAGACGCCATTATAGAAGAAGGCCTTTTTGTACCTTGTAACCGAATTTGGTGGAGATTGAGTGATAAGGTTTGATCAAGTACAACCCCAAGATATTTAAATGAATCGCTTATGCTGATTAGTTGTGAATTGTACCCAATTTTATCTGTGTACCTTGCTTCTTCAGACGAGAAATGGTACCAAATATCATTACCTTTTTTAAGGTTAATGATCTGTTTATCATCCCTTAGCCACGTTGTTAAATTTAAGGCAAATGATGATGGTGGAAATAGGGGAGAGTGTCGTCAGCATACATAAGTGTTTTATAGTGTTTCCACAGTCAAGCTACCTCATTGAAATGTAGAAAACCGGAATAGGATAGAATTTTGTGGTTCCCCAGTAATTTGAGGTGTTGATAATGTCCCCCTAAATATGGCCTGTGAACCATTCCTTCTTGTTCCCAGTTATCCTGTAGTGTGTTAGCTTCTCTATGATGGAGGAGTGACTGATAGTATCAAATTCCTTACTAATAAGGTCTACGAATAAAGTACCTGTTAATTTTGAGCTGTTCATAGCTTTGTGAATGTTTCGTAAACAAAATATTGTAGTGTTCTAAGTGACCAAGCAACTGGATGTAGACACAGCGTTCAAGGATATTTTAGGTGTTTGGTAGAACTGATATTTTTCGATGATTTTAAAACTAGACTTTTCTCCATGTATATAAATAGGTCATCTTGGCCGTTTTTAGACCGGTCGATACAGATTAAAGTGATGGATTAATGATATGTGCAATGTTCAGGCACAAGTTCGTGTCCACAATCCAATCACAATCACAATCTCGTCTAAACCTTCTAATTTTAGCTTTTGTAGGGAACGGTTTTTTATATTTATTTCCAGAAGTTCTCAGGTTTGCCAATGTTTTCTTCAAGAAGATTTTAATGGTGTTTAGCTTTAGAAGTTATTGCTTTATTTACGCGGTTCGTTTGTCGATTGTCGTTTATAACTAAACAAATTAACAATGGCTAATTAGAAAATACAAACAAACAAAATTTACTACAAATAAAATAAACAAACAAAGGGCAAAAAAGTGAGCAAAAAAATGAGGAAATAAAAAAAATTAAGAATATAACGTAACTTACTGAAATACAAATTAAAAGGTTCCAAACAGCAACATACCGAAGTAAATTCCAAAATATGTATAATAACACTGGTCAACAGCAAATTTTAAACACAGAGCTCCAATTAAGTGATTCTTAAAGGGATTTTAACGCTGATTCCGAAAATGCCCTTACTTTTTCTAGCACATCAAGTTTTCGAGATATTTACATTTTAAATTTTCAATGCGCTATGCGATGTAATCCAATAGTGACGTAATTCATGTCGCATTCCATCTGTGTCTGACTGATATCGTTGATAAGGACAGTACAGTATAGGGAAGATCTTTTGCCAACGTTTTCGCAAAATAAATGGTATATTGATCACTTAATTCCAGATGTAGGAAGTGCTTCAGGGCTGAGTATGTATGTTGTTGAACAAGATAGCCTATATAGCACTGCAGCAGAAAAATTGAAATAAAGTGTTTGGTTTTTACAATGTTTGTTAATGGCAGATTTTAATCAGTATTATAGTAACTTATACTGTTCAATAGATTTATTTGTGCCATATTTTGATTGACTGGTATTCTGCCTTTATAATGCCAAGAAAATGCAAAAACAATCCTGATCTGTTTTGTTATATTTGTGGCAGTTTTTCGACCAAAGGCAAGCAACGAAGTATCACTTCAGATATCAAAAAGGTGTACAAGTTGTACTCTGGCTGCCCATTAGGAGACCAAGACAAAAAGTGGGCACCACATCAGATATGTACAACTTGTTCAACTGATTTACACAATTGGCTACACAAACAAACGTCATCGATGCCTTTTGCTGTTCCCATGATATGGCGAGAACCAAAAGACCACATTCAGAACTGCTATTGGACTGGCAGATCTTGTCAATGTGAAAGAGTTTCCTTCAAAAAGTAAAAGTAAAATTGCATATCCCAACTTAGATTCAGCGAGGAGACCTGTACCACATGATGCTTTAATGCCTGTTGCGCTTCCTCCTCATGGAGGTATTAAATCTGATCCTGATGAAGTTAAGATAGTTCTGGTGAAGGGAGTTCCACAGATCCGTGTGATTCTGCCAAGTCAGAATACGAACCAGAAGAAAGTTCAAAACTGCTGCATGAAAGATTACTTAACTTGCTTGAGAAAGATGTAGTAATAAGTCATTACCGAAAACGAAACTTGGACCTGGCCGCAGCATTCACAGCAGACGGACCTCTTTGCTACTTCCACAACATTAATGACTTGTTTCAAAAATTGGGCAAAGCACACATTGTTGATGAGTGGCTGCTTTTCATCGACTCTTCGAAGAGAAGTTTGAAAAGCTGTATTGTTGCACAATGAAAATATAAAACCGTCTATTCCTATAGCACATTCTGTTCATCTGAAAGAATCTTATGATAGCATCGAAGTCCTTTTGGAAGCTATTCAGTACATTGCTTACAAATGGAGCATTTGCGGAGACCTCAAAATCCTTGGCATCTTGATGGGAAAGCAAAAAGGATTCACGAAACACTGCTGCTTCCTGTGTTTTTGAAACAGCCGTGCTACCAAAGAACATTATATCAGAAGAGACTGGCCTGTAAGATAATTGTGCATAACTGGATTGGCTAACATCGAAAATGTTCTTCTAGTAGATCCTCAGAAAATTCTCTTGCCACCTCTTCATATCAAGCTGGGTTTGATGAAGAATTTTGTTAAAGCAATGAGAAAGTGCAATTCTAATGGGTTAGCATTTCTCTGCAAAAAGTTTCCCAGCATAAACCAAACAAAACTACAAGAAGGAATCTTCGTGGGCCCGCAAATTAGCTAGTGCTAAAGGATCCACATTTTGAAAAATCATTGTCAAAGTTGGAATTACGTGCTTGGCAGGTATTCAAGTGGTTGTGTGCTAACTTTTTAGGAAATGCGAAATCGCCTTCTTTTCAGGCAGGAGTTGAAGATCTGCTTGAGGCTTACAGAGAGATGGGTTGCCGCATTCTCTCAAAATGCATTTTCTGCACTCCCACTTGAATGCTTTTTTCAGAAAACACGAATTCGATAATATCTTGAAAATGTGATGTGCTAGAGAAAACCTAAAGGCAGATTCGGAATCAGTGCGAAAAATACATCTTAAATGATATACTCACGTTCTCGTTTAAAAAATAAAGTGAAATTTTGTTGACCAGTGTAATCACAGCTCAAATTTCTAATACACAAAAAACAACACGTAACGCTAGACTACATACGCTAGTTAGTGAACTGAATGCAACACGAGTGAAAAAATGCCAAAATAAGCAAACAAGGAATACCCTAGGGACGTAAAGAGAAATAGAAAGCGTGCTACTGAGCGGTAAAAGAACGAATGAATTAACAAGGGACAAACGAGAATACACGAATCTATGATAAACACACAAAAACAAAAGTTCGTGTCGTACACTAACATAATGGCCCCTCATTCAGGTACTGTAGTATGTGAATCAATATACTTTTCGTGAATCGATTCTTCCTCACTTTCTACAAGCAACACAATTTTCGAGATTGGTTTTCGTACAACTGATTTCGGTCGACCAATATACAGATCAGCACACCGTACAAAGCCATCCTTTCCAGCGAACGTACGAATTACCTTTGCGATTGGCCATACATTACGAACTTCGAACAACGTACTATTTTTAAGTAAGACAACATCGCCAACTTTATAATTGCGTCTTTTTGTTTGTCATTTTGTTCTGTTTTGTAGCTGTTGAAGGTATTCTTTTCTCCAACGATTCCAAAATTCGTTAGAAATATGCTGTACCCGACGCGAACATACTTTTGTATACACATTAGCTGCAGCAAAGTTACCTGGCGGAGGTAAAACCACTTTACTTTCATCGTCAGCAAGTTTATAGGTGTCAAACCAACAGAGCTGTTGACGTCGCTGATTGTATCAACAGCCAAAGGACGCGAATTTACAATTGCTTCCGTTTCAATTATTAACGTCGCCAATGATTCGTTGTCAAGACTGTGACCATGTGTTTTTAATAGCGAAGATATAATGTTTCGTATCGAACGTATCTGTCTTTCCCAAATTCCTCCCATGTGACTGGCAGCAGGTGGATTGAACTTCCAATTCCAATTGGCTCCAAGCTGGGTGAGGAAAACTGCGATCTTCTCGTTATCAAACTCTTGTATTGCTCGTCGAAGCTCATTTTGTGCGTCGACAAAATTTGTACCATTATCGGAGTAAATTGTACGAACGTTGCCTCTTCTGTGTTACAAATCTACGAAGCGCGAGTATGAAGGTATCTTTCCAGGCTAGTTGCAACTCTAGATGAACTGCTATATAAATATCACACCGTATCTTTTGAGCTCTTTCCTTCTTTCACGAACGATAAATGGTCCGAAGAAATCTACTTCACAGTAGGTAGGAGGAGCCTCGATTGTACGATCCCGTGGAAGACTTCCCATAATCTGTTCTCCAACACGGACCTTCTCCAACACCTCTAAGATACCGACAAGTAAAACATTTGAAAATTACGTTTGAGTTTCCGTTGATGATCCAAAGCTCTTTTTGTCGGACAATGTTGATCCACTCCCACCATGCGCAACCTTGAGATGACACCAACGTATTATCGCGTCTGTCAGGATGTTCTTCTTAGGAAGTAACAATGGATGTTTCATTTTTACTCCAAACTTGACTGCTGTAACCTACCTCCAACGCGAATTAAACCATTTTGTCGATGAACGGGTTGAGACTTGCGATGTCACTTCTGGTTGATACTTTCAAACTTGTTTGCTTTCAACAACGCCAGTTTTGGTGAAAATTCGTTCTTTTGGAGAATCTTGATCAGTATCTGCTCTGCATGGTCGAGTTGATCAACCTGCGAAACCTCGTTGAGTGGATATTTGCATTCTCTTTACTGCTTGGATTACTCTGGCAACAATTCTTTTCATATTGTTCCAGCAGGATATGTTTTTGTATGAGCCGGTCCAAAAATGGTGTTTTACGTAAATCATCTTTAGTTTGTCACCGGTGTCACAGTAAATAAGGACTCCCGTAAATTTGCACTCCCCAGTCATTATTTACTAGTAAATAATGACTCAAGAAATTCAGTTTTTTCTAGTTAATAATGACTCCCCCAGTAAAATAATGACTCCCCTGCTTTTATAAGTTTTAACATAACCAGAACATGGCTTACTTTTTTCGGTATTTAAACAATACTGATAGTGAATAGGGACACTCTGCAAAATCATGGAAGAACTTGTTAGAAATTTTCTCTTGTTTTTGACAATTTTCACATGTCTTGATAAATTCCGCTACATTGTTTACAATATTATGCTAATAGAAACTTTCAGGCTTTTTTATATGTTGATTCTCAACCTCGATGTGAAGCCATGGATTTCGCTTTAGGGTTTCACCTAGGCCAGCATGAATATCCTCCATTTTACGCTGAAGCTACTCCGATGAAACAACAACTCTTTTTTCGTTATACAAAAACTGACTGTTTAAAACAGAAAATTTTCGACATGCTCTTCGGAAATTCGATTTTTTACCTTTATCATCCACTATTTGTTCAGTATAAATCTAAGTCTAATATATAGTTCGATACATTTTAACTCAACGTGATTTCCCATACTGCGTAAATTTAAATTCCGTTGTAGTAGAAACACACAACTTGTTAAAATCGAACATTCAAAGTAAAAGGAATACATAATTCAAAACGTCGAAACCTTAAAAAATACCTTTTTTTGTTTTAGCATATTGTGAGAATATAACTTATTAGTGAATAAACTATTAAACCATTATTTATTAGGGGAGTACTTATTTTACAAGGGAAGTTATTATTTTCTAGTAAATTATGACTCGGGGAATCATTATTTTAGGGGAGTCATTATTAACGGTTACACCGGTACGACACACATGATGATCACTTGTCCATATGACGTCTCCGCACAAGTACGAGTGTTAGTGCTGGTGGCTGTAGTCGCGGCGGGACCATCTTTTCTGGTTGGGGATATAGTTGTCACTACAACTTTCCGCTTGTCTGCAACAAATTCGTTGGCATTCATGTTGAGTCGTTCACGTTCCTGTACTTTTGGCCTGAATTTGAAACCATGAAGACAAGTTGGATGCGGATCGTTGCATACATCGCACGTTTTTCGGTTTTGACAAGTTTGTGCGTCATGGGCGGGCTTCATTGGTTTTAAGCATCCAAAACATAGCTTCAGTTGACCAAATCAAGGCTTTGATAAAAGGATTGGACACAAAGTTCTATCTTGAGGATTGTGGAAACTAAAGGGGACAGAAAAACACACACTACATATTTGTGATAATTTGATCGAGAATCTACTCAGTATTTTTATTTAACCCTTTGAGGACCAGTGGTACATATATGTACCATGCGATTTTTCGTCGTTGCGCAACTTCTGTTTTGTGATTTTTTTAAAAACTTTACCCTAATCTATCTTTTAGTATTTGTTAATGCAATTCTTGTTTTGCTAATTGCTGAGAGTAGTTGTGTTTTGAGAAGCTCTTCAAAATTTTGCTGTTTCTTTGCTGTTGGCCGTTGCTTTGGATTTGGATTTTTGTTCGAATTGGAGTGTATTAATTGATTACTGTGGAGTCGGTTTGGTGTAGAGGGGGAAGTTATTTTTGTTGTAAAATTCCTTGAAACGTGGTTTAAAACAGTTGGTATTTTCTGTTTCTGCTGATCAAAGTTTACAATCTCTCAACTGTTCTAAAGTCTTAAGTACTTTTAGTTCCTGTGTTTCACACAGAAATCCTTTAAACATAATTGCCCCATTTGCAACATAATTACTAACAATTGTTAGTACAAAAAATTTTAATTGATCGTTTTAATTGTTTATTAACTTATCGTTACACGCCTGTTGAGTCAATCAAATTGCTTAACAATCCTTTTTTCCTTTCTTACTTTTAAATTACTGTATATAAAAATTTTATCTTTGTCTTAAACTGCACTCCATTCATTTCATTTATCATGGCATCTAACAAGTCATCTTTCGGTCGAATTTTGAAAAACCTGATAGATTCAATAAAAATCGGTCCAATCTGAGTGCCCATTGTTTTAACGAAAATTGCACCAGTGTTGACAGCATTATTTATTTTAGGCACTGCACACGTTGTTCCAAATACTATTGCAGTGAGTGTTGTGAGTTCAGTAGGGACATCATTGAGCTTCTCAATGAAAAAGTTGATAACTTTTGGTTCTGTCCGGACTGCATTAAACCTGCTCTAAATGCAATCTTCGTAGAAAAAGATATTGAATCCAGATGCGCAGCCTACTTTGAAAAAATTGAATCTCGCCTTTTTTCTCTCGAAGCGTCTCATTCTTTATATAAATCTTCATTGTCCAGCATCAAAGACAGCATTGAGACAAACGCCTCATTAATTCAAAAATTAGTTGATGACAACTTGAATCTAAACACTCTAATTTCCAATTTAAAAAATAGTGTCAAGGTTGATTGTTTAGACTCCAAACATACTCTAACTCAGTGTTTCTTAACCTTTTTAGCGCTCGTACCCTTTGAGCTTTCATGAAGTTTTCTCGTACCCCCTGTCTACAATGGCCGAAATAATAAATAAAATTGTACTAATAGGAATTAAATTCAGTGTTTTTATAACTTACGTGTTGGATGCATGCATTAAAACATTCTTGTAAGTTCAATTTACTAATGGCTTTTTTGTTGCTGCTTTTTGTCAATGATCATGTTGAAACGAGGTTCTTTCTTTGAGATAGACACACGCATATCATCTCTTGGATCCAAACGATTCCTCTGCTTAGTTTTGATGTTTACGAGAGTTGAGAACCCAGTTTCACATAGGTAGGTTGTCGCAAAAGGCACAAGGATTTCTAAAGCTTTTTTTGCTAACTGGGGAAATGTGTTGAATTGTGCACACCAGAAGGCATCCAACTGCATTGAATCAAACTCCATTTTGATTTTACTACTAGCTTTCATCTCAATAAGATCGTCTTTCATTTGGTCATTATCATCCATAGAATGTAGGTTGAAAATAAATGGGTCTTGCATCCATCCCTGAGAAACAGACACCTCTCCGTGATGAAAGTATCCCTGGAAAGACTGTCCGAGCCCCTGTAAGTGTTCTTGTATTTCAGTCACAAAATGTTCCGGAAATGGATTTGTTGAATTGGAAACTTTATCAAGATTTGGAAAATTGGCATAGTTTCCACAGGTAATGCGATGTTTCCAGATTGAAAGTTTGTTAGTAAAGGCATGTACCTTTTCTCTGGCAGTGATCATGTTTATCCCTGTACCCTGGATGGAGGCGTTCAAGTCGTTTAAGTGGCTGAATATATCTGCCAAGTAGGCCAGGGACAAAATGAAATTCTCATTTTCAAAGTGCTCTACTATGCTACAACCCTTCTGTCCAAGAAACAGCTCGATTTCTTTGTGCAGTTCGAAAATACGAGTAAGCACTCGGCCACGGGAAAGCCACCGCACCTCGGTGTGGTAAAGAAGTACGTTGTGTTTAGCTGCAACTTCGTCACAAAAAACTTTAAACAGACGATGATTCGAGGCATTTCCTCTGATGTAGTTGACTGCACTCATAGCAATTGATAACACATTTTTAAGTTGTTCTGGTAATGACTTGGCTGCAAGTGCATGCCGATGTAACATACAGTGTGTGACTTTGACGTGAGATACCTCCTTTTTCACAAGGGCAGCGAAGCCTGATTTGTTTCCAAGCATGGCAGGTGCACCATCGGTGCAAAGTGAACCGCACATGTCAAGAGTCATTTCATGATTCAAAAAGAATTCCTTTACGATATTGAATACGTCAATTGACTTTGTGGTGGTTGTCAATGGTTCACAAAATAAAAATTCTTCCACTACTTCTTTCTCTTTTACATACCGCACAAACACTAATAACTGACTACAGCTACTGACGTCTGTTGACTCATCCAACTGTAGACTCACTTTGATAGGACTGGATTTGATATCGGCAATCACCTGCTGCAAAATATCTTCGCTCATATCACGAATCCTGGAACCGATGATGTCATTTGACAATGGCACTAAACTTAGTTTTTTTTCTGCTTCAGTCCCCAATACTGTTTTTGCCATTTCCATCGCGCATGGTTTCACTAACGCTTCTGCTACTGTATGTGGCTTATTATTTTTGGCACACAGAAATGCAACTTTATAAGATGCTAGCAACAATGGCTTTTCAATCGGTAAAAATCCATGCTTTGGTAAGGTACCACTCTGATGAAAACGTTCCCTTTTGATCTTCAAAGTATTTAAATTATTTCCTGACTTTTCACCCCCATGTTGATTATTGAAATGCTCAGAAAGCCTTGAAGGTTTGAGATTTGCATTTGCGAATACTTTGCTGCATAATATGCACTGCGGTCTCTCAGTTCCATCTTTTTCCGTCATGCAAGTGAACCCATATTTCACATAGTCTTCATTCCACTTACGTTTTTTAGACATGACTGTTTCTTTCTAAATTTTAAAAGACAATTATTTATACCTCAGCTACAACTCTTAAATATCAACTGAACTGGAATTCAAAACAGAGCAAAATAAGAATTCTTCCACTACTTCTTTCTCTTTCACGTACCGCACAAACGCTAACGACCGAATACAGCAACTAACGTCGGTTAGCTCATCCATCTGTAGGCTGCACTATGACATCATAATAGTGCAAAATCAACCCGTTCTAGACTAGACATATAACAAAGTGACTTGTTACGAATTCTTGGCAAATATGCCTAAATAGCCTATAATTTCACACTGCATGTCGTACCCCCTGCTTTGGTGCTTCGTACCCCTAAGGGGTACACGTACCCCTGGTTAAGAACCCCTGCTCTAACTAAAGAAATTTTTAAAAATATTGAAGATCACAACTGGCGCAAAAATAATTTGATAATCTATGGTTTGAAAGAGACTGAATCGGTTAGTAACTCATTGCAGGTATTGGGTCTCATTAAAAATCAGCTTAGACTTAATATTCGCATTAACGATATTAAAATTTGTGAAAGACTCGGTCCTTTGCAATCCGCTAAAATTCGACCGTTACGAGTTACTCTGCGTGATTATGACACAAAAATTTCCATCTTAAATCACAAATAGATTTTGAAAGAAGCTGATGGAAATATCTTTATTAATTCAGACAGGAGCAAGGAGGAAAGGGATATATTCAACAAACTTCAAGTTGAAGCTAAACAGAGGGAGGCTGGTGATAGTTCGGGGGAATGGGTCTACCGAGTAAGAGGTCCTCCGTGGAATTTGTTCGTAAAACAAATAAAGAAAAACCCCACTTTAAATCAAAACGCAACAACAAAGTCAAAATAAAGTTGAATACTCATCCTCCTTTCTCTTTAGCTTTTAGCAACATTCGTGGTTTTCGTACCAATTATTCGGATGTGGAGGCTTTTTTGATAAAAAATAATCCGGATTTATTAGCACTTTGCGAATCTAACCTAAATGCTGGTATATCTTCTAATGATTTCCTTGTTCCTAGATACCTACTGTTTAGATTGGACTCCTCTATTTATATGCATGGTCTCGCAGTTTATGTCAAGGAAACTTTACCAATATTTCGTGAAATTGACCTGGAAGACTCCAATCATCCTTTCATGTGTTTTCGTTTGTCTCTTCTACATTCAACTAGTTTTTTGTTCTTTCTCTATCGCTCTCCATCTTCTCAAGACTGTTCTGTTATCAAATCAGTTTCAAAGTCTGCTGACTTAGCTCTTCTTAATCATCGCTCAACCAACATCTTTGTATTTGGTGACTTTAATATTCACCATAAACCATGGCTAAGATTCTCGAATGGAACAAGTAGCTCTGGTGTCGAAACCTATAACTTTGCAGTATTTCAGTTTTTCTCGCAATTGGTTGATTTTCCAACCCGCATTCCTGATCACTCAAGTCAATCGCCCTCCTTGTTGGATTTATTTTTGACCTCTAACCCTGAAATTTGTAAGATATCTCATAGCGCTCCACTGGGTAGTTCTGACCATGTTGTTTTGGAGGTCAAAATTAATTTCAATAGGCAAGTTTCCCATAAACATCCCATGCATAGATCCGTTTTTAGATATGATCTTGCGGATTGGCTAAAATTTCAAGAACACATTCAGTCTGTCTCTTGGGAAAAAATTCTTTCCAACTCAGTTGATGATTGTGTTAATGTAACTACTTCAATAATATCTGAAGCAATACGATTATTTGTTCCGTCAGGGAAATATCAGTTAAAACCTCATTCTTCGTCACGGTTTTCTCCAACTTGTGCTGCAGCCATAGCTCATCGCAATCATTTCTTTCATCGCTACCGTCGTGATGCGACTGATCATAACAGACAACTGTTTATTGCCTCGCGCAATAATTGTAAATATGTTGTTCGTAAAGCTAAAACTGGTTTTGCTGAAAGGACTAAAGATCTTATCAAATCCAAAGAAATAGGTTCTTGCAAATTTTGGCGTATTATCAAAAACGTCCGGGGTAGTTCTAAAACATCTGTACCTCCACTTTTCAATGGTCCTGAAGTCATTAGTCTATCTAAGGATAAAGCTGAACTTTTCGCTAAACTCTTCAGTTCTCATTCCACCCTCGATGATTCTGGTCATGATCTCCCTTATTTCTTCTCCAAAACTGTCCAGACTTTACATGATTGCTTTATATCTCCTGATAAGGTTTCTAAGATTATTAACAAAATGGATTCTAATAAGGCTACTGGACCGGATGGCATTCCTGTAATTGTACTTCAAAGGTGTTCTACTGAGTTATCTCCCGTTTTGTGTGCTCTTTTCAAAAAGTGTTTAGATGAATCCTGTTTCCCTTCATCTTGGAAGTTTGCCTCTGTTATTCCAATTTTTAAAAATTGTGGTGAGCGATCTAATCCTTCTAATTATAGACCAATCAGCCTCATTTCCATCTTAAGCAAAGTTTTCGAGACTTTAATTAACCTGAACTTAGTTGAATTTATTGAAAAAAATAATTTGTTTTACGACTCCCAGTATGGGTTTCGTTCTGGGCGTTCTACTGCTGACGTTTTGACAGTTATAAGTGAACGTTTTTATCGTGCCCTTGATGTCTCTGGTGAAGCGCGAGCAGTTGCCCTTGACATCTCCAAGGCATTTGATAAAGTCTGGCATCGGGGGCTACTGCACAAACTTAAGGCATATGGTTTAAAAGGTCCATTTTTAAATATTATCTCCTCCTTCCTTTCCAATCGTAAACTCAAGGTTGTTCTTAACGGTCATTTTTCTTCCATTTTTTCCATCAATGCTGGTGTTCCTCAAGGTTCAGTTCTCGGTCCGACTCTATTCCTACTGTACATTAACGATCTCCCAGACAATTTATCATCCAAAACCGTTATTTATGCTGATGATTCAACATTGTATTCTTGCCTTAATAAATCAGATGATTGTGATAAAGTTAGAATGGCCTCTGATCTGGAAAAAGATCTCAATACAGTAGTTGAATGGGGTAAGAATTGGCTTGTTAATTTTAATCCAACTAAAACTAATCTTCTTTCCATTAATCATCTCAATCATGCTTACTTACCTCGAATTTTGATGAATGGTTCTCATTTGCCTGAAAGCAATTCATTTCGTCTTCTTTATAATTTATAACATCGAATAAATGAATATACATGATGTCTTCTTTTATGTGATTCCCAAACAGTTTTTATCTTATGAAGTTTATGTGTACTGCAACCAATTTAAAATTAAAATCAAAATTACCTGAATTTGTTAGACCGTGTTCAACGGCGTGTTTGCAACGCAATTGGCGAAAACCTTTCTTTGAAATTGGACTCCCTTTCACACCGGCGGAACGTAGCGTCTCTTTGTCTCTTCTACAAGTTTTTTTATGGTCGTTGTTCAAGCGAACTATCATCTCTTACACCTTCTCTCAAAATTTTTCTCCGTTCTACTAGGTTGTCTTCTTCGTCTCACCAATGGACTGTTTGTGTTCCAAATTGTCGTAGGGATTTTTATAAAAACAGTTTTTTTCCGCGTACGTCCAGACTTTGGAACTCCCTTCCATCTACATGCTTTCCTCCTGAATTTAACCTTCAACTGTTCAAATCTAATGTTCATCGCTACCTTAAATCTGCTTAACTTCTCCTGTAGCTCTTTACTCGCAAGTGGCCTTTTAGGCCTTGTTTTGAGCAATCTCCAATAAAAAAAAAATCACAAATGTTAATTGGAAACTCTGATCAGTTTTGGGCGAATATTGACTTTCTCAATTTCACTAACTTAGCAGCACTCAGTGTGCGCATCTTTGATGCTTTAGTTAGAGGTTTTAGAGGAGAGCTATTTCTGAGATTTTTCACAAAATGCATGTTTAGTGCATTGACATGATTGTCAGAAGACAAGAATGTATCTCACTTGTGGAAATATATTGCTTTTAGTAGTAATGGTACATATGTGTACCGTTGGTCCTTAACGGTATAGTTTCAGTCTCCAATTCCAGTTCAGTGTGTTCAGGTTCTGAGCGCTTAGAAGGCTTTGGAAGGCGTAAATGTGGTCAAGCACAGGTGTCTACGCTGCCTTGTTTCAATGTAGTTCTACCTAAAGATGTATCACTTCACACAAGAAAAATCACAGTATATGTTTAGTTTTGGTGAACGATTGAGATAAGATGCAAAGTTTGCATGCTTTTTCGCATTATTGGATGATGCAATTCAGAATTTTGCTGATGCTGCAGAAGATCTACCAAAGCTTGTTGACAAAACATTCGGAAGATATATAGCCTTGAATTTGATAGGAAATTTCAGTAGCAGAAAGAGACAAATTCCATCAAGCTCCATTCTTACAAAGCAGAAAAGAGCCATAACAAGCGAGGAAGGGTCAATTAGCAACCATACGATGGCGAAAAGTGACCAACACAAGCGGTGTAAACTTTGCACCAGCAAAACGGTACAAAACAAACAATAAATGCGTTGAATGCAACATCCATCTTTTTTATGTCACAGGCACAAATTGTTTCAAACTCTATCATGATAGCTTTTAAGCTAAGACGTATTAAGACGTGGTATTTTTTATTGTTTCAATGTTTGCTATTGTATTGCTTTTCATGGAAATACACCTTCTTGCAGTTCAATAGTTGTGCATTGTTGCTTTCATCATCCTCGCCAAGCATTTTCGCAATCATACTCAAAATTTATCTCTAAGGACCAATGGTACACATATGTACCATGTCGTAACTTCCGTTCAAAAACCTTTTTCGCCTAATTTCCTCTGTTGGTTTCGTAATATGCGGTAATAATCTAATTTTAAAAATTGATCAAAAGCGAAATTACAGTATATGTTCGATAAGTGGAACCTCCATGGAATAAAAAAAAATATCGAATTTTTATTCCGCTTATCGACTATTTCAGCTTTCTTTTTTGACCAGTGTGAAACTGTGTTTTTAGCAACACCATATTTTTATGCTGTAGCTATACAGCTTTGGCCTGCATCAATTTCTTTTAAAGCCTTGTATTTGTTTACAAGAGTTAAGCAAGGAAGCTTTTGTTTAGAAGACTGCACCGCTGTATGACCACTGATATAGTTTTTATGTTTTCATTGCAAGATAGCAATCGAATGTGTCGCAAGAATATTATAATAAAGAATGTATTGATTAAAATGATTCGAACGTTCTTAAGATGGTTTTTTGGAAAGGTGCCACTTATGTGAATAAGTATTGTTCATTGGACCAATAAAATGGTTCCACTAATTGAAAGGTTCCACTTATCGAGTGTTCCATTTATACGACTAAAACAAGAGGGACGTTAACAACGGTTTTTTTTCATGGATAAACATGCAAACCCATCCACCTTCTTAGTATTCAGCTCTCCCCTAATGTACGAAATTATAATTAGGTGACTAAAAATTACCTGTCAATAGCGCTCTAATTATTGTCAAATTTGTCAAACAACGTTTGTAAACTAGCGGTTTAAAGTCGCAAACAACGTTTGTAAACTAGCGGTTTAAAGTCGCAAACAACGTTTGTAAATTATCATGTTTAATATTCCCAATATTTAAATAAATTATCGAAAAATAATTATTATACATTAACAACGAAAAATTTCGGACTTAAAAATTTCGGACAATAATTTTCGAACAAACAAATTTCGGACTAAATTATCTAAAATTTCGGACTAATGATAAAATAACAAAAAATGTTTTACAATTTTGCTGATTAAGTCAAAGAATAAAATACTAGACATAGAATTTCCCATTAATATTGTTTCAAAAAGTGGTTTTTGAAACTTAAATAAGGGTATGAAGCTACCTAAATACAATTCTGTTTCTAAATTACATTCTATCTACTGTCATGTTGACTGGGGCAATGAGAATAGTCCTATATATGGCTTAGAGGTTTTATATTACAGCAATTGATTGACGTTAAATGTGAAGTTTAAAAATTCCTATTATTTGAAAAATTTCGGTCACTAAAAAGTTCGGATACCAAAATTTGCGGTCATTAAAATTTTTGGACCACTTGCTTGTCCGAAATTAAACTAGTTCGAAATTTTTCGTTGTTAATGTACGTTCGACGTTCGATAGGGAACCTGTTGCCATCTGTTAGTTGTTACCATCTTCGTTTGTTGTTGACCTATTACGTAATCTGTTACGATCTTTATAAGTTACTTTGAACATTGATGAAGAAAATATTGTAATGGCTGCGACGTACAGGCTTGCATAAAATGGTGTCGGCAATATCGACTGCTTTCAGTCAAAGTTGTTTGTTCAGCGTGCAACCAGCAAAATCCAGCTTTGTCCATTGATGGAAAGATTTAAGACTGTAAAACGATGCAAATAAACTTCTAGCATACGCAAAAGAAGTTGTTTTTTTTTGTTGAAAAATCTCACTTGTGCCAGTGGCAGATATTAGGGTTGACCAGGATTGGGTTTGGAGCGCAGGATCCATTCGTGGAATGTCCTACAACCATATCCAACATAAACTGTTGATTGGTTCCAATACTGTTGTGATGTATATTGCTGTCGATTTCATCATGAATAACCCTCAACGAATTGGTGGCGAAAGCATCATCAAATGCTATCAACATTTTATCGTATTTAATTGTTCGGAAGTAGAATATTATTAAAGAGTACAGTTGATAATGATTTTGTTAAGGAAAGTCCCGAAAGAGTATGAAAAAGGTTAGCTATTAAACCTTTGTTGGATACAAACCTACGTCACGTCTTTGTTGTACTTTCTCGCCCATAATGAATCGCTTTTCTTTTTTTCACGAATTGTATACATCTTTCGTTTGTTGTTTTAAACGAGTTTTAATGTATTTAATTGCCCCCATATGTGCTAGACTATTAGGAAAAAATCCCCCGGAAAAAATCTCCCCGTGAAAAAATCCCCCCATGAAAAAAAACCCATTAAAATCAGAAAGCCGCAACAATTCTTATGAAAATAATTTTTATACACGTTTCATTTTCATCATGAAATTGGTTGGTTGATTGAACCTGCCTGTTGACCCAGGTGAGGCAAGGTAAATAAAATGATAAAAGTATAAGTGTTAGTTATCATTAACAAACGTATGTTAAAAATGTGTATCCTGTATTTATTTATTTAGTTCTTATTGAAAGGCATGTACCTTATACTTATACGTACCTTATACTTATACGTACCTTATTGTCGGAAAATGTCGCGGGAAGAAAATTTCGCGAATCAAGGAATATGTATTATATGTATTTCGCGGGAATTTAATCTGTTTGTACTAACATAACTTTAAAGAAATACTAACTATATTTTTCATGATATCTAATGTTCAATGTTTTCAAAAATATCGAAAACGTTACAATGTAAAACGTCATCTTTCGGCGCATAAATATCTTCATCATTGTCGCTATCGCTCTCATAAGAATCAAATGCAGGGTTCTCTTTCTTCCTCATTGATATCGAAAATCGATATAAAAATCGAAAAAAACTGCTAGAATTAAATTTCGCGAACGAAGAAAAGTTTTATTTCGCGGGAATTTAATTTCGCGAATGAAGGGCCAATTCGCGAAATTTTCTGACGATAAAGCACCTTATACTTATATTATTCAGTCAACAATCTCTGCTCATCCCGTTAAAACATTCGAATTTAAGTTCAAACCAGACTAAGTTAAAATAGAGACCAGACCGAGTTAAAATGAAGGAGGGAGAGAGAAGGGTGTGTTTGAAAAGCTGCAAAATTAAATTGATATTGGCATTGTTGTTGTTTTTATGTTGATCTGGGTTTATTTTTGTGTTTATTTCTTTTGGATTTACTACACTGTTGGTTTATTGGTTGTTGGAAAATAAACATCATTGTTCCTAGTAAATAATTAGTGGGGAAAGTACTAGAAATTGTATATTTTTGGTTGATCATTCCCTACATTCTCCCAACCATTTTTCCCACTGCAATTACATCCCATTAAAAAGTTCAACATCCCATTAAAAGTTCAACTTCCTGTAAATCATTATTTTCTTCCCACCTTTTATTCCACTATAATTACATCTCATTAAAGCTTTTACTCTACTCTACAATTACTTGTATCTCTGTCATTACCTTAACCTTCCTTCAACTCCTCGATTTAATTAACATTGAATTCAATTAGTTATTTTAGAAATTAGAGGTTGCACCCTGCTGTGTATAATTAAAACCTAAATACCCACGTGGGTCATTGGATGGTCGGGGTGGTTCTTTTTAGGAGAAGAATATCTGCCGCGGGTCACCCTCAGATCTCTAAGTACATATAACTATATTTCAAACTTATCCAAACTGACAAAAATACTCATACCTTCCTTAGTCCCTTGAGTATAAGATTTGACAAAATAATAAATTAAATATTTACTTATTTACCCAGTTATCTCCACAGTCATTCATTCATTTCACATATCAACCATGCCTGATTCAAACTCAAAAGAATTCACTGAGAAGCTTATTGCTGAGTTATGTGTTTCAGCTCCTACAGAAAATATAAAAAAATGTCTGCGTTCACATTCGTACGGCTATAGCCTCAAATCAATCAATAATCGATTTCGCACGCATAACAAGCCAATCTTAGACGAAACTGCTAGTTTTCTAAAACTAAGCAACAAAATAATTGAAAGTAAAAAACCTAACCTTATCAATGAAATAATTTGTCGCATTCAAAACCTACTTCCAGAAAGTTGCAAAATTTGTAACAATACCTACCAAGTCAGACTAAATGATTCTCCATTGTTACCATGCGCAATCTGTGGGCAAGATGTACATAAAGAATGTTTTCAAAACAATATTGGTCTTGATGTTACACTTCATGTACTTGAAATGGAAAATATCTACAATCAAAAAAAACTACCTGGTATCTTCCACCTCTGCCCTTCTTGTACTGAATCCACAATCCCAAAAATAGGCAACAAAGGTACTCAAAAACCAAACACCAAAATCAACGACAACCACACTCACATTGACACTCATATTGACCCTTCTCAAACTCCAAACTCAAAAAATGATGACAATGACATTATTCATTCAACCTCATACAACAATGACTCACATAATATAAAACCAACACAACTGACAGCACAAGAATCTTCTGACAAAACCATAACCCAAGATATACTTACACCAACGGCTGAAGACAACAATCATAAAGATTCAACCAATGATGCAGAGGAACTTGAAAAATCTCCTGAGATATGTGACCACTTCAAAAAGGGTATTTGTAAGCACGGGATGCGCGGCAAATCATGCAAATATAGCCATCCAAAGTTTTGCCTACGTTATACTCAACATGGTACTAGCCGTCGCCTAGGCTGTTTTCGTGGTGCAAAGTGCAAATTCTTCCATCCGAGCTATATGTGTCCTGATTCACTCCAGTACCAGGAATGCTACAAAGAAAATTGTATTCTTCGTCACATCATAGGGACTAAAAGGATCAAACCTAATAACAAGACAAATATCAAAGACTTTCCTAACAATCAACATTTTTTCAATCAATACTATTCTCACCAATTTCCCAAAATCTCACCTTCATCAAACCACCAAAATCCTAATTTTTTAGGCATCCTCCATTCCATGAAGGAAGATATCATGCATCAAATAGAAACAAAAATCAACAACCTTTTCCATCAAAATCCATTCAAGAACCAAAATCCAGTACATTCCAGCCAAAATCCAACACACTCCAGCCATGCCTAAACCACTTCACTTATTTTAATGTACAAGGACTGAAACCTAAAACCATCAAATCAACTGTACCTTACATTAACGACCTACTTAAACTAGACAACCAACTCTTTGCATGCTTAACTGAAACATGGTTAAAAGATCACACTGAGGCTGAAATAAATGTACCAAACTACACTGTATACAGAAGTGATCGATCACGCAAAAGAAAGTCAAACCGGGGAAGAGACAGTGGTGGGGTTGCTATTTACCTCCGCTCTGACCTAGCCACATCCGCTGAAATTGTATTTTCATATTCATGCGGCGTAATTGAAATCTTTCTAGTGCTTTGCAAGATTGAAAATCTAATAATCGGTGTTGTTTATCGCCAACCTAATGATCAGTTTCATGGTCATCCATCAACCTCAACTGAATTTCAAAAAGCCATTACTCAATTATCAGAAGCAATCTTCGAATACTCAGACCACACAATAATTATTGGTGGCGATTTTAACATTCCGCATGTAAACTGGTCTACATTATTCCCAACTGCGAAATCAACAAAAGATATTAAACTGATGCTAAAAACCATCAACCAATTCACTGATAACCTCTCCCTTATACAAATCATAAACAAACCTACCCATAAAGATGGTAATACTCTGGATCTGATTTTTACAAATTATCTCGAAATCATTCACACTATATCTTACGAAAGACCATTACTAAGTATTTCTCATCACATGATCTTGAAAGTATCAACAAAAATCAAACTAAAAATTTCAAAAACATCTTTTATAAAAAATGACAAAAACCAAACAAAAAACATTTTATCGTTCAAGGACCTAAACTTTCATCACAAAGACATTAACTGGCTTCTTATAACCTATGAATTCAACAAAATTGATTGGAATAAAAGATTTCTTAATAAATCACTTGAAGAAATGCTAGAAATATTTCTTGAAACCTGCTTCAACGTTTGCAAAATAATTATACCTGCCAAAGCAAATTCAAATCCCAACAAAAAATCTAAGTGGCAAGCATCACAGTACAATCTACTTCGACGAAGAAGACGTATAAACAAACGTCTTCAGAATAAACCTTCCCTTTCCATAACGAAAAAACTCCAAGACGAACTAATTCAAATCGAAGTTTCCCTACAAAAATTGTACAAAGAAGTCGAGATCTCAAACGAACAAAAAGCTGTAGAATGTATCAAGATGAATCCGAAATACTTCTACTCCTTCGTCAAAAACAAATCAAAACTAAAGCCTAGTATTGGACCATTGCTTATAGCTGACGGGGAGCACACAGACAACCCAAATACAATGGCAGAACTTCTCTCTGATCAATTTAAAAAGGTCTTTAGTAAACCATTTCAAAACCCACCAACATACATACAAAAAACCAATAACCTTATTGAAGATATAAAATTTACGCAAGAAGAGCTGATATCTGTGATCAACGAACTATCGCCCCATTCTTCCTCTGGTCCAGATGAATTTCCAGCATTGCTTCTCAAGAACTGCTGCCAACCGCTCTCCACTCCACTTTACATGTTCTGGAGAAAATCATTAAATGATCAGTATATTCCACCAAAGTTAAAGCACGCCATAATAACACCCATTCATAAAGGTGGATGCCAAGGTTCAGTGGAAAACTACCGCCCAATTGCACTTACGTCGCACATCATAAAGGTTTTTGAAAAGATTGTGCGTAAAAACATAGTCAGTCATCTTGAAGCCAATCGGCTCTTCAACGACAACCAGCACGGTTTCCGCAAGGGCAGGTCATGTATTAGCCAGCTCCTACTCCAATACGACACAATACTTGCTGAACTAGAAAACAATTCTAATGTTGATGTTGTGTATTTGGACTTCTCCAAGGCTTTCGACAAGGTCGATTTCAACATTATTCTTTGTAAAATGGAATCTCTAGGAATATCTGGCAAAATAATAAAATGGATAAGGTCATTCTTAAATCATCGCACTCAAACTACAATAGTCAATGGTTCAATGTCCAAGCCAACCAAAGTAACCTCAGGCGTACCACAGGGAAGTGTGTTAGGTCCAATCTGTTTCCTCATCCTAGTTATTGACATTGATGATGACATTGAATTCTCAACAGTCAAACTCTTTGCAGATGATAGCCGACTCTTCAAATCAATAAACAACAGTGAAGATGTTAACAAGCTACAAAACGATCTGTACAAAGTATACGATTGGGCTAAACAGAACAACATGTTCTTTAATGACAAAAAGTTTGTTCTGTTACGTTATGGTCACAACAAAGATCTCATGAAAGAAATGCACTACTTCTCCAGCTCAAATGACATTATCAAAGAAGAAGATCAAGTTCTAGACCTTGGAGTGATAGTCTCAACCACAGCAGAATTTACCTTAAATATTAATAAGATAATTCAAAAAGCCTCTATGAAAGCTGCTTGGGTATTACGTTCCTTTTACAGCAGAGATCAATTTGTAATGCTAACCTTATGGAAGTCTCTAATAATCCCATATCTCGAATACTGCTGCCAGCTTTGTTCTCCCTTCAAAAAGGGTCAAATCTAACGATTGGAATCGATCCAATGGAGCTTCATTCGGAAGATAAACACGCAGCAAACGAAAAACTATTGGGAATCCTTACAAAACCTCAAACTATATTCCCTCGAACGTAGACGTGAAAGGTACATTATTATATATGTGTGGAAGGTACTTGAGAATATTGTACCCAACACAAGTGAAAGCCAATCCACAAAAATCGAATGTACTACATCAAAGAGACATGGTCGAAAATGCATTATCAAGTTAAGCACATCGTCATCATGTAAACTAAAGTCATTGCGTTATAACAGCATTTCATTCAAGGGTCCCTCAATCTTTAACGTGTTACCAAAAGACATTAGGGAAATCACAAACTGTTCTGTTGCCTGTTTTAAAGCCCAACTTGACAGATACCTACTTACAGTACCTGACGAACCGCTGTTAATAGGCTATACTGCTTTTAGACGAGCTGACTCAAACAGTCTCGTCAATATGTCTAAATTGAACTGCTAGCTGCTCCTTATAAATTTTCGCTCAAAAGGCGGCAAACGAAAAGATGGCCTCCTTGACATCATCAATGTTATTCGAAATACCTATCAGGATGATGCTGACCGTCTCCTAGATTATTTTGAAGATAACTACATAGGGAGGTTCCGACGAAAAACTGTACTGAAATCTTACAAGCGGAAGGTGGACATCTTCCTCCAGCACAGCGTCGTCGATACATGGATTGCAACGAGCGAATCCTTGCAATACTAAATGAATATCCAAATGGTGAAAACATGCGTTATCTTCGAAGCATCGCTCATAATCTCGGATTTTAAAGAACATGTAACGATAATTCTTTTGATTTTCCTACAATCATTCAATCTTATAAGAAATATAATACTTTCGGGAGTTAATTTTCTCGCACTTTTTTATTATTCCAGGGCTATATTTTTGGGGTTAATTTTACGAGGGTATTTTTCCGGGGGGTTTATTGTACAGGGGGTATATTTCCGGAGGGGTTTATTGTACAGGGGGTATTTTTTTGGGGGGCTTATTTCCTAGAACCAAACCATATTTATAAGTTAATTTTGTGCGAAAAAAGAAATAAACCGGGAAGTTTTTTTAGCATGAAAATACTTTAGGAGCAGAAACTTTCGCGAATTTGGGCCCAATTCGCGAAAGTAAAATACGGAAAAAATCATATATTGATCAATTCGCGAAAGTTTATGCTCGCGAATTTTTATAAACATTTTCCAAAATTTTTTCTGTATGTTTCTTCGACGATTTTTTTACTATTCTTACACCTTAACCTAGTATACTAAGCTCATCTTAGTTAGCCTCTTTTTTTCCTCATATAATTACAAAAATCGGAAAATCAGTTATAAGAATAGCAAAAGAAAAAATGAGAAGCTGGGAATCCGGGCTAACAACATACGCGTATTCTAACAGAACAAAGAAATAAAAAAAATATGTAAGAATGAGACGTTGTTTTAGTTTTAAAAAAGACATGTACTACGAGCAATCAATTTCGATGACATCCGTGTTCCTTCTTATGTTTCTTCTCGCTAACATTTGACGAATATCGTGCTGTTTTGATTTCTTTTGTCCAATTATTCCTTTAAATACGAAAAAAAAATACTATTTTTGCTCATCCGCGAAAGTTTATGCTCTCAAAAAATTCTCTTATGGACGATTCGCGAAAAGCAAACATTTCGTGAATATTTGTCCTCGCGAAAGTTTCTGCTCCTAAAGTAGTACGTCCATCCGGTATAATGTGAACGCCTTGAAAACGAAACATCATTATGAAACCCTTATGTTCACATTATATCGGATAGCTTTTTATGCCGTTGTGAAAAGGTATTATCCGGTATAATGTGAAAATAGTATAAAAGACAATCCAAATCTAAAGCTTCAGTTGCATCGCCTAAAAAACAATTTTGCAACTTTCCCATGTTAAGTTTTTTTGTTATTCATTTTTTTACGGCCGTCCTGGTACATGGCCCCATACCATCTGAAAAATCTCTTCTTCCTCTTCGCTAGATTGGTATTAAGTATTGGTGGCTGATTCTTCTGAGCTTATCATCTACAAGCAGAGATTTCATTTTGTGCATTTTGATTTGGGATGACGATATACTGAATCCCGCGGAACATAAAGTTTTTAATTTTCAAGCCATGGAATACCTCGTTTTTGCAGTCGACACATTAGGCTGATTCTGAACGGTTCGTATCCTCGACTTCCTATAAGCATTTATGCATGTATAATTGTTACAGCAATAAGGGAGCTTCTATAATACTGATTCGTAGAAACCATTGAAGATGTCAACAGTTCGCACACGGAAAATACAAAACGCACACTAAGGTCTAAACTTTCGTTTCGTGGAGGAACCAACAAATGTTTTAAAGGACTTGGAGTTGAGTAACATCCGGGAGCATGGTCACGAATATGCCTTGAATAGAATAACAAAACGACTTATAAATAATGGACTGCAGTTTCTCGCAGAGGTCAGCTAAGGAAAACACAGACAGTCACGATTCATCACAAAACGCGTAAATATGCAACACTAAGCAAGTAAAAAGTTTGGTCGCACGAGCCAACTAATCGTCCGCAATCAACAATTTGTTTCTTTGAATAACAGCCTTGTTTAAACTAGCGATCGACTCAGGTTTCGACAAACGTTCTTCAAACTTGTTAAACAGGGCAGTTAAATCACACTCGTGCGAGGCGTTTATCAAAACGGAAAAGAGTTCCGTCCATAATGACGCGTCCCAGTCACTAAAGAGCAACAAAAATTTATTTCATTGTAACATCAGTTAAAACTATATTACCAAAAACAATTAACCAACAGAAACAACAAGTGTTCAATAAAGCCCCAAAAGTGAAGCTAGCTTTTGCCCTGATATCATTTTATTATGCAGCGAAACTGTATAATGACCTGCCTTTCCACAGCAAACGGAGAATAACATATCTTACAAAAATGCTGTAGATGACACATTATTGACATTTTATTTTGCGCATTTATATACCCCCTATAAAGGTTTTTAAATAATAATAATAACAGAAAACGTCCGTAAAAACAGCAGTGACTTGAAACATGTGTCAAACCTGCAAACGGTTTGACTGATTTTCATCACATTGGTTCCCGGGTCCTTGTAACAGTTCATCTCCGTTTGAAAGGCGAGCAAATGAATGATCGCCGCCGCATCTATATAATCCACCTGCAAATGAGAGTTCGAATGGTGAATTTCATGTAAATTTATGTTACATCCATACCTCGTACTTCCAGTGAGCGCCACTCTTTATGTCCGGACAATGATGGCTACTTTCGTCATGGTAACCAGTAAACAAGACATTCTCGGCATCGTCGATCAACGAAAGGTCGATAGCCCACTCGAAATCTTTTAAAATGAGACACCTTAACGCGCACGGTTGGCCATGCGAGAAATCACTGGAAGCGACGCGTGAAATAAAACATAAACACCACCGGCAATCACCTACGTGTTACACCTACCATTCCTTTTGCATGAAATTATCCGCCTTCAGATTCGTGTGTATGATGTTGAACTGGTGTAACAAATGCACCGTACGTAATATCTCGTGCGCATATAACATGACTAAAGGCTCGTCAATGATTCGCTCGTGACGTCGATATAAGTCGACAAACTCCTGACAAAAGCCCACGAAAAAATGAGGTAACTCTCGGTAGACTTCGGTTAAAACAAACAAACAAAGGTTTTATTAAATTACAGTTAAAGAAATTTAGTAAAGTTATCAGGCATGTTCTTGATGAGTGGATGTTTCTACATGTTTTCGATGTTACCCTGAGCGTTTCTCCGCCGTCCAATGGAGATTCTACGCACACAACGTCCTCGAATCTTAGAAAGCATTCGTGACGCATGAAACAGCTGTGCTGAAAAAGAAAGTGGAAGCATGTTAGCACGGACTTAAAGGATGACAATTGCCTTTATCAGCGACAAACCGAGAGTGCTTTAGATATCTCTGGTTTTATCTCAATTCAACATCATTCAAAATTATACATCAATTCAATTTATTTACCAAAATACAATTTACATAAAAAAACAACAACACAACAACAACGAAGACCTTTATTACAAAAGGAGATCCGGTTTGATATTTTGGTGGGAGTTACTCAATAGCCTAAGGCTGAACAAGTAGTAACCCCATAATAAAACAAAATAAATAATATTCAAATATAAGAAGAAAATACTTAATAACGTATATATATAAAATAATATATAACTATGAACAGTTAACACACCACTAAAGTTGTCCCTCGTTCGCGAGAGTCACCTTTACTAATTGAAGAAATTGTTTTCTGTTTAGATCAAAAATAGAATGAAAATCTTTGTATTTAATTTGAAATAGTTTGATAATGCTCCCAATTGATTTGTTCCAATCAGTAATGCACTGGTGTTTTATGGAATATTTGCCATATGATGAAGTTTTAAAATGAGGTAGAAACAGTTTATCATTAGAAGCATTTCGTGTTCCGTGATGATGGGAATTAATAGTTTTAGTGAAAAAATGACTGATTGAAGAAGGAACATATTGTTTTAGTGAATCGAAAGTAAATAATAAATTTGAAATTTTGATATGGAGTTGAAAAGGTCGAATATTAAATTTTTTCATAGCATCAGAAGTATCAGAGCGAAAAGGTTGAAAATTTATTATTCTAACCGCAGAACGTTGAGATGACAATAATTTATTAAATTCAATACTTCCTCTTTGACCCCAAATCAGACAGCAGTAACACAAGCGAGAAGAAAATATTGCAAAATACAAATCTTTTAGAATTGATTTACTAACAAAAAATCTAACTTTAGCGAGCATACTGTTTGCTCTGTTCAATACCCCCAAATATTTTATATAATGCGATTGATACAAACGTTTGCCATTTAACACAATTTTAATTTCACCAACAAATGTCCCATTGAATACCCATTGAAGTGTTAATTTTGTAAAATGACTCATTATGCTGTTAGTTCTATGAAACGCAGATTCAGTTACCTGCTTCTTGGGCAGAGCTATAAAAACAGATTTGCATACGTCTTCTCGCATCTTACTTCTTACTTTATTGTAATTTTAATTTTTTCCAAAGATTTTATTACTTCCAGTAACTGGTATATTATCTGGTCCTGTAGCCTTTCCATACTTCATCTTTCTAATTACTAACTTCACTTCTTCTAAGATTAGTGGAGCGGGGTCTGCTGTTCAAACTGCTGAATGAGGTGTCCATTGTCCATTGTTGAATCACAAACCTTATTATTACTTCGCAGTCACAGTGATAATGAACAGGTGCCACACCTTGTAAATAAGGTTACATCAAAAGGTAACCTTATTTACCCCCGTCGAAAAACCACAATTAGACGCGGGTTTATGTCACACCCAGGACCTTATTTAAGACTTACGACGATCGAGTTTTGGCCCATGCTTTTACTGATGCATTCATGAATATGTTGGGTGATGTAGAAATCCCAAAGAGACGGCTCGAAGTCGCTCCTCTTGATCTAAAGACCAACAAACATTCTTTTCTGGAACAAACACCCATATCGAGCTTCACCTTTAAAAACACTATTTGATCAGACGAGTTCACTGCCTTGTACGTTGCGCTGTTGGATTCCTTCACTAAACACTTGCTAACACGATAATGACGAGGGCCTAAAAATGTTCACTCCTTAAAACAAGTATTAATGCGGATGGTCATTAAAGAATGTTAACCTAGAAAAACTGAAAACAGTTTCCATCAACATTAAAATAAACGTTTGTTTGCAATGAAATTTTGTTATTTGTTTTTAAATTTTAACATTTCGCATATCGTCTAAGAATCAACTCGCCCAAGTTAATCTCCGTTGTGGCACCCTGCAACTTGGGCAGGACACCTGTAATTTTCACGTAATTGACCGCATCGGCAATGACAGTGTCGACACTTCGCACAAACAGCGGTCGCTTATCGAAGATGTCCGTTAACACGTGGCACTCATCCATCGTGAAGTTTGATGATTTGGACGACGAACATCCGCTACTCACTTCCGGGATGATGGAAAGATTTGAAGCCCCTTCTGACCTTCTTCCATCTGAAACGAATTGTAGTTGAGTATTTCTAAGGATACAAAGTTATGGTTGTATACTGTTTGTTATCAATTACAACTCGCTGCAACTGAAAGATTAGTATACGAAATGACCTAACTAAACAAAATAATTGAAAATAATTGTCCCATAGAAATCTACATACCACCACAAAGTAGTCGTACTAACATAGGTGTCTAGACGCCAAGCCCTCCTAGTTCTCCACATTTCCCCCCTGGAAGCTTTATCTCTTTACGTCTAACACAAAGATGGTCAGTAGGGGATTACAGGAAGGGCCGAGAGAACTAGGTCCCACAGAAATCTACTTACTACCACGAGGTAGTCGTACTAACTACTAGCCACGGCACGTCCTAAAACTCTTAATTATAAAGAAAAACTAATATATATAGTTATCAAAAGTAAGACTTATGTCAACTCATTTTTATTAATCTTGTTGTCTGATCTATAGCATCCAAACTTAAGTGAATCAAATCACTGGAAAAGCATCGCAATGCATTTAAATGATGTTTAATGTTTGAACAGCATCCAGGTTTTGTCAACAAATCTCTTTGTTAGAAAGAAAATCACAGATGAGCGGCAATGATGTTGTTTTGGCAGGAGGAAAATTACACCCATAACCAAGAAAGAACTTATAAACCAATGTTCCCTTCTACAACGAATTACCATGCCAACACTATCTCCACAATTGCGTTGGTTTATGTTAACTGATGGGTAAAACTGTATTTACAGGTGGACGAGGATCTTTGCTAAAATCAATCCCGCAATCGTTTGACATAAATGCTAATCTTAATCGATGAAACATTTGTTTCCTACCTTGCTTGTTGGAGAAGAAATCTGTTTCCGTAACATTAAAGGATGATGAAGAGCTATCGAACATTTGCGAGACGTTGCGCAATGCCTGTTCTGTGTTGACAGTCACTGAACTGTCCATCACTGAGTTATTTAAAAACTTCATTCTTGCCAGTCGCTGATCATCGTCATCAAGCAGTGTTGTCTTCTTTGAAGAATAAGGTCTAAATTGAACAAACCTATCAGATTATGATCAGAATTCCAAACGCCACAATAGCATTCATTAAGTTGGATTGCAAAACGTCCACAATCAATACATACAATGTAATTTTAAAACTTACGCAGTGAAAGTATCTTTTACAGGTTTCAGAATATTGTCCTTATTCTTCACACTTGCATTATCATCTTTTAAAGGTTGTTGTAGAGTTTTGTCGGAATATATTGGAAAGGCAGTCCCTGGACGCATCGAAACAATGGTACTGTCGAAGGTATCGACTGAAAGAATGATTTGACAATGGAAGGACTTAAGTTCACTTTTCCTACAAAACTATTTTTTCGTGGATTCAAAAGATGACATTCTTAACCATTGTGTGCATTGTAATCATCTGATGGTTTATTGAAGCAGATTAGATGGCCCTGTTTGCTGTTTAAATAATGTGTCTGCGGCTGAGCGTAAAACGCAGAACAATTTTTGCACAATGTCGCATGATTAGGTTTTAGAACTTAGTAGACTATATTTACCTTCAGAACCAACTATACCTTTTTCTTTTGGAACATTTGTTGTAATTGCTTTCTCTGATTTTCTTACTACTTCAGTGGACTGGTAGCATGGCTTAGAAGGCATGTGGCACTGATCCATCGTGAAGTTTGATGATTTGGACAAACTTCCGCTACTCACTTTGGGGATGATGGATAGATTTGAAGCCCCTTCTGACCTTCTTCCATCTGAAATGAATTGTAGTTGAGTATTTCTAAGGATACAAAGTTATGGTTGTATACTGTTTGCTATCAATTACAACTCGCTGCAAGTGAAAGATTAGTATACGAGATGACCTAACTAAACAAAATAATTGAAAATAATTGTCCCATAGAAATCTACATACCACCACAAAGTAGTCGTACTAACATAGGTGTCTAGACGCCAAGCCCTCCTAGTTCTCCACATTTCCCCCCTGGAAGCTTTATCTCTTTACGTCTAACACAAAGATGGTCAGTAGGGGATTACAGGGAGGGCCGAGAGAACTAGGTCCCACAGAAATCTACTTACTACCACGAGGTAGTCGTACTAACTACTAGCCACGGCACGTCCTAAAACTCTTAATCATAAAGAAAAACTAATATATATAGTTATCAAAAGTAAGACTTATGTCAACTCATTTTTATTAATCTTGTTGTCTGATCTATAGCATCCAAACTTAAGTGAATCAAATCACTGGAAAAGCATCACAACACATTTAAATGATGTTTAATTACCTAACAGAAGATTTAGGTTTCTTTACCTAATTTTATTTAGGGATCAATCTCTTTGTTAGGAGGAAAATCACAGATGGTCGGCAATGATGTTTTTGCAGGATATTTTAGCCCTATACTAAGTGTAGGGGGTAATGGCCTAATTTTTGGTCATGTTTTAGTATGTTGCTTGCTACCAGTTTTTTTGTTGTAATTTAAGATAAAAAATGTAAAAAAAAACCCCGAAAAAAACAAACATTTTTGGCCTGTTTGCAGGTCATTTTTTGGGTCGGGTGGTAAACCTGCTGCAATAAATTTTACACTTTTTTCCCTTTTCAAAATATAGGCATGTGGCATATCATTTTAAAGCAAATTTGAAGCAGATTTAGAATATAATATAAAAATCTAACTAATTCTTAATCTCTCTAATTGTTTAAAGTAAAAATATTTAGGGGATCACAGAAAAAAACATAGTAATTATCCGGAAAACATCAAAATGTGTCAAAAATTACTACGTTATAAGTTAAAAACATCATAGCAGTTTGCAAAGTTTATTTTGTAGTGAACACATTGAATTTATATTGAATGTCCTTAATGTTACTTAAAATAAATCTTGTGTTGCGAGGATCTTTAACTTCCTATTCACCAACAACATTGCAATCTAAAAGCTGATCCTGCAGAGCGGATTGCTTGTCTTCCTTTTGTGGGTAGACCCATTTGTTGTTGCTTTTAGGGTCAGTAAGGTGCAAATGGCCTATAGAAACTTCATCTTCAATTATCTCAGTAACATAACCAACATACCACTGGTATTGATCAGGGCTTGTTAACCAAACAACTACCCTCAACTCGTTAATTTTTGGGTCTGTGGATTCAGTTACACGTTTTTTTTATTATAAGAAACCAGAGGGTCAGGTTTGCCAAAAACTAAGAAACTCTTAAGAAACTTAGGCAGGCTGAAACCTTTCAAGAGTTAAGAAACTTTTGTTATTCTTATTATACATAAACGCAAAATTTGGTTGTGACAAAATAAAGGTAGAATTTAAGAAATTTTTGAGGGTCAGAAAAGATAAATTTTAAGAAACTTATGAGTCTCAAAATGACCAAATTTTTAGAAACTCGAGGCCCAGCCCGTTGCTTAGGTTTATTATAAAAAAACAACGTGTATACAAGTATCTTTTATGTACAACACGTTTATGACATCTTCATTTGTTGGCAAATTTACAATACTAGTCGTTGTATCAGTGTCATCTTCTAATAGAACAATAAGATTTTCAAGTTTTCATCAGTCGTAATTTCATTTAACCTAAAAAGGTCTGGTCTTGAGATTTTATTTGACTTCTGTGTTTGTGAAAGATATGCCATTTCTGTTTTAACCATTATCGATGTTTATTGATGTCTGGGTACATCTTTAATGCAGCTTGTAGCTCGTTTACTGTGAGAAAAGGTCCACCCTATTTTTTTCACTCTTGTAGAAGGCGTCTGCTATAATCTTTAGCCTTTTGTCCTTTTTGAAGTTTTAAAAGGATTCTTTCTATATGCTCTATTATCTACTCTATGTATTTCTTATAGACCTCCAAATAAACCGTTGAAATCTATTTATTCATTTCACTCTGGACATTTTAAACACAGCGATAAAAAATCAATTTATTTTGTTGGCGACTTCAACATGAATTGTTTGAATTACGCAACAGACACCAAAGTAAATTGCTTTCTACACATGTCCTATGCCAATGTAATGTGTAATTATGCGTGCAACCACAAGAACATCTGTAAATTGTATATTTTGGACCATCATACAATTTCTTCTCTAAATAATAAACCTCAATATGAAACAAAAATTAGCAAAACAGCTATGTTTATATATGTGTGAGTGAAACAGTAGCATGAATTTGTAACAATTTAAACAATGCCAAAATTCCCTAATACACACTATTTTTTAAATAGAATCATCTCTATAGGCAAATTTTAAAAAAAATTGATTTTAATCGTAAATGAAAAATCTTTTGATATTGTTTCGAACCGTCAGTCTCGAATCGTCAATTTCGAAATGGCCAGTTTAGAAACGTAGTGGAATCATCTCTTTCATGTGCTGCCAAAACTTGTGCCACTTTTTTGAAACCTTATCAGCTGAGGTTTGTTTTGTTTTAACCAGTACCATGCTGTCCCTTATACTTTTGCCTGTAAATTTTCGATTACGACTTTTAGCCACTCTAGATATTAGTCTGTCAAACTTTGACAAGTCCCTTTCAGTTATCAAGTTATTTGTTGGAAAATTATAAAGATTTTCATGGCTAACTGTTGTCAAAACTTTTGCTCTTCGTGCGTCATCATAAAAACCATACTCTCTACCACACTAGTTTAACAGAAGCTGCTGCTGCAATACACATGTCATGGACAATTTTTTTCCAAGTTCATTTGGTTCATTGATTTCTATTCCATGGATTTTTACTTGGTATTTTACTAGTGTGTTTGTTTCGCAAATCAATAAATTGTTATAAAGGGAGAATATTTAAAAGTTCAATTTGACTACTATATTCTATACAGTTAAGAAATGGGAACGTTACGTGGTGATTGAAGAATGCCAGTGTTTCTAACTCAAAACTCTGTTATAGCTTCACATATCTGCATTGCAATGACTTCTTGTTAAGTTATCTAACTAATGTTGTTACTTTAAAACGTGGTAGGTGTGCTAAAAAAACTCTTTTTAATTCTAAAAATGGTTAAAATAAAATATTTTCTTGCACCTCATTTTTCAAAAAATACTTGGTCCCAGATCATTTAGGCCTATGATTTCAACCATAACTTGATTCTACAGAAAATTTCCTTCAAAATGATATGATATGCCACATGCCTGTTTGAAAAAAAATAAATTCTGGGCCTGTATTTAGTCCCACGGCACTAAAAATGGCTGCAAACCGCCAAAAATGCAAAAAAAAGATTTTGTAAAAAATTTCTTGTTTTTATCATAAATGTCAACAAAAAAAATGGTAGCAATCAAAATCTAACAATATGACCTTTTTACCCCCTACCTATACATTGAGGAAAATTACACCCATTACCAAGAAAGAACTTATAAACCAATGTTCCCTTCTACAACGAATTACCATGCCAACACTATCTCCACAATTGTGTTGGTTTATGTTAACTGATGGGTAAAACTGTACTTACATGTGGATGGTCTTTCCTAAAATCAATCCCGTAATCATTTGACACGAATGCTAATCTTTATCGATGAAACATTTGTTTCCTACCTTGCTTGTTGGAGAAGAAATCTGTTTCTGTAACATTAAAGGATGATGAAGAGCTATCAAACATTCGCGAGACGTTGCATGTTGCAAATGCCTGTTCTGTGTTGACAGTCACTGAACTGTCCATCACTGAGTTATTTAAAAACTTCATTCTTGCCAGTCGCTGATCATCGTCATCAAGCAGTGTTGTCTTCTTTGAAGAATAAGGTCTAAATTGAACAAAACTATGAACAGAATTCAAAACGCCACAATAGTATCCATTAAGTTGGATTGCAAAACGTCCACAATCAATACATACAATGTAATTTTAAAACTTACGCAGTGAAAGTATCTTTAACAGGTTTCAGAACATTGTCCTTATTCTTCACGCTTGCATTATCATCTTTTATAGGTTGTTGTAAAGTTTTGTCGGAATATATTGGAAAGGCAGTTCCTGGACGCATCGAAATAATGGTACTGTCAAAGGTATCAACTGAAAGAATGATTTGACAATGGAAGGACTTATTTTCTCTTTTTCTACAAAACTATCAATAGATGACGTTCTTAACCGTTATGTGCATTGTAATCATCTGATGGTTTATTGAAGCAGATGTTTTTACAGCTGGATACCCTTTCGCTATATGAGGTAACGCACGCAAAATACCAACTTTTTAAACTTTGCAGCAGCTTCGCATAAAGAAAACAGAACCTTGTATCCATGAGGTCAAAGATGTCCCCACAATACCCATGAAGCGAATTAAAAAGTTCCATCCCCTCTAGTAAATTTTCAAAATTTCAAATATTGTGTCTGCGGCTGAGCGTACAAAACGCAGAGTTTACAATTTTTGCACAATGTCGCATGATTAGGTTTTAGAACTAAGTAGAATATATTAAATTTCAGTACCAACTATACCTTTTTCTTTTGGAACATTTGTTGTAATTGCTTTCTCTGATTTTCTTATTACTTCAGTGGACTGGTAGCACGGCTTAGAAGGCAGTGTCATGTCAAACGAATCGTTGCATAAACTCAGGATATTGAATGGTTCTCGCGATGACAAACAAAACTCATTATAGCTTTTCGAAGATTTCACGTTTCCCTCCTGATGTGAGTCTGTATTTCGATTTCCAAAATGTGTAGAATTTTTCACTCGTTTGAACTCTGGCTCGAAATTATCATAACAACCATTGTTCTCCGTCATAGAGTCATTTAAAAGCTTCATTCTCTCCAGTCGTTGATCATCATCAAGCAGTGTTATCTTCTTTAAAGAATAAGGTCTAAATTGAACAAAACTATCAGATTATTATTAAAATTCACAAAAGACTATTGCAAACTTTAAAATTGTAAACCACCACTATGATACTAACCATCTGAAAACACTTGTTAAAAAGTACAAGAAAAATTTTGTAATAAAAAATTGGGATTTTCTATCAAGAATGAAATAGAATCATGGTTAGATGATGCATATTTTTCTAAAAGTTTGAAATGCTCGTGCAAAAAGTACACAAAAGCTATAGAATGATCAGATACCACAAAATTGCACCCTCATTGATTATCCTTTTTAACATATGTTTATTATAAACTTACGCAGTGAAAGTATCTTTAACAGGTTTCAGAATCTTGTCCTTATTCTTCACACTTGCATTATCATCTTTTATAGGTTGTTGTAGAGTCTCGTCGGAATATATTGGAAAGGCAGTTCCTGGATGCATTGAAGCAATGGTACTGTCGAAGGTATCGACTGAAAGAATGATGTGACAATGAAAAATATATTTTAAATTGTATGCAGTGGTGTAACAAGGCTCGTCCGACGGTACGGGCAGAATTTTTTTTGCGAGGATAAGTGAAAAATTAATATTTTACCTTCTCACTCGAGCAACAAGACATAATGGAAAAAGAGGTGTCAAAATTTTTAATTACCCAAGATTTAAATTTATTTTAACAAAGATTTGTTTAATTTTCCACTTATTTCGTACTGAACACTAAACGTTCCGAATATGTGTATATACAGAAAATGTGGTTGGCTTCTTTCTGACATTTTGTTTTTGTGGATTTTTTAAAACGTTTTCTTCAATTTCTTACCTTACTAAATATCAACTTTTTCTACAAATAGATAGGGGATGATAGCAAGTACCTTCACATTGATCATTCCTGTAAGTACCTTAATTGGGAAACTGAACTTGCTACAACTGTGACCAAATCGAATTTTGCAAATCAAACATGCAAGTGACTATTCAGCAGAATGCCACTCCTAACCTGAGCACAGCGCCCTCTTCAGGGCGAGCAGCACCAGCTGGTGTAGGCGTAGGTGTGACAATTCTCCAACTGAATGTAGAAGGCATCACTAAAGCCAAATTGGAAATCATCAGTCAGCTTGCCCAGAACAACGACTCGGCAGTGATCTTGCTCCAAAAACCACACTGCACGACATCAGAGAAATTAAAAATTCCACTATTCAACCTCACAGCATTTACATCAAGCAGCAAACATGGGATAGCTACTTTTATCAAGAGCAGCATGGATTGGCAACTAAATGCAATAACAACAGCAGACTCAAGCGTAGAGTGGACAGTAGTTAGTGTCCAGGAGACAATGATTATCAATGTCTACAAACCACCACCTAGTAGACTCATTTCATCGTCCCTACCTTCGTTCCCGGCCCCTTGTATATATACAGGCGACTTCAACTGCCTTCACACACAGACTGGGGCTACAACAGAACCAGCAGTGATGGTATAACCTTTGTTGAGTGGGCATCTCTAAACAACCTTGACCTCCTGTATTATCCACGGGACCCAGACAGCTTCCTATCAGAACGATGGAAACACCTGAACGCCGAGTGATGGGACATTTCACAAGATCTCAGTACAGGCCTTCCCTGACATTCCCGACATCTATTCCACCACCCCCACCATGCAACCCAGTGAAAAGATGGAACTTCAGGAAAGCAAACTGGAGGATGTTTGGCGAGTTCACAAACAGACTCTGCAAAACTCTTCCACCACCTGACAGTGTAGATGTGGAGGCCGCATACACATCCTTCACAAAAATGATGTGTTATACAGCAGAACAGTCCATCCCCCGTGGGCATCGTAAGAACTACAGACCATGCTGGGATGAGAAGTGCCAACATCTCTATAACAGCCTGGACGAGTCCAATACACTTGAAGAACTGAAAGAGAAGACCGACAGACTGATAGAACATCTTAACTCTACATGCCAAAAACGATGGATGGAAACTGTAGAAGCGATTGACTTCACACACTCCAGTCGCAAAGCGTGGAACACCATCAATCAACTCACAGGTCGAGGATCTAGGACCTGCGCAAAATGCCCTGTTCACTACAAATGCGATTGCATCACAACTCGTTGCAAATGGGCGTCACCACAGCTTCCAACAAACAGTAAAAAAACTGACGGAAGAGATATGGAAGACCGAATCTGGAAACCGCGACCTCTCCGACGATTTCACCATCAAAGAGATGAAGCATGCCTTAAAACTCCTAAAGCCACGCAAGGCCCATGGACTGGAGCTCGTTCACCCTAATTTCCTTCAGCACATGGACACCAACACAACAACGTGGCTTCGTGAATTCTTCTCTAACTGCCTACAACAAGGAAAAATCCCTGATCTGGAGAATCTGGAGAAAAGCGCTGGTTGTAGCAATACCGAAACCTTACAAACCAGCAGATGATGACCCCAAGAGCAATCGCCCAATCTCACTTCTATGCGTGCCTTTTAAACTGCTTGAGCGTCTCATACACCGGCGACTAGAGCCAATAATAAACCCACAGCTACAGCAGGAACAAGCCGGATTCAGAAGAGGCAGATCAACTGTGGACCAAGTAACCTTGCTCGCACAACACATAGAGGAAGCTTTCGAGAACCAAATGAAGACAGGAGCAGTGTTCCTTGATTTATCTGCTGCGTACGACACTGTATGGCACAGGGGTCTCACCTACAAACTTCTTAAGCTGACCCCTAATAGACACATGGTCGGCTTCATCATACAGCTAATCTCCAACCGGAGCTTCATCCTCAAAACTAGTGATAGGCAGAAAAACAGCCTCAGACAACTCAAAAACAGTGTCCCACAAGGTTCTGTCCTTGCGCTCATGTTATTTAATGTATTTCACAATCTTCCTGAAACAACTTCACGTAAATACATTTACGCTGATGACGTGGCCATACTGCACTCACACCGCAATTGGGAGACAATGGAACACACTTTGTCAAGAGACATGGACATCCTGTCAACGTACCTGTGTCAATGGCGTTTCCGCCTCAGCAAAGCAAAGACTGTTACAGCTGCATTTCACCTCAACAACAGGGAAACATATCCGTAAACTGAACATCCAAGTCAACAACAGGATGCTGCCCTTCCAGAAAACCCAATCATATCTTGGCGTGCAGCTCAACCGATCCCTGACATACCGCAAACACCTAGAACATCTTCGAGGTAAAGTGTCAGCAAGATCAGCACTTCTGAAACGTCTTGCTGTTATCAATTGGGCAAGACGTCTCCCTGGATGCAGTCTCCAAAGATTGGCTGGCTGATGGGTGCCCAGACATATGAAGCTATAATTTGATTGGAAGCAACACAAGAGAAGAAGAAGAGAATTTTTTCTACATATTTATTTATGAAATAAAAAAATAATTCATATGAAGTGTTTACTTTTTTGCGTGGCAATATTCTGTCTCTGTGACTAAGCCTCATGGTAAACTACGGGACAGTTACAACGTTATGCATATGCATCTCAACATCATTTGATACAAAAACAAAACAAATAACAACCAGGGGTGTTCAGTAATACTCATTTTTATTGTATGCAAAACAAAACCAACTCAAAAATTACATTACTCTGAAATATGAAACTTTTTTGGGAAAACAAGATTAGATGTATTTTGCACAATAATTAAAAGCAGAATATAACTTGCTTTTAAGAAAATGGCGATTATTTTTCACAAAAACAATTTTTCTATCCTTCCGAGTGTTGCAAGTAATATTGTTGAGATTAAGAAATATTCACAAGAAGATATTTGAATGGACAATGTCAGTACAATGCAGAAATGTGACTTTTTTCTTCAGCTAGTTTCTTTGCGATTTGATATTTTTTCTTCCATCGAATGCAGCATAATTCTTAATCTCTAAGCCGAATGGAACTTTTAAAAAACCTGTTGGTTCTCTTTGAAAATCTTCCTTCTTACTATGTTTTATGTAACATTTATAATTATTGCATGCCTTCACACACCTAGACAAGTTCAGACAAGTGTATATCGCACACCTGAAAAGCCGTTAACTGTGGTTAGGTGAGCAAAGTACAGCATGCCTAATTTTTTCTTATGAGAAAGCCTGGATGGTGAATGATAAATCGAGATACGGACGGAATCAAAACATTTTCACTTTTAAATAAAAAGTTATTAAAAAGATTTAAGATTTCGATCGTAGTTTAAAATAATGTAAACACATGTGCTAAAAAAATTAACAGCGGAAAACGGTAAAAACAAATTAGTTTGTGAACGCGTGAATACATTCTGTTTTTTCTCTTTATAACAGCCAGGGGGTAATTTTAATAGTTAACTTCTCGGTAAAAAATATATATATATATATATATAAATATACAAATATAAGAATGTAATATATGTTCAAAATTATTAGATAATTTTTAAAAAAATAACATTAAATTCTCGCATTTTAATGAATATATTTCCTTCGCAATACCCCCTGGTAATATATAGGTATATGTTGTACTTTACAAAAAGTGGTGTTATAATGTCGGACTTGAAAAATTCTTGCCAGCGATTGAAAGAGTTAAAAATACTGTTCGCACTCGTCTGACGGGAAGCGAAAGACCTTGTGTTACACCACTGGTACTATGGGTCATTAAGTTTACTGGCTTCTAATAGCA
Organism: Candelabrum cocksii; assembly: GCA_963930725.1. NCBI lineage: Eukaryota > Metazoa > Cnidaria > Hydrozoa > Anthoathecata > Candelabridae > Candelabrum > Candelabrum cocksii. The sequence continues at coordinate 11,319,343 of OZ005666.1, read as the reverse complement.
ACCACAGTTGCAACAGATATATATATCTCTTTATGTATCTGTCCGGAACAGTCCGACAGCAGTCGATCTGACGATGATGTTGCTCCATCAAATGCCGAAATGCTACAATCAAGACAAATATATGTAAATATAAAAAAATAATGACTGTACCTTTTACTTTAAGAAGATTTGACGAGCCATGGGAAACATTGTTCTCTGAAAAGAAACTGATCGCATCCTTTTTCGTGCTATGAAACATGTTTAAATCGTCACGAGGAAATGTTTGTTCTTCACTTTGGTGCCCGAAGTCAGGTCTTTTAAGATCTATCGTTGCATCAAATCCAATGCCTTCGGAATTTGAAAATTGCTGAGGTTGCATCTCCGTCATAGAGTCATTTAAAAACTTCATTCTTGCCAGTCGTTGATCATCGTCATCAAGCAGTGTTATCTTCTTTGAAGAATAAGGTCTAAATTGAACAAAACTATCAGATTATTAAAATTTACAAAATATTATTGCAAACTTTAAAATTGTTAACCACCACTATGATACTAACCATCTGAAAACACTTGTTAAAAAGTACAAGAAAAATTTTGTAATAAAAAATGGGGATTTTCTGTCAGGATTGAAATAGAATCATGGTTAGATGATGCATATTTTTCTAAAAGTTTGAAATGCTCGTGCAAAAAGAGTACACAAAAGCTATAGAATGATCAGATACCACAAAATTGCACCCTCATTATGGTGCCTCACCCTGATTATCCTTTTTAATATATGTTTATTATAAACTTACGCAGTGAAAGTATCTTTAACAGGTTTCAGAACATTGTCCTTATTCTTCACACTTGCATTATCATCTTTTATAGATTGTTGTAGAGTTTTGTCGGAATATATTGGAAAGGCAGTTCCTGGACGCATTGAAACAATGGTACTGTCAAAGGTATCGACTGAAAGAATGACGTGACAATGAACAGACAGAAATATATATTTTAAAGTTCAAATTGTATGGGTTATTAAGTTCAACAGTTCCTAATAGTAACCACAGTTGCAACAGATATACATCTCTTTTTATAGTGCTGCTCCATCAAATACCGGAATGCAAGGTTCGAAACAAATGTATGCACAACATATCAAAAAAGAATGACTGTACCTTTTTCTTTAAGAAGATCTGATAAATCATGGGAAACATTGTTCTCTGAAAAGGAACTAATCGCATCCTTCTTCGTGCTATGAAACATGTTTAAATCGTCACGAGGAAGTGTTTGTTCTTCAGTTTGGCGACCAAAGTCAAGCTGTTTAAGATTTGTAGTTAATTCAAACTCATTGCCTTCAAAATTGGGGCATTGCTCATTTTGAGGTGTTGGATCAAAACAGACAGTTAAATTATAACTTTCAACTCCTTGCTCAGGCTCAACGTTAGAACACACTTCATTTACTATCATCTGAAATGATTTGTTCAGATTTCCTTTCAGCTGTTTTTCTTTCGCGGAGTGAGCTGGACTACATTCAAAGCTTCTTTTTCTACTCTCAGTAACACAACTTAAAGATTCAACACTTAGGTTACTTTCTTGGTTATCTTTTTTATCTTCGAGCCGAGCTCCACTCTCTGAGAGTATTTTCACACTAAACATAACATATCATTTCATAATAATGGAAACTTATATTTTCCATATGTCTGAAACACATATGTCCGAAACATACATTGGCTAAGCTAGAAAATTGAAGAGCGTGTGTAAAGTTCCATCCATAATCTGCTAATATTTTGGTATGAAGAAGGAGTGGAAAAGATGTTACTAGACCTATTGCAAAAACAAAACAATTGAAAATGAGAGAATATCTCAACACATTGAACATGTTTAACACCATTATCGGGACTTTTCAACAATGCACGAATGCAATTCATCAAAACATTTCAATTTACTTTCATAAGGAAAAAGATTGAGATTTGGTTAGATTTTATTCACATGCCGATGAAAAACTACAATTTATTTTTATTTCTCCTCCTGGAGATACAACAAGAAGCTTAGTTCAGCTCAACTACCACGAAGCTTGATATGTTTTGAATTTGATGATTTCATGCAAAAAATGCTTCTGGATTATTAGAGATGTTTTCATTTCATAATGCCAATGAATTGAGAAACCATTCAGCAAACATTGTCCCTTTATTAGAGTAATATTAAATAATATAATATCGGCAATTCGACTCGCCTGGTCCCCCCTCTTGCAATTATTAATGTACAGTCATGCAGTCAGAAACAGCCATAGCCAGCCCCAGTGGGATTCAAATCAAGCAATTTCTCGCTTAAGAGACAAACATGCTAGTACCGTTTTAAATAATTTTAAATTAACAACAAAAATTTCATTTTCAGGAAATTATTGCGCAATCATAGTTAAAAAAAATAAAGTTGTCCATGAAGTAGACGGGATTCTTGGACAGTGAAGAAAGAAATGTTTTGCTTGTTTAAACCAATAATAAATAAAAATTTATCAAAACTAAAAAATTAAGATTCATTTTTTAATCAGTTCAGCCAGCAACAGTCTCCCTATAGTTCTGATCCATGTACAATGTTAATTGTTAAACCTTAGTGGATTGTACCTAATGTATTTGGGCAAGCGAGCCTTCATCTCTTCAAACGAGACTTCAGTTGCTCCCATATAAACAGCAGCCTTGTTGTAACAAACCACAACATTGGTGTTAACTTGCTCCTAAACGCAATGCAAATAAAACCTGGTGCCAATACCAAGAATATGAAAACAACCATTAAAGGAAAAAAGAAATTTAAAAGAAAAACACATAAAATAATAACATAATGCAATTCATTCATGTAGCTTCTTAAAATTTCAGAATAACAGTGATCCAACTTGTTTCTAAGAACATAACAAGATAAAATAATTTGACTGAGAAAATGCAGAAGTCAAAGAAGACACATGAGTTGAGGCCTGTAAGAAGACACTGCCAAGCTATAACCTGGATTATCATCCATTAAAATTGGTGGAACATAGTTATTTCAGTATTGTTTTCCCGGTATAAAAGACCTACAGATGACGATTGAAAAGGCTGCTGATAGCTTTCATCTTTTTTCGCTTTTACAACAGATAAGGGCTTGCGCTGAATCATAAGGTTAGTCCGAGTGGAACTAGATGAACTTGTACTGTTCACATCAGCCTCTGTGAATATGGAGAAATTAGCCGACAAGGAAGACGCTACTCCAGTGCCAGATATCTAAAGATGATTTAATGGAAGAATGCATTCTCCAATATTAAGACAAACATGTTTATAAACATTGTCAACTGACAGAACGTGTGATATAATTTTCTTCATATATAGACCCTACTCATGCTACTTATATGGCTACAATTAAAAATACTTTTGTTCCACGCAACATTGAGGTGGCTTTGGTGTTTTCGTCCTGTATAGTTTGATCAGTCGGTAGTTGATCAATTTGCTGTTTAGAGGAATGTGAATATGGACAAATGTTTTCTCGATCTCTCAATATATTGAACTTTTCAGGAGAGGAGTTGGTTCGTTTCTTAAGGGAAGCTGTAATGGCACCTGAGGTTTTATCTAAAGGAAATAAGATAACTTTGTAATAAAAGCCAATTCTCTAAAATGTATTCTACTACGAAACATTAAACTATTATTATCATATGAACATAGCCAATTTATTTCAAGCAAGAACTACTTTTAAGCCATGAGTATTTGTGATGGGGTGATTCAATCACACTCTTTGTCTCAATTATTCTTTATTATAGCAGAAAAAAATTATAGGCCATTAAACAGCAAAAAGGCATCATCACCTAATCCTTTAACCCTGTCAGATGCGACTTTGCCAGTTTTGGAAGCCTTTAAACTACCCAGAACTTTTCGGGTCGGTGAACTGGACTCTTCCTCCTCCTCTTCTGTACTTTTCTTTGCCATGCGAATATCAAATTGACTGGTAAAGTAGAAGAAATGGAAATAGAATAATTAGCAAGGTTCCTAAATAAAGTCGACATATTTCAACATATTTGAAAACGAAAGTAAGAATGATGACCACAATAAGCTTACAAAAATTGTATGGAAATTTCATCTATACAGCTATTATTTATATGTAACAGAACCAACCGTCTGCAATTCATTAGAAGACTCAACGGCTCTGCTTTTCGGTTTATACCCAGTTCCAATATATCGGCAGCTTTTTTTGTTTTTCCACTTATTTCACAGTGTAATGCCCAGTCTCTGTAAAACATCGCTAGAGATGCTCCGATGTCTTGGTCGTACAAATACTCACACATGACATCCGCGTCGTCATGCTGTTGGGCCTACAATAGAACTCAATCAATTCGAAATTACTCTATCATACGTTATACTTGTATGTGTTTTTTATTATTATTGAAATATGACATCCAGACATAAATCTTCTTCTTCTTAGGAGTAAGTCTTTGAATTCTTCATTTAAAATTTTGCAAAATGTGAAGCAAAAATAAGGTTGGTTTGTTTGTTTTTAACGCGGCTTCCAGAATGCTCATTAAGCATTATCATAACAGTGACGTACCCAAAGCCCCTTTCATTTCAACATGGTCTACATCGCAGGAAAACGCATTTCCCAAATAAATTACAGACATATTTTATACCTTAAAAACAGCACTTACAGTGGATGTCAAGAAATTACTGTCTTACCAGGCTCAACCAAATGTGAACCAACTTTTCATTTTGATAAAACTCCTTTTTGCCTTTGAAATGTGCAACACAACGCTTGTTGAGATCAATGACAGAGGGTGTAAGTCGTGCGACATGCTGCTCCATCCAGGTGATGTAACTAGGGAAAAAGTCTGAACATCACTGAATACCCTAGAAGATATTCTAACTACTGACTGGACATTCGATAACATTAGAAAAATAGGTTATCATTAATACCTGAACCAAGTGTCCAAGTTTTCTTCTCCACTTGTTGATCTCAACTGGATTTCAAATTCGCTGCAATTAAAAGACGACTCACATCAAAAATATAAATTTTTCATCTAAAATTAACCAATGATTCTTTTAAACATTTACTCATCAAGCCTCCACAATAAACTATTTTCAGTTATTATTGAAATCACTTGTTTCAGAGCAAAGATTCAATAAATTTTGAGGATTAAAAAGCAACATTTTAGTAAAAATAATGAAGCTATTATTTTCATTTTAGAACAACAAACTGATAGAGATACAAACTGTTGAGACATAAACACAAAACTTACTCTATTTTTCTTTTGAATTGTGATTTATCATGGTGCAATGCCTCATGTAAATCGTTGATTTTACGGCCACTTTTCAACGGTTGTATATTCTCCCGGTCTACGTCCCAGTTACACGCCATTTATTATTTTCTAGTTACTAACCCTGAAATACAAACTCAATAGAGAAGATGTCACGTTTTTCTAGTGTTGATCACAAAAATGTTTTTACTTCTCAAAATGGTGGAAAAATTAGAAACGAAAAACTTTGTAATTCCTCTTTCATTGTTTACTCTGAAACAATTTAGATATTTAATCATTGATTGGTGTTTTCACAAATACATACACAGCTGAAATGTTTGTGATAAATATGTATCAAGATGTTTGGTGCACTCCCACTACGTGAAATTTTGTTGAATAAATAACTATGAATCAATTTTAAGAACAAAGCTGAAGTAGCTTTGTGAAGGGTATCTTAAACTTTGATATATCAGTGAAGGTCACTGGGTGAAATAATTAAAAAAGAAAAAAGACAAACTCTTGTTCCAATGAGGATCAAATTAAACCAGTGTCAAAGTTAAAAACTCTGCACAAATATAACTTCGACATTGGACACCTGTCTGACGTATTGGTCTTTGTCCTGGATTTACCTTGGGTTACCCGCAGATTTCACAATTCACAATTTGATTAAAATACAGGTTGACAGGCGAAGAACCTATATATAATATATATATATATATACTTGGTATAGATATGATGATGATATATATGGTTTATGCTCCATTGCCTTACGCTTTGTTGAGCACTCTGTGAACGTCTTTGCACTGCTCTTGCAGTAGTTTGAGCACTCTGATCCATTGATATTTCATGCTCATTCCGAGCTCTGCTGATGAGAGGTAACATCATCGAAACACTGTGTTCAGAGAATGAATATACTTGCTATGTGTATTGGAAACTTTTAATAATAATAATACTACAGATAGTGAACTAGAACAAGTTATTGCTCAGAGTCTTTAAAACGTTACCTATCATCAAAAATAGGTCACAATTGCTTTGGTTGTTGAAGTACTTGATACATCCATCTCATCAGTGTGGAGCAAGTATCTATATTCAAACAAAAAAATTCTTAAATATTTTACAATAATATTAATATACATTTTTAATGCAGTTTTACTTTTACTTTAGAGTTAACTTATCGAAATTAGGTTGTTGTGTATTTTGTAGTGTTTCGCTATTTCCAACGTTCTTGTGCTATTTGTATTTGTACACAGATATTTACCCAAATTTGATAAGCACGAAATATATTGATTTGATTTGATATATATATATATTAATCAATATATATATTAATCAAGGTGGTTAAGGGAATTCTGTGATTAATGAGAGGGAAGAGATGGCCTTTGGTGGTGTCCTAGACTGATCCCCACACACCCAGCTAAATGTGATGTGTCTCTTAGTGGCACAGTTACCATCTGCAACTAGCCTCTCCACATAGTGAATGATGAGTCTTTGATCTACCACAGATAATTTCACGAGGAAGTGAAAAATTGTCTTGTTGAAACATTGAAGTCTGAATCAAATCCGTATGATGAACAGTAACCAGGTTCTGCCACTGGGCACCGGGAAAGTTTAGCTCTTTCCACTGTTAACTAACAACGCAATCTCCTTACACACTTGTGTTGCCCAACCTTACTGGTGCTGCTGTCTTAGAAGCATCATGTTTTATAGCTCAGAAAAGAGGTCTGCATAATTTGAATGAGGAACATTCATATGTCATATGAATATCATAGTAATCATAAGAAAAATATATCAGATATAATAAAATATTGTATTCTAACACAATTGTATTCCTCCGTAAAGAGGAGACTGATAAATAAACTCATTTCTTTTTACAAATACAGTTAATTCAAATACCAAGGGGAAAAATTTTTATTTGAATTATAGAGAGATTCGAATAGTAGAAAGTCTCTCTTATTCGAATTTTCAATCGGAAATTTTGAAATATTGAGAAAAATCCTAAAGGTGAAAAATAAAAAAGAAATTTAACTATTCTGTTTATTAAATCTTCTTTTGAACCAGAAACTGCTAACCCTAAATCACGAAGCTTACACGCAAAACACTTTTGTTTTCTTACCCAGTCTGTGAATGTGGCTGATATGGAGTCGTTTAACCATTTTGAACAAGAAATTAAGACGCAGTTCATCAAACCATAATCACAAGAAAATATGATCAAACTTTATACAAAAGATGTGTATTTACAAAAACTCAAAACAGAAATTCGAATTTTGAAAAAAAAACATTCGAAAGTGTTAACTGTTAGTTTACACTCCAAAAATTCGAATTACAGAGAGGATTTTGCCGAGCGGACCAGAAAATTTGTTCGAATGATAGAGGTTTTCGAATTACAGAGATTCGAATAATGGAAAGTAAACTATAAGAGTTTCTTAAGGAAGATTGACAGTGACTTAGAATTTGTTCGAATTATAGAAAGTTCGAATAATAGAGATTCGAATTAGAGAGAGTCAACTGTACAATAATAGTACTGTACTGTACAACAATTTTCATACGTAGTAGCATTGCTTGTTTTGACTGTTTGTATATTCTGATCTGTAGTATATTATACAATATATTTTTAAATGATTTTAAACTGTTCATTTTATGTTTTTAGCCTAATGATGATTTATATTTAAATCGAAATATATTGCAAATAATATTATTATGTTGTTGGTAACAAATTATTTCAAATGAATATTTTGCCACAATGTTTCTGCCAAAAAGTTTATATTATTACATTATGGAAAAAATTCGAGAAAAAGTTCGTGTAAAAAAGGTTAGCTGGGGGGGGGGGGGGGGGGGCAGAAAAGAAAAAAATGAAAACAAAGGAAAATTCTGAATTTTCAAAATCAAATTATCCATTGATCTAAAACTAATTAGGTAAAAAAATTGAGTTACCTGCCTTTTACCACTTCCTTTGGAATATAAACAACGTTTGCAAAAGCACTTTCAGTTTTAAACATATCGAGGTATTATCTTTTTACGCGCCTCTGATTTAAATCTTTTGGATATATATAGTATGGATTATAACGGAGATAACTAGATTTTATTGCGGAGGAACTAGTAACAAATGGACCGAATATGCGTTTCCATCATAAATAACGTATAATAATTTAGGGCGAAAATGAAAATTTTTAAAAAAATGAAAAAGCTATTAACTTTCACGAATATGTCTTTTTAGCTCCTAATCCTAGTTGTACAAAAGCGAGCGAAGCGATCGGACGTGTTTTTTGCGAAGAATTTCTGGAAAGTTATTTTACTTTTTACTCATCATTTACGTATCAAACATAAATAAATATGCAACGAAAGAAGAAGTTAAAGAGATGTCAAATGTACAACGCGAAACAATGATAATATGTTTCAAAGAAACTATTTTATCCGTTGTAAACACATTAGTGACACACTAAATAGTGAATAAAATGTCTTCGGACGTGACATCAACTGACAACATCACATCTTCTACGCTACAACTGATAAATGAAAGATACTTGTGGAACAGAAAAATCTGAAAAACAGCTAGGTTCATGTGAACGAAGATTCTCAGTCGTTTACAATTAACTGATCGTTAGTGAAAAGTTGAATTTAATGGGAGTTTTAGTGGGAATTTAATTTCGCGAATCAAGGAATATTATGTATTTCGCGGTAGTTTAATTTCGCGAATGGCCAAAATCTTTTTTGTTGTTCCTTTTTTGGAAAAGACAATCAAAATTCAACATTTTAGTTTGTTTATTAACCATATTTTGTTGTTCTTCACACTTTTAAAACATGTTGTATATAAGACTAACATAACTCTAAAGAAATACTAACTATATTTTTCATGATATCTAATGTTCAATGTATTCAAAAATATCGAAAACGTTACGATGATCATCTTCCGGAGCATAAATATCTGCATCATAAAAATCAAATGCAGGATTAACAAAAGCCTCTCTTTCTTTCTCATTGATTTCCGCCGTGTTGATCTTGTTCTCGTGCGTGACTTCGGAAATAAGAGGGTCGATATAGCTAAACGGATCCAAACTTTCCAGATTTGCAGAGCGAGTACGGATTGCTTGAGGAATCCCCGCTGATTTTCAGCCCCTCATGATGATACACTTCCCTTCTTGTTAGAAATAGTGTTATTGCTTTAGACGACTAAAATCCTATATATTGTATGCTTTTACGTTATGATACCATTCTTTTGAAAATAAAACAACACTTTGCTTTAGACAACTTTAGTCTAGTCTTTATTTGCGATGGAAGAAAAGGTTTTTTTCGTGGGAATTAAATTTCGCGGCCAATTCGCGAAATTCGCGAAATTGTCTTCCCGCATAATTTTACGCCATTAAAGTACGACGCAATGCATAGGCATATGCAGTATTATTCTTTTATAATTTATATACAGGTTTTTACTGTTCAATTTATTATCGATATTTATTGGATTAAACATACACAGGCGTTAATTTGATCTGAAACAATAGTGTTGATTTTTATCCTAACCAGAACCATTTCTGATTTTTTAGCGAGAAAAACGCAGAAATAAATACCAATTATTTTAAGAGAAATATTCTGAATATAATTACAACAATATTTGTAGCATTGAAAAAAAATGATATGTAATATTCTTAAGAGTCGCGTGCTTCTGGTAAAAGAGGCGGCGGTATTCTGATGTATGTCTCCACGCGACATACTTCCAGGTATCCGGACAAGTAGCCCCAACGGACAGAATTTCCGACGGACACTAGCCCGAACGGCCAGAATCCCGACGGACACTAGCCCGAGGACAGTTCCCTTAAACGATAACAAGACATCAAATATGTATTTTATTTACGTGAAAATACGTTAAATTTAATAAATTTAGTGAAATTAAAAAGGTATTTAATGGGCAGTTAAGATATATATTTTAAATTGGCGGAATATGTTTGGCATAGAGTTTGACTATAAATAGAATATGAAACATTATAACGACAAGTTACTATAAAACTTATATTCCGATTTTCAAAGTTCCACGAGCCATCTTCTGGTTTAGTAGGAAGTTGTAAAATGTTTATTAGTTTAGTACTTTGATCGAAGAGTTTGTTTCTCGGGTGTTTAACGAGGGTTAAAGGCCTCGGCAAGTTGTCTTTTTTTCAATTCACGAATTTGGTGCCAATTATCTTGAGGTTTTAAAACAAAAATTTCTGTGGTTACTGTTGGGTGGGATTTTGAGTGTTGGAGTTTGTATCGCGTCCGCAGTGGTCTTTAATGCGTTCTTCGAGTCTACTTGATGTTTCTTCTACGTTGCATTGCAGTGTGGTTCGGGGCAGGTAGCGAGGTAAACAAGGTTGTGGTTATGTTGAGAGTTGATGTTGTCTTTGTTGAAGAATTTTGATAAAAGTTTGGTGCCGGTGTATGTATATTCGAAGTGGTGAGTCTTGTGTGATGAATCGGTTTAATGAGGGTTTTAACGAATGTAGTATGTTTTCTCCTGTTTTCCCTTTATATGAAAGGATTACGAGTGAGTGAGTGGGGTTGGTTTTCTGGGCTGTTGGCTTCAGTTGGACCTGTTGTGTCTTGAAGGTTGAATTGTTGAAAAGTTTGTGTGATGATTTTGTGTGGGTATCCATTAATTCGTGATTTAATTCTTTGAGAAGCGGTTTTGGGTTTGAGCAGATTGAGTTTGCGCGTTTGGTGAACAGTGTACCATGTTTCCAGGTGCAAATTTCTTCCAGTGAATGTAGATGTTATTGTTTGTGGGTTTGGAGTTGGTGCGAACAATGAGGACGTCTAAGAATGGTAAAGAGATATTTTCTGTTTCAATGGTGAATTGGATATTTGGATGAAAGAAGTTGAGAGTTTTTTTATGATTTCGATCAAACTTGTTTTGACTATTCCAAATGTATCATAAACGTAGCGAGACCAGTGTGTGATGAGGGTTTGGTTAATAAGTTTGGGGTTCGTTCCAGTTGGCCTAGTGAAATGTCAGAGAGAAATGGGCCGAGTGGCGAAAACATGATAACCCCGTGGTTTTGGATGAACGTTTTAGTTTGGAAGGTGAAATGGACGTAGTGCAGAGGAGGATTAGGGACTTCATATCTTCATATCGGGGATTTTCTTTATCATTTTTAAATTGCCTTATCCTTATATTTTTAGAAAAGCAATGGTAAACGGGCTGGGGAAGTGGCATTTAGGCTCCAGAACCCTAGTTCTGGAGGTGACTAAACCGTCATTTTCACCTTTCTTAAGGAATCCTTAAGGAAACAAAAACACACACATTTTTTACACCAGTTATATTGACCCTAATAATGCTCTAAATAAACTGAAGCTTTTCAAAGTTGTTACAAATACAATAGACTTATTAAAAAAATAAGGAATCCGGGGGTCGGGACAAATTAAAATGGTCAAAAATCAACTAAAAAACAGGATTTTTTCGTGTTTTTTAACTTGTACTTAAAAATACACTCTGAATATATATTTTTATAGCAAAATGGTATAATGGTACAGCAAAGTGCAAGAAGATAGAATAGCTGTGTGGTTTTAAGTATTTAATACTCTTTTAGAGGGTAAAAATGTCCAAAATCACTGGAAAATATTTTTAAATATTATATTTTTAAGTTTTTTTGTTCTAGTAAAACAACTAAAAAGCATATTTAAGAATAGAAAATCAGCACAAGCATTGAATAAAAAACCTAAACACAATTTTAGACAAATAGTAATTCATTCAGGGGGTAAATTTTGTTATTATTAGTGTAAAAAAAAATTTTTTTTTATTGCAGTTGCTCAGAACAAGGCCCTAAAGGCCACTTGAGTGTAAAGAGCTAGAAAAGTTACAGGGAAAGTGACGCAGTTTTCAGATATCGATGAACGTTTGATTTGAACAGTTGAAGGTTATAGACCGATGGAAAGCATGTAGAAGGAAGGGAGTTCCAAAGTCTGGATGTTCGCGGGAAAAAACTGTTCTTATAGAAATCCCTGTGACAGTTTGAAATGGAAACAGTCCATTGATGAGAAGATGATGAAAACCTAGTTGTACGGTGAAAAATTCTGGGAGAAGGTGTAAGAGATTCGCTTGAACAACGTCCATAAAAAAACTTGTAGAAAAGACAAAGAGAAGCTACGTTTCGGCGGTGTGATAGGGAGTCCAGTTTCGAAGATAAGTTTGCGCCGATTGCGTTGCAAACACGCCGTTGAACACGGTCTAACAAGTTCAAGCAATTCGCAGGAGCACCTGCCCAAATGTGGCAGCTGTATTCCATGCAAGGACGTATTGACGATTTGTACAGGTAAAGGATACACTCAGGGGTGAGGTAACTCATTTCTCGTAAAAGAGAACCAACCTTCATGGCAGCTGATTTTGCAATGGTTTCAATGTATGAACGCCATGAGAGATTGCTTGTAAATATGAGACCAAGAAGGCGAAATGAATTGTTTTCAGGCAAATGAGAACTGTAAAAGATTACGTCATTTTTTATTGTTTTGTTGTAATAGGCGCCTCGTATAGGCGCACTCGTTACTAGATCTTTTATTATATTTTTGTGACCACGTGTGTGGTCAGTTAGCTTACGACCTTTGAAGTGAAAAGACGTATTTACCACGAGAAAGCTTCGCGTCCCATGTTTGTCGTTTGCTCGGACTCAATTTATTCTAAATTTTTACATGGCGCCCGATGAGGGACGTGAAGAATTACAATTAATTAGTTGCTGAGAGAATACTACATTTGGATTTTATACAGAAGAGAGCTTCTCGAATGGGTACTTTCCTGTTAGTCCCCCCCCCAGATTAATATTCGAAAAGACACAATTTTCTGCGTGCTTCACAACATATTTTTCAGACTTCTTTTTCATAATCTTCAGACTCCATTGTCTGCATCGTATATCCAGACTTGTCTGTGTATATTTCGTTTTCATATTTTCCAGACTCCATTGTCTGGAAAATTTATATCTCTGTCCATATTCCAAAAATCATTCATTGTTGTCACATACTTGTTTTGAATAAGATGAACTTTTTAACGCTGTCAAGTCAAATCCCTGACAAACAAGCAAGTGTACTGTTTTTACAGCAAAGGGGAGTGCTTCACAATCCCAAGATTTGCGCAAATGGGCATCAAATGACATTGCAGCTACGCGACAATGGAGACCGTTGGAGGTGCAGATCGAGGCAGTGCAGAACTGAATCTGGCTTACGCATTGATACATGGCTTGGGCGCTCTCGGTTACCCTATAGGGATATAATCCTCTTCATTTATTGCTGGGCATACGAAATGACCAGCATCAAATTTTGTGAACGAGAACTACTTATGGATAAAAATACAGTTGTTGACTGGAACAATTACTTACGGGAACTTTGTGCAGCAGATTTATTGCGAAACCCCATTGCAATTGGTGGGCCGAATACAACAGTTGAGGTCGACGAAAGCCTGTTTAGTCGGCGTAAAAATCACCAGGGTAGGGTTCTACCACAGCAATGGGTTTTTGGTGGAATCTGCCGGGAGACGAGGGAATGCTTCATGTATGCCGTTCCAAATCGAAATGCAGCTACTCTTATGCCAATCATTCAAAATTCAATATTGCCTGGAACAACTGTAATGTCAGATCTGTGGAGAGCGTATGGTGGTATTAATGTTATGGGCTTCAATCATTTTACTGTTAACCATTCCATAAACTTTGTGGATCCGGTAACCGGAGCGCACACACAAAATGTCGAAAACTCCTGGAAGCTAGCGAAATCAAGAAATAAAAGACAACATGGGACCAACAGACAAATGCTGGATTCGTATCTTTGTGAATGGATGTGGAGACAGAAGAACAGGAACAACTTGTTGTTTGACAGAATAATCCAGGATATAGTCACATATATGCCACCTGTTTAGAATTTGTCTGTGTAGATAAATCCTGTATGGAAATATTTGTGTTGAAATATTGTCTTTATTAATCACTGTCTATTTCCCTTCTATATATCTGTGCCTTTATAATTTTTTTTTTTTGGGGGGGGACTAACAGGAAAGTACCCTCGAATGTTTACAACAGCCATTTCTACGGAAGATTGGATTCTTAGCTAGCTACATGGTTGTTGAAAAAGTTGTTGGTTTGTGAGATATTGTAGATATTGATTGTTGAAAATTTGTTTGGAATTGGATTGGTTTTGAGAAGATGGCTACCACTAATGAAAGTTTGACTCGGAAAATAAATAAACGGAAAGGATTTCGAACACAATTTGGTAAGGTTTTAGATCAGGCTAAACGCTATTTAAAAGAAGAAAATGTTTTGGAAGCACGTCTAGCAGGATTAGACACAAGCTTGAGAGAGAAGGGAGATAATTTGAGACGTCTTGACGAAGAAATACAAGAATTGATAGAAGTAGATAAGGTAGAAAGAGAAGTAGAAGATTGTTTATCGTTTTTTGAAAGTTCTCATGACGTGTTTGCTGAGATTGCTGTTAGGTTGGCTGAAGTTAAGATTAGCGCTGCGCGAGAGACTGCTTCAATTACGCCGAGTGAAAGTGCGACTTCAACAAGCGCGAAGTTAAACTGTAAATTACCTAAGCTAGAATTGTCTGTGTTTTCAGGAGATCCTCTTGAATGGCAAGGTTTTTGGAATAGATTTGAAGTTTCAATAAACGCAAATGACGGATTAAGTGAGATAGATAAGTTTAACTATTTACTGAGGTTTTTGTCGGGTAAAGCGTTAGAATCCGTGAAAGGAATGGTTCTCTCAGCAGATAATTACAAACAGGCGGTAAATATTTTGGAAAAAAGATTTGGTAATCCTCAAGTCTTAATTTCAGCGCATTTAGACAAATTAATTAAGGTTAAAAGGGTTAAAAGTATTGAAAACATCGAGGGGCTAAGAAATTTATTTAACGAGGTTGAAACGTGTGTGAGAAATTTAAGAAGTTTGAAAGTTGAGACAAGTACTTATGGTTGTCTATTAATTCCTATATTGAAGGAAAAAATACCTGAAGACATGCTAATGGTGATTTCGAGCGGTTTTGGAAGTAATGTTTGGATACTTGTTTGTCTTTTAAGACAAGAGATAACAGGGGCGATGGTTCGTTGAACACGCGTGATAGTTTTACGTCAGCTGGTAATTTGCATGTGCAAAGTGAGGCTTCTAATTGTGTCTTTTGTTCTGGAAAACACGCGTCGTCGAGGTGTGATAAAGTTATTGACGTCAATGCTCGAAAAGATATTGTCAAGAGATCCCGAAAATGTTTTCTGTGCCTAAAAGGAGGTCATTGTGTAAGAAATTGTAGATCGTCTTATGTTTGCCGAAAGTGTGGCGCAAAACATCACATATCTCTTTGTTTTAAAGAAACATCAAGCAACCATGTGAAATCTTCTGAGTCGGCTTCAAGTATCACGTGTTCGAATCATGTAGGCGTTGCTAATGGATTTCTTTTACAAACTGCTTTTTCTGAAGTGTCTAATTCCTTCTCTGGTGCTTTCCAATTTGCAAGAATTCTTTTCGATAATGGATCTCAAAGATCTTATATTTCTGACAATCTTAGAAAAAGGCTCTCTCTTAAAACTATTCGTACTGAGAATTTGCTGTTGAAAACGTTTGGTAAGTCTGAAAATGTCACTAAGAAACTAGATGTCGTTCGTTTGTTTATCAAATACGGAAACAATAAGAAGTTGTGTGTTGAAGTTCTTTGTGTTCCCTTCATTTGTGATCCTTTAACCTCTCAAAATATTTCTACGGCAGCAAATAAATATCCTGTGTTAAACTCTTTGAAGCTCGCTGATTTTGATTCTCGCTCTGACGTTAATGTTGACATTCTTATAGGTCTTGATTTTTATCATGCATTCTTTTCCGGAAAAATCTTAAGGACAGTCGGTGGGCCAACTGCGAGCGGAATCGGCTGGGTGTTGAGTGGTCCCATCTCTTCGAATAAAACTAACACGTCATTTTCTAATCTTTGTACTACCTCTCATGTGATGAGGTGCGCTTTTGAGCCAGCTGATTCTTCTATTGGTGATCCTTTGAGAAATGATTTAAATAGATTTTGGGAAGTAGAAAATCTGAATAGTGAGCAAGATTGCGTAATACATCAGAATCAGACAAATTCGTATTCTGTTTTGATAAAATTATTCAGTTAGCTAGAACTCTGCCCGCCACAAAGCGTAATGTTTTAAAGATTGCGGCTACCTTTTTCGACCCGTTGGGATTTATTTCACCTATTACTGCGCGCGTAAAGTCTATTTTCCAACTTTTATGCAAGGACAAGAACGACTGGGATTCAGAAGCGAATACTGAGATTTTAAATGTTTGGAATAAGTTTTTAGAGGACATAGAACGTTTTGGAGTTTTGCGTGTTGAACGTTTCGCATTTATTGAGATGAATGAAAATTTTGAATCTGCCACAATACATGGGTTCTGTGACAGTTCGCTGTCTTGTTATGCAGCGGTTTTGTATTTGCAAATAAAAAATGACGTAATCTTTTACACTCCCCCCGTTGACTAGTCAACATATTTCTCCTTTAATCTTCTTTTTAATTGTCCCTCGCGTGCCGTTTTGGTCTACCATTACTTATACAAGTGTCCTCGGTATCGGCAGAAATGTTTCCTACACTTCTGGTTCCGTAAACATTAATGACATTGTGAATTTTTCGAAGAATGACGTCATCAAAAGAGCGAAATACATGCGACTGCTCATTCGTAAATACTGGGAATCGTTCAACTCGTTATACTTGAATGAACTTCGTGAACAGCACCTAAACCGCAAATCAGCCAAGAGATCATCACCACCGCCCGTAATTGGTGACGTAGTTTTAATTCGAGATGATGTTCCGTTACCTCGTCAACGTTGGCGCTTAGGTAAAATCACACAACTGGTCACCGGCAGCGATGGTAATGTCAGAGGTGTTAAATTAATCGTCGCTTCAGAAAGTCAAGGAAATCAATCGTGCTGCCGTCCGCTTCAAAAGATCATTCCCTTAGAAGTCTCCGAACAAGAAAACATCTCCGATGACGTCAATTCCAACACAAATACCGAGGACACTTGTATAAGTAATGGTAGACCAAAACGGCACGCGGCACGCGAGGGACAATTAAAAAGAAGATTAAAGGAGAAATATGTTGACTAGTCAACGGGGGGGGGGAGTGTAAAAGATTACGTCATTTTTTATTGTTTTGTTGTAATAGGCGCCTCGTATAGGCGCACTCGTTACTAGATCTTTTATTGTATTTTTGTGACCACGTGTGTGGTCAGTTAGCTTACGACCTTTGAAGTGAAAAGACGTATTTACCACGAGAAAGCTTCGCGTCCCATGTTTGTCGTTTGCTCGGACTCAATTTATTCTAAATTTTTACAAGAACCATTCATCAAAATTTGAGGTAAATATGCTTGCTTGAAATGATTAATGGAAAGAAGACTAGTTTTAGATGGATTGAAATTAACCAGCCAATTTTTACCCCATTCAACTACCGAATTGAGATCTTTATTGAAAACAGAGGCCAAACTAACCTTATCACAATCATCTGATTTATCAAGACAGGAATACAATGTGGAATCGTCAGCGTAAATAATGGTTTTGGATGATAAATTGTCTGGGAGATCGTTTATGTAGAGTAGGAACAGGGTTGGTCCGAGAACTGATCCTTGTGGAACACCAGCATTGATGGAAAAAGTTGAAGATGAATGACCACTAAGGACAACCTTGAGTCTACGGTTGGAAAGGAAGGAAGAGATAATTTTGAAAAAGGAACCTTTTAAACCATATGCTTTGAGTTTATGCAATCGACCCAGATGCCAGACTTTATCAAATGCCTTGGAGATGTCAAGAGCAACTGCTCGCGCTTCACCGGAAACATCTAGGGCACGATAAAAACGTTCAGTTATAACTGTCAAAACATCAGCAGTGGAACGACCAGAACGAAACCCGTACTGGGAATCATAAAACAAATTATTTTTTTCAATAAATTCCAAAAGTTCCAAATATTCAAACAAGTCTGTTTTGTATAAAAAAGATAACAAATATAAACTATTTAAAGAAACTCGAATTTATTCAAGACAACAAAGCTTCTACAACCCCATTAAAAGAATTCCTGTTCAACGATTTAAGAACACAACCAAGACGTTTGCTTTGACGAAACAAAAAGTGCATACAACTGTGGAAGTTAACAGAGATTATTCTAACTTCTTTGTTGAGATTTTCTGCAAATCATGACAGGGTTATTGACTTCTCTACTGCACTGATGTATCCTTTGTCTCCCCTTCTACTAAGCCTAGCAACTGGAGATGGACAGAGAAAAGAAACCACAAAAAGCAAATTATTATCACATTTGCTCACTGACAGCCGCGCCTTAATAACTGATCCAAAATCAGATAGAACGCTAAATTACACCACGAAGTCAACATTTGTAATTGATTTAATCTCTGCTATTCGTTCAATGGCTCAAATTCCAGAAACGTATGAGCAACTTGAGAATTTACTTTCTACGTTTCCGAAAAGGTTTAAACGTGTAGATATTGTAGCAGACACAGACACCTACAGAGCTATTCCTATCAAAAGTGGTGAACGACATTCACGTGGAACAAGTACAAAGGTCCTAATTGGTTCTTCTCATTCAAAGATACCACGAGATTTTAATAATTTCATGAGCAACGGTGAAAACAAAACCCAACTACCTTAAGTGGATTAAATTTCGCGAGGATTAATTTTCGCGATTTTTGCGAATTATGGCCAAATTCGCGAAAATATGTCCTCGCGAAAATTTCAAAGAAGGCCAATTCGCGAAAATTAATACTCGCGAAATTCTTGAGAAAAAACGTTTCTTTCCATTATTATCTTTTTTTGAAGAAAGATCGAATGTCTTTGCACCCTTTGTGTTTATGAACAGTTTTTTCAGTGTCTTTTTTCTTTTTTGCTTTTGGTTGTACATCGACGTTAAAAATTAAAATTGAACCTTATAACCCTAATCCGGAAATTTTCAAGCCACCGGTTTTTTGTTTATTATAATAACCCCACATTTGAAAAAGAAGATTTTTAGAATGCTAAAAATTTATGATTTGCGAAAATAGGTCCTCGCGAAAAATTTTTGGATGGCCGATTCGCAAAAATTAGTACACGCGAAATATTTGGAAAAGGCTGATTCGCGAAAATTAGTACTCGCAAAATGTGATTTTCTTGACCTCGCGAAAATTAATCCACTTAAGGTAGTTCAAATTATGTCATTTGCCAAGATCGATTGAAGACTTTAAATATTCGGAAGTGCGAGACAGTATTCTTTTCGAAGGAAGACGTTACAATCTGCTTGAATGAATCTGCTGTATTACAATTTGCACCGTTGTCTTCAAGAAAAATCAAGAAGAAGCGGATACTAAAGTAATTTTACATTGTGATCATGCATTTTTAACATCGGATAAAGTTGTGTTGCGATCTCCATCTGGTGATACGGACATTTTTGTCATAGCTCTAAGTCTCCTTGACACGGAGAAACTTTATCTTGATTATGGCACCGGTAAAAATCGAAAAGGATTGTGGCTAAATACGGTAAATTTAAGTGACGAAGAAAGGAAGGCACTGATTAGGTTTCATGCGTACACAGGAAACGATTGTTTCAGCATACTTTAGAAAAGGAAAACAAGCCGCCTGGAAGTGCATGAAAAAAGATGATAGATTTGTTATGGCATTCATAAAACTCGATGAGTCATGGAATTTGAATGAAGACATTTTCTGTCATCTGGAAAAGTACACTTGCATGTTGTATGGATACAAGGACCAGTCAATTGACAAGGTAAGACACAAAATGTTTGAAAAAAGTATGCAAAAAATGGGAAAGTAGTCGATTTATCACTACTGCCACCATGCAGATCGGTACTTTTGTTGCACGCACGAAGAGCAAATTATGTTGCAAAGCTATGGCACTCGTCTCTCACTAACTACATTGAGTCATCTTTATTATCTGAAAATGGATGGAACAATGACGGCACTATTTCCTGGGTAAACAAGGTTTTTCCGTCTGATATAGCTGATATGTTGTGTGACCCAAATTTTAAGCAAATCGTTGTAGACTATGGTGAAGACATAGACAGTTCCGACGATGAGATTTAGAAAAATGTACAAGTTTTGGAAGTTTTTTTCTACTTGACTCTGAGCTAATTTTGTTAGATTTTTTAAAACTTTTCACTCTTATATATTATATTTTAATATTAATATATTTATCAGACAAATTTTTCGGTAGCTTTACTGTACAAAAATAATTAAAGAGTGACATTATTTTTAAAGGTTTTTAGTTTTTTTCCTGTTTTTCGACATTTTTACCCCCTAAAAGACTATTTCAGTACTTAAACCCACACAGCGATTTTATTTTCTTACACTTCGCTGTACAATTATACCACTTTGCTATAAAAAATATATATTTCAGAGTGTATTTTTACGTACAATTTGAAAAAACACGGAAAAATCCTGTTTTTTGCTGATTTTTGACTATTTTAATTTGTCCCGACCCCCGGATTAAAAAAGTTCATAGTTTTCCCTATTTTTTCAAAGTTTATTGTATTTGTAACAACTTTAAAAAATTTCAGTTTATTTAGAGCATTATTAGGGTCAATATAACTGGTGTAAAAAATGTGTGTGTTTTTGTTTCCTTAAGGATTCCTTAAGAAAGGTGAAAATCACGGTTTAGGCACCTCCAGAACTAGGGTTCTGGAGCCTAAATGCCACTTCCCCAGCCCGTTTACCATTGCTTTTCTAAAAATATAAAGCAATTTAAAAATGATAAAGAAAATCCCCCTCCCCCTTCCGGGTGGTACTTGGCTCCACAACCACCTGGTCTAATATATTTAAAGTCTTCTATTCTTTTTATCTCAACACATCATTCAGATATTTGTGTGTAGATGGACTATTGCCAGTTGTTCCCTTAGTTCAACCTCGAAAGGTTTTCTATAGACTATGGTTCAACGTCACCGTTGTGAAAGTGGATACCAGGCACTCCGGCGTTGTTTAATTAAGAGGACCTTTCTCTTTATACTATCAATATACGCGAGATAGTACAAGTGAGATATACAAGACGTAGCCTACTACAATTATAAATAGAAACGGGGATACGTTGTCCCCTCTTGCACCACCCGTTTAATGGTTCCTTGTACCATTCAAATATTCCTCTTCAAAATTCTTTTGAAAGTTTGAAACGGTTATTGCACAAACTAATTTTTCCTTTAATGTCATTTGTTTATCAGATGTGGGCGACAGCTGATTCTTCTATTGAGGACAACTCGAATTATTTATCCTTAATTATAGGTTACCATATTATACAAAATTAACGCGGTCCAAAACTCATTTTGCTTTAAAACTAACAAAATTAACGCGGTTTCCTGAATTTTTGTAGATTTTCTTTTAAAACGCTTTTCTGTAAAAAATACCAAGTCAAGTTTCTGCCTAACTAAATGGGTTTAACTGACTCCCGATGTTATTTCTGGCATCTGCTACTGACGTTTTTTACATTTTAATCCCAATCGGCTTTTTTTAGCGTTCAGGTATCACATTACTAAAATCTTGGGATTTCCGCAGAAAATTATAACGTTGTTAAAATTAGTGAAATATCCTTGTTGGTTGTGACAAATAACAATTAAACAATCTAATAGAGAAAACATATATATATATATATAATGCTGGGACCTTAACATAAATGTGCTTTCGTGCAATGCTTATTCAAATACTTGTGCTTAAACCAACGAGAACTACAATAAGAATTACATCTGCAACCGCTATTATAATCGATTTACAAAACATAAAAAGAACACGGGCAGTCTTAAACAACATTATAGGCCGTGGTAAAACTGCAAAATCCTCGTTGCAAGATAGAGTTTTTGTGAAAGGGCAGAATATTTGCAATAAGATTGACATAATGCGCCAGTTTAACACTTATTTTGTAAACGTAGGGCCAAATCTTGCTTCCAATATTAGAAGTACTAGCCGCAACTTTTATGAATACTTGCCCGATGAAAATGCAAATACAGTCAAAGAAAGGGACTTTAACTAAGGAAGAATTTAGTGAAGCCTTTTCGTCTCAAATAAAATAGAAATAAAGCATCAGGGTACAACGGCAAGTAATGTTATTATACACAACAGGGTGAGTTTATCGACACCATTATTTCTTCTCATCAACTTTTCATTTAAAACAAGCATCTTCCCAGACGTTCTAAAAATAGGAAAAATCATTCCAGTACATAAAGAATGACGATTCTGAACAAACTATCCAGTATGAAACTTATTTGCATGTGTTTCAACTGTTGGTGGTATTTGGAGGTTTTATTAGCCAGTTACCGAATTCCCTTACAGTAACATTTGAATTCTCCGTGTTCGACAAAGTTTACAAATCGAAGTCGTCCATTTGATTCACTTTCTCCAAAATCCTGCGAAACAACTCAGCATTTTCTGTACCTCGTACCTACAAAGATTAAAGCGTAAATAATTCCATATACTTTAATGTGATAAATTTTCGCGGATTTCAAGGATATTGGCCTAATCCGCGAAATTAAGTTCCCGCGAAAATCTGGAAAGTAGCTATTCTAAAAATTTATCCCCGCGAAATTTTTGAATAAATGTCTGATACGCAAAATTTTTATAAGAGGATGTTCGAAATTTTTTTTTTACTTCATACTACGTACTCAATTTCCCTGTTGTTTACTTGATGCTTTGCCCTTGAGAGCCCTGCTCTTCAAAAGGACATTTTACCTCCTTCTAATGACCACTGACTGTACTGACCACTTTCACTGAGTTTCATAAATTAACAATTTTTTGTATCTGAGGATAAGAGCTTTCCAACGATACTAAAGGCGACACCACATCAGTGTTTCCTTGTCCAGAATTCGCCTATAAAAGTTACTTCTTTTGGAGATTTTTCGAGAATAAATATGGCTTTTTGTTGTGAAAACGAATCGAGAGCCAATTTTGCCGGTTTAAGAAAATGTTTAATCGATGGTGGAGACATGTAGCAGTAACAGTTATAGAAACACAGTAGTTAACTGTGAAGACAGTCGGTCATACATACATACATATATAGTAACACGTCACTTACAATGACGGTAAACTTTTCTTTGGGATTCTCGTCGCCGTTTTCTAGTTGGAAAAAACACGGTACATAAACTTTTCGACGTTCTTAATGGCAGGACAAAGTATATATTATTATTCTAACTGAGTGTAAATGTGCATTTCCGGGGGTTAGGAAATCACGGAAGAGAATTTGCGAGCGTGTTTTGAATTAGAGTTTAGAAAATTGCGCATTAATGAGGCCCATAAAACGAAACATTATTTTTGACTCCCTCGAATTAAGAGATCACAACAACTTTAATCGATCTCGTTATCAATAATATTTCATTACTAAACTTCCAAACTTCAAAAATCAATTTAAGACTTACTCGCTGACTGCTTATCCGATTTGGGCAGAGGTAAATGGCATTTTTCGCAGATGGACGCCTTATGAGCTTCATGCTGAAAAAGAGCAACGCAACTAGACATCAAATAAGAATCCAGTGTAAGATGCAAGTTTCAAATCGACGCAAAGAAAATACAAAATCAAATTAAATTTGTATTTTTGTGTCAACCAATGTAACAAAACAATTTAGGTATATGATGTTCATTATATATATATAGAGAGAGAACCTTTTCTTCTTGCATCTTTCTGTCGCGTCCAGGGCATGAACTGATGTTAACGTCCATGATTACCCTTCCTACCAGCGGTTTCGTACATTTGCTGCTGAAATGTTCATAAAAACGTAGTTGAGGATCACTGTCATGTGACACACACCCATCTTACCAACATATGATGCTTTGCACATCAACTTTGTACTGAATTACATTGTTGAATAATGTCATGTCTCTTACGTTATATAACGAGAAAAACACAAGACCAGGCTATAGAAGCCCTCAAGGCAATGTAAGAAAAACAATAAATAATAATAAAAATCATGAAAAATGGAACGTTATATAGAAAGGTGGAACGAAAGGCAAAGCTGGAAAAAATACCTGTTTTACCGCTGGATTTCAGTGTTAAAATTGATTTTATTTTGCTTCAAAACATTGCAGAAAGTTCATAAAAGTCTGTTGCCAAAAGGAATAAAAAAATTTAGAATGAATGAAATTGTTTCCAGATTTATACGACAGAGATGAAATCTTAAACGCCCTTAGTTACTTGGGAGAATCATTAGAAGAACCCACCGATGACAAAGTTATGGAAACCCTGGAGAAATTTCCATTAGAGCTCTTCCGTACGGGGAAAGAGAGTGAAAAGCTGTCTCCAACAAAAGCATCCCTCACATTCAGCAATCAAATGAGCTAAGTTACACCTGGAAGTCACGGGGATTGCCAGAAATGAGTCGTCCGTCTCCTGTTGTCGGCCATGGATAGGAACATAAGGATGAGTCAATTATGCCAATGTGCCTGAAAGGTCGAGATTCGAGGGCACTCCTCGATCTCATCAAATGTGGCTGCCTGGGTAACCGCGAGAAAAGGCAATGCAATGGCGCGCAAAGCTAACTGAACTGCACATCAGCTTGTTTATGTGGAGATTGGCAGAATCAAGATTCTACATGAAAATTGACTGATGATCGTATTCACAAAGAAAGCATTTCAGATGAAACTGGTGACGAATGATTTTAAATTTGAATATTTAAATTGCTGAAAAAATATGTACATCTATGTAAATTTCATTAGCATCTCAAACAGATGACTGCCTAGTGATAGCAAGTGTTATTCTCATTCCAGGAAATCAAACAGATGGCTGCCTAGTGATACCAAGTGTTATTCTCATTCCACAAAATCAAACAGATGGCTGCCTAGTGATACCAAGTGTTATTCTCATTCCAGGAAATCAAACAGATGGCTGCCTAGTGATACCAAATGTTATTCTCATTCCAGGAAATGCTGATGATATAGTGAAGACATTATTGTTGATGACGAGATTTATTTTTAAATCACAAAGAAAGATCGAGAAGTTGTTCAGGAATTCGAAAGCCACTTTCTTTAGAATCAGTCAAAGTTTTGATTTTAACACGAAAATCCAGTGGGGCCTATACACCCAGACATAAGGGACCGTACTAAAATAATCATGTCCAGCTTCAGAATTGTTTAATTGTGTCAAGTATCGAATTCTCAATTAATATTATAATCCCTTGATAATAACTTAATTGATAGATTAAGTCTTACTCCAAGTACAACTCGCACACTAGTTGTATGGGTCGTCTACAGATGCTTCCTCGACAAGTGCTCGCGCAGCTCCATCTGTAGATTATGTGAAATTCGGAAGAGTTTTGCGGCATCGTAGGGCGCGATCGAACAAAGTACAAAGATTGTTCTTCTTTGTGGTCGCCTTCATGGGCCGTCAACACGTGGTGTTGCATGACTGGGTCTAAATTCATTCGTATCGGTGGCGAATTTGATTTCATCATAAATTACATAAAATTTCACAGAACATAAATTAATATTGTTGTTATTATTCTCAATTATTAATAATATAAAAGGATAAATTCCTCAGTCGTAATACTATATACAAGATTGTACACAATATATACACTGTTGTCCTGTGGTCCATTTGACCATTAGTCTACCAAATTTCCCTCACAAGGCTTTGGTTAACCTGTGGTATGTTTTCAGGCACTTCCCAAAGGTGCCGAGCGCTCAGGTGATTCTCATTTTGAACAATTTTTTTGTATCTAGCGAGAATTGAACCTGGGCCGTTGCGACCAGAAACATAAGTTTCGACCACTAGACCACGCGCAATATGGTTAACATAATAGTCTCACCTGCTTCTTCCGTGACGTGATTTGAACAGCGCTTCACAACAATGCTTCTATGCGCTTTTTCTTTATAGCGCAGGTATGAAACAACGGAAAACGTCTCCGACAGTAACATTCTCGTCTTGAAGCGCACTGGAATGTTCACCTGTGTCACAAAGAATAAGACAATGTTACAACATTCTTTTTAAAAGTCGAGGTTCTCAGAAATGTCATATTTTAAATTGAAAGTAGTAGAAAACGTTCTTATTATGTACTCATCTAATATGAAATTTGTGTGTTTAAAGAAAAAGATTTCGAAAAAAACATGGTACTATTTGAGAGAATTTTGAAAATGAAACAACCTTTGAAAATAGATTGATGCCCTTTTACATGCGTTTTATTTACCTTCCGTTGCACATAGAGCTTGTTTAGGGTGCTCGAATAAGTGAAGTCACACGACTTTGAGGGCGCTTTCAATTCCTCAGCAAAATTAAGCTGGAAGCCGTACCTCGAAGAAAAAATAAATACTACTGATGTACTATGAACGAAGGGGCGATGATCTAATGATTTTTCATTTGAACAAAATAAATAAGCAACTCACTTGCCAGAAAAAGCTCTTGTCTCTTCGGTCTAGAGAAAAGTCATGACGTAAGTTAAGCCTATTAAGCTTGGTTTTCACTATCAGCTGACGATGCGCTAACCACAGTGCACATAATTTGTTAGCTGAATTTCGGCTGCAGGTACCTAATTCAATGTTTCTCATTCACATTACAAAGTTTGTTAGCTCTTTTTCAGATCTGTAGCTAAAGTGATTACTGCGCTTCAGCTTGGTCTGAATGGCTGCCAGTGACGCTAATTATTGCTTTACAATGGTTGATATTGCACACTTTTGTAGCAACAATGATACTGGTGTTCTTGAAAATTCAGCAACAGGGATGCATTTAGCTTCAGACTCAGTAGTTAGGCCTTAAACTGGAAGTGACCTTAAATCTGAAGAAAAAAAGGTCAATAATTATAAACTTA
The DNA here is from genome assembly GCA_963930725.1 of Candelabrum cocksii. Lineage (NCBI taxonomy): Eukaryota > Metazoa > Cnidaria > Hydrozoa > Anthoathecata > Candelabridae > Candelabrum > Candelabrum cocksii. Next base: position 11,292,417 of record OZ005666.1, on the reverse strand, counting down.
AGGGCAAGAAGGGTGATTGAAAATGCTTTTAGCATTGTATTCTGTGTTGCTTGGGCGTGGTGGCATAGAAAACGCTCGATTACTCACTACCGTTAGTTCATTGTTAGCCGCTAGCAAAAACCAAGCGTTAAGGCTGAGGTTTACTACATCTATGAAGAGTAGGACTCAATATGATCATAATTTCACAAATATTGTAACGTATTTACAACATTATTATTATGAAAATAATATATATATATACTAAAAATTGATAAAATAAATTCAGGCTTAATAGGGAAACAGTTAGAAAGGTGGATTAAAAAACAACTTGTTATGAAAAAATATTGAACAGAAAATCTTCCCACAACTAAATGATCATTGAACAATGAGATAGGGGTGGTTAACATCAGTAGATGAAGGTAGGTCATATATATTCAAGATTGGACATCTTTCCAAACAAACTTACAACAGATTCATCGCTGTCATTGGTACGATCTAAAGAAGGAATAATTCAGGGCACACATAAAAATGTGATTGAGCAAAGAAGGCTTAAAAATGAAGAAATTCCATGTAAAACAAACAGCTATGAAACTGATTTTTTGGCCTTCCTTATTCGGGTTTAAATAAATTATATGGTAGACTACGAGAACACATTAGAAGACAAAGAAAAATAAGCATATGTCTGGTAGAACACTTGCTCATCTCGTCGGTAGAACATATATTACATATCATCTTCAATATCATCATTGCTTTAATCTTTTCTTTCCACAGTCCCTAACTCTTTCAATACCTATTGCTTTGCTATTGTACTTGTATTCGAGTAAGCTTACACTTTGTATCTTTTCTCGCAAAATTTGCATTTCATCATTTGGGGAGTGACTTAATTAATTAATAACAACCAATTTTTTGAAAGTGTAGACATAATAAACTGCAAAAAACCTGTATATTTTGTAGTTTACTGTACTTACCATAGTTAGCACAATGCCTCATCCATCTATAAAAGACGAAATAAAATGCTTGATACCACAATACCACTACTAAGAAACATATTAAATCAGCCTTGATCGAATCAAGAGTTCAATTGGGGATACCCGTTCTCTAAAAACACACACTATGTAACATACTAACGTAAACAACAGTTAAATTTTTATTTGCGTAGCCAATAAATCCTTTTAGTTTCAGGTTACAACAATTTAAAATATCATTGTTCACACTAACTCCCCTGTAAAACATGCATGCTAAGTTATAATTTAGTTCATTGCTAAAGGTTTTTATTTTTTAGTTGAACTACAATGTTTTGATATTTGTAGACTGAAACGATCTTGTGACGGTCCAAAATAACGCGGGTATAAAAGTAGGGGTCTAAGCAGTAGTTTATATCAGTATTAGTTCCCAGAGTGAAAAAGCAGATTTGTATAACGTATTCAAAGCTAATACCTAACAACTTCTAGCCCAATAGTAAAACTACATTAAAAAGATTCTCAGTGCAGTGTGGTAATTTTGGTATGGAGTGGTATGCCACCAATAATATCAAGCACAAATATATGGTCTCATTGAAATGTGACAAGAATTTGAGGAACAGCTGGAAGAATTTAAAAGAGGTGTGAAAACCCAGATGTTCATTTTATTGCTGACATAAATACTGAGGAACTATCTTGGTAACTAAAATCTTTATTAAAACAGATTAAGAAGTAAACTAGTAGCATTTTATACTTGGGTCACCAGGATCAGCCCAGGCTTGTGGGTCTAACACCATCCTCACCAAATTATTTCCCTTCAATTATAAAAACTGTACTCCTTTAGGACACCTTAGGAAGTATATATATATATATGAATCATTCCACAGGTCCAGGAGTTGGGTTACAAAGGAAACACATAAACTATTACTGGTAAACTATTTTATTAATTAACATTGAAATTTACATATATTCAATATTGACTTACTTCCCACTATCTTGGCTTTTTATTATCGCATATTGTTCTGGCGTCAAGGGGCATTCAGTGGATTGGGAATCTGATTCAGCCATTATGATTTTCACTAGAAAAAACATAAAACTAAATTTAACATTAATATTATGGGTAATTTCACATCAAATCACCCACTTTCTTGAGAGTTTGGAACCATGGGCCATCAGATTTATTTGAAATTTTGTATTACTTGTAGTTAATGATTGCAGTCGTGGATGGTTTCTACTGACAAAAATTTTCCGCAATTTTTGAGGTTTTCTCAATGTTCTTTTTTAAATAAATGCGATTTGCAGAAATTGAACAAAGAAGAGAAACATTAAAGATTTGACACAACATCATACGTTTCAAGAAACAAATCGGTTTTTCATTGAATTATTTTGACGGTCAATAGAAACCATTAACTGTATTTACGCACGTGAGATGATCGCAATGATCGAGGTTTTGTTATGTCATTTAGCTAGGTAAACATGTGAATTTTCATCACTATATTTTTTATATTGGATAAATTGTTATTCTTTTCTGTTTCTTTTATCACAAATAACACAAATTATTCGAATTGAGCAAAATAAAATAGGAGGTACGAAACCAGAATAGCGCCTAATATGCTGACCAAGACCACTGTACGGTAAAACCGTAGTTTAAACAAAATCGTAAAAATTATAAAAAATGTATGTTTTCCGTTTGCATTGAAAATTGGTATGTTAACTAATTAAATGATGCTGATTTCAAATCAAGTACCAGAATTGGGATAATTTCACTCCTAATACCTTATTTGCGAAAATATGGGCCCAAAGTTTGAAGTATTCCGTGGCAAAATGGAACTGCGCATGTGTGTGCGATATCTGACAATGATGCGAAAATTAAATCGTCCATAGATCGCTCTACTTAAGGTTATTTAAAACAAATTTTTATATACGTATAGGCTATGATATTGTGTCACCGGCCCATGAAAAAAATTTCTAAAAAACTACGGCAACCGGAAAAAATATTCAAAAACAACATTTAAATGGCAATAACTTCAATAATTTTCTTTTTTTTTTTTGGGGGGGGGGGGGGGTTGGCACTTGATTACTCATTTTAGCTCGGCCCTGCAATATTTGCATAAAGAAAAAAAAATGTTCCAAAAAAGTAGCAAATGGAAAGGCCAATAACTTCCGTAATTTTTACCATTAAAACTTTGTGAATCTTTATATGAAAGAAGAAGCCATCCTCAGCATGATATAAAAGTCTGAATTTTAATTCGTAATATTTACAGTGTAATTGTCCCATACATAAAGCCCACTTTTTACATATAATCGTCAATACCCCTGACACCATACCCTAATTTCGAAAACTAATAGCACTTTTTGAGGTCTTCAATGAGTAACTAAAAGCCATATAAAAAATCGATTTGATATCGTAAAAATTGTTAGAATTTCTATTTCTATTAATTATAACTTATACAGCCCTAACCCCAAAAATAAAAAATATTTTTAAATTGCCTTTACAACCCCACATCTGGCTTCAATGGCTTAGGAATGACGGAGTTATCAAGTGATGGCCACTGAAAACTAAAATTGGACTTAAAAGTCACGTGGTACGTTAACCACAATGTGAGATTTTTTTTGATTTTTTAAACGCTATTATTGGTCTTATATAGTCCCCTAACTATGCCCGAAGTTTTAGCGCAATACAAACATTCCAAAAGAAAATTTTTTTGAGAGTGCATTCGATATTTATTCAAGGGTAATCTTTTTTTTATATATATATACATTCAACCATCAACAAAAAGAGGAAATAAACTAGAAAAATTACTAATAATATACTCAAATATAATACAAACTCTCCACCTTCTGTCATGGTTAGGGGCTTGTAGAAAGCTAGAGCTTTATCATCAAGCCTATTGTTGGTATTGCTAGACCAGAAATAGACATATATTTAAATTATTTCGTTATCAAAGTTGAGAATTTCTGTTTTGACAAATTATTTAAAAGCGTTTAATGTTGGATGAAATTCTTTACTACCTAGAAAATGTTTCCAAATGTTAGGTCCTCGAATTAAAATTGAGAACTTCGATGTTCTAAATGATCCAAGGACTTGATATTGATTTGTTCTGAAGCGTGTGCTATATGGATGTGTTACATTTTGGAAACTATTATTTAATATTGTTGGAATGGTGTTTGATTTTACACGGTACATAAATATTGCAATTTGGTACAGGTTAATTTGATAAACATTTAATGCTTTTAACTGCTTGAATAAGGGCCTTGATTGACTCATACGATCTTTATGAAAGATTATTCTTAAAGCTTGAAATCAGCATCATTTTATTAGTTAAGCTACAAATTTTCAATGCAAACGGAAAACATAAATTTTTTTACATTTTTACGATTTTGTTTAGGCCGCTAAACTACGGATTTACCCCACTGTACAACAACTTTTAAGCCGCTTTTCCACTAGGCGGAATATTCTGCGCGCAGCGTCTATTGTTTTCATAACGAATATTCCGGCAAAAGCGTTCCGCTTCGCGAGGAATGAAAAGTCGGATGAGATCTGACTTTTCTGCCACTGAAAATTCTGTGAACCAATCAAAATGTAATGCAACATAACACGGCCAATCAACAATCCAAACAATGAATTTTATTGCTTCCTGGTTTGTAAATATCAAGAACTGTTATTTTCGCATTTAGTTAAATCTTTACATTTACCCACATAATATATAAATATTATTTTGTATTATTATTTAGTGAAGTTCCTTCAAAAGCAATTCAAATATTTAAAAGATAATTTGAAGAAATGTCTTGATCGGAGGTCAAGAATGACAAAGTCTGGAGCTGCAGGTTCGTCGCTGCCCAAATGTAATTAATTTGACCAGATGGCATTTCTTTATGAAAAAGCATGATTGAATTTTCCCAGAGTCAAATATTCCAAAACCATTCTCAACAGAGTCAATTGAAAAACAGTTAAGAGAAACTGAAAAACATGAAGAATGCAAAGACTCCCTTTTCTGTCGAAGTTTGGTGCCTACTCTTAGGAAGTTTACACCAAAACAAAATGGCAAAAATTAAAATTTCACAACTATTGTTTGAAATAGAATTTGATGAAACTTGTGTAGTTATTTTTATATTTTTTAATACAGTATATATATATATATATATATATATATATACAATAAGTTTTTCTATTTTTGTGGCACTGTTCTTTATTATGATCCAGTGTTATTGATGATATCCCATTGCTAGTCAACAGAACCTTCCTCGTTAAAATATTGTTTGAATTTATCTCTCACTAATGCGGCATGTTTCGAGTAATTGTTTGAACTAATGTTTTCTAAGTCCTGGATTCCAGTAGTGTTCTCTGTGTCTTTACTCCATTCGCCTGGAACAATACCATCTTTCCCTCTTCAATCTGCCTAATTTTGTGGGCAATAGTTATAATTGTTACCAGAGGAAGAAATGTACATTAAATAATTGTGCAAAGCCACAACAGCTTTTGTTATGAACACAACTTTGTTGACTTAGCTGATAATTGTTCTTCGTAGAATTCAAAAGTGACTTGCCAGAATACCAAAAACATTTTCAACAACTCTGTGAGCTCTTGACAATCAATAATTAAATACCCATTTGTCTGTTGGCAAATTTTGAAGTGGGTAGGGTTTCATCATATGTGGTTTCAACCCAAAAGTATCATCACCAATAAATGTATATGGTAAAACATGATCTGAGTCTGGCAACTTTGATGGAGCAGGAATATTTACTTTATTGGGATAAACTTTCACGGGGATTAAGTTTCGCGGATTTTAGCTTCAACCGCGAAATATAAAAAATAACAATCCGCGAATTTTTTTCGTTCGTATCCCTTTGTTATGTTTGAATAAAACAGTATCTACAGATTGAAATTACAAAAAACGTGTTAATCCTCAATGGCAGTAATGTCCTTTCTCTCCACATTAGGTGCTTCACGCTTTTTTTGCTAGTTCAGTAAACATCTAACGAATATCTCGATTTGGATATCGACCCTATGGAATCAGATAAAAATGCTACAGAATTTGACCCAAGAAATGTTTGTGAACTATCGATTGGATACTCGTCCAAAGATACAGAGTCTAATGAATCTTCCAGCAGTGAATCTGAGTGGGAACCATAAGATCTTAACCGAAATGCTTTTGAAACATTGTTTGAGCACACCAACGAACTTTAGATTATATCAAACTATTATATTATAGTAAACTTTCACCATGTTAAAAAGAAAACATTTTCTATTCAAATTAACTTCAACTCTTCTTTTTCTAGTCCTTTATATTTACTTTCTTATTTTGGCCAAGTACACAAAAATTTTAATCCGCAAAATTTTATAAGCCAATCAATCCGCGAAATCCATAAAAAATCTTAAACCGACAATCGGCGAAAATTAAATCCCCGCGAAATCTGGAAAATTTCGCGGATTCGGCCAACCGCGAAAGTTTATCCCAATAAAGTAGTTGATTATTCTCAATGGCAAAACCATGATTGCTGTTTGTATAAACACTGCCATCACTTTGCCTCCCAGTATCTCCTATGTCAACGAACAAAAATGTGTATGATGCACTGCATACTGCCATCAACACAATACTATGCTGCTTCTTGTAATTAAAAAATGCAGAACCTGACCTTGCTGGTGCCTGCATCACAACATGTTTTCCATCTATTGCTCCTAAAGCATTTGGAAAGTTCCATTTAGTGAAAAAATCATGGCTAATATTTTTCACAAAAAATGTGTTTATATTAACACATCCCATATAATAGCGCTACAAGTTTCAGCGATAATTCGCCCAACAACAGCAGGACTCATCCGTAGCTAAAAGTTCTGCTGCACTTTCCACGACGCACGGAATATTCCGCCTAGTGGAAAACCGGCTTTAAAGATAACTGAAGATTTCGACTACAACGGATGGCAAATTTATATGAATTCCGAAAATATCTAATATTGTAAATTTACTTAAACTGACTTATACACCAAATAAGAGAAAAAATCAGGAACACAGTATATTATCACTTTAAAGTTGGCATAAGGCATTAGAGAATCCCTGTAAGTCGTGAGTATAGCTGATATTTATAAAAGTCACACAAAAACAATCGCTGTAATTAAACGGGATAAAGCAAATCAAAGTGTCTTAAAACGTTTAAAAATCTCTCCAGAGGCTCCAATGTAAATTCTTGAAAGTGACTGAACGTTTAGTTAAACATAAAAGCATAAAACTGACAAAAGTGGTACTTACGACCATGCGTGTCGATAACGTGCAGAGAGAGAGAAGTACTAGTTACGGGCCCCTAAATATATGGGCCGTCGAATCTAAGCATATCAAAATACAAATATGACGGAGATACAACAACCATCTTGAGATGAACAAATCTCGGAAAGCTGTGCCTCAGCCTGCAACAACTATTACAATGTTATAATATAAACTAAAAGATTAAACTTGTACTGATATGTGGCATTGAAAACGTGCTTGAGAATATAGACTTGAATGTTTGTTGCGCACAAGAATTGAAAACTGCACACATAAAAAGAGAAATGCGAGAATATCTTAGTCTATATTTTGGTCATGAAATGAATTCCCATAACACTAAAATAACTATAATCAATTACTCGCAAGCGTGAATAAATGTACGCAATGGAAAAGTAATTTGAATCAAAACGCAACAGTCTTGTTACAATGTTAACGTACTTCTGGCGTCTGGTGGAAAGGCAGAATTAAGAATAAAAACAAACAAAATGGCAAACCTTTTTGAGCACGAGAGCTCGGGAAAAAATCCGGTTTAAAATCCGGCCGACCGACCAACCGACTCATTTTGTTCATACGTTTTGGACGCTAAAGGCGAATATTTTCGATGGTGGCCTAAGAGAAGTAGTTTGTACTCCGGTGACTTCTTGTTGCTATTTCTTAAGTTATATCTGTGTAATCAACTAATGATCCTGCAGTTGATGAAAAGGTTGCAAGATAAAATCATACTTCAAAAGGAGGAAGAAAAATTACATCATCTCGTAATACCGGCGAAATATAATTCATTGATGGGGCATGTGATACGAGAGCCAAAAATGTAGCAATCTTTTAATCATACATACAGATTTAGGGGCTTCCCCTAGCTAGATGTAGGAGTTTTGACATTTTACATCTGAAGCATTTAATTAAAGATTATATATATATATATATATAACTGTCACCACTGTCACCTGGAGAATCGTTAAAAAAGCGAAACCTTACAGCCCAGAATCGAAATATTGCTCACTGTGTTTAAAAGAAAAATTTGAAATAGTCAATTATCCTGGGAGAAATCTTCTCAATAAAAGAACTGAGATAATTGCTAAATGCCGCCATCGACGAAAACATCTCCTAATGCTCCACAATCCTGACGATAACACGTAAACGATTGTGACGCAAATAATGAAAACATGCTAGTGTCGTATTTATATTTTTAACGGTTTTTTGTATTGACAATTTATTTCTAGCTGAAGATTGTCCAGAACGGGCATGAAACTTTAAGTTCTGGAAAATAAATTATTGAATCTTTTCTTTATCAACTAAAGATATATATATAGTTCTTTAAGTCTCACTTTTATATATATATATATATATATATATATATATGTTCTTCTCAGTGTCTGAGATTCTCACTGCATTTTCAGTTACGATTTAACATTTTCAAAAATAAACATGTGAAAAATGATGAAATAGACAGCATATACTTGACGAAGATATACTGGGAAGTGCATTTTCCTGCTATCTCACTGTCTTTATATATCTTCGCTCGCTCAACCAAGGGGCGAGTCACTGGGAAGAGGGGAGGGGAGACCTCGAATATAAAATGATGCCCCACCCTTTGAAAATCTAGGCTGCGGGCCTGTAAAATGTCAGACAATGATTGCAATTCAGCGCTTAGATTTTTTAGAATGACATTTACGATCTAGTAAATGTAATGAACTTACTAGAGGAGATTTTTTTGTGTAAATCGCATTTTCCAAACTCATTAGTCAACATTTTTTTTTAGTATATGAAGACGATATCTGATAACTACTCAGTTATTTTATAGTGAATCATGTCTAATAATTGCTTTGATAATTAATCTCTGGCAGATAAAGTTGGAGGAAGTTTTTTACAATAGAAAGATTTGATATGGGTTCATTCAGTAAAGTCATTGCTAGTCGTGGCTACCATGTGTACAGATTCACTACTTGGAGGAGTATAAAAAAAGATCAAAAATGTACTTATACTTTTGAAACAAGGAAAGAAGCCCTATGGATTGACAAATATTCGATTGCCGTTCAAGTTTTCCCAAATGATCGTGTCGCCTCAGTAACAATTGAGCATGTTCCATTAGAACTATCGCATATTATTTTAAAACTGAAACTTTTTGAAACTTGGTGGTAAAACTGCAAAAGTGAACAATCATTCTCAAAACGCAATGGGACAGAAACGGTTTCATCGCTAGCGCTTCTTTCTATTGAGCACATGCTGCAATAGTGAAGTGAAGTATAGATTTTGGGGGAAATAATAGACAGATTTGTCAAAGATAATGACCGGCGAAAAGATTTTAACATAAGAAATTATTTGGTTGTCACGTTTAAAATATATCATCAATAAATTTCATCCATTCTCTTCTATTTCAATTACAGTACTGGCGAAAAAGATTCCCTCTGTCTCATTTCACCAGGAGTGGTGCCAGGGTTTTTCCGACGAGGGTGCTTACAGCGCCGACGGAGGGGCTAGTTGCTTGACTCTAAGTTTAACACAAAACTCATTGATGATCAAATCTATTACAGATTTGGCACCTCTAAATTAAAACATAACCTGCCATGAAACTTGATATCATGATAATTGTATTAATCACAAAAAAGACCTAACGTTAAAATATGTCAGTAGTTTGTTAATATTGCTTTATTTCCGACGGGGGGGGCTGAGAAATTCCGACGGGGGGCTGTAGCCCCCCTAGCCCCCCACTAGCGCCACCCCTGCATTTTACGCCACAAGAAAAGTATAGAAATGGTTAAAACTCACTACATTTTCTCTGCAGATTGAAATTCCCCAAGAGCCCGCGCACCCTAAAACCGCCGCCGTTTGCATATCGTAAATGTGGGTTTTAACGCTCCCTTATTTTAAACGCCCTGCTTAAAAACTCAATAAAGGAATTAGGATGGGGAGGAGAGCGTAATATTTTCGCTGAAGGAGAAGAAAATCCTGTATCTGTCCCTGCTCGGTGTAAGTTTCAGGGGGTATTATTATTCCCTTGGTTTTCCATCAGTGAGTAATGTTTATGTTCGAGTGTGTTCTGCTGTTTTTCCTTTGAAACGTGTTTCTCGTGTAAAATGTTCTTAACAAAAGAAAAGGTTCAACCTCCATTATGTATACTCTTTCATTGTCATTGAGTATCCACAGGATCTCTGCAATGGAGAAACTATTTCATGTTTCATTATTCGAGTTGTAAAAAGCAGAATACATTGTATTGTGTAAATATAAGAATACGGTAAGAATATTCCAGGGTTGACATTCTAGGAATACCAAAGCTGAAAAAATTACACCATTCTTAAAAAAACAGCGAATAATTGAAAATAACTACAAAAAACTCTACAAAAAGCTACGTGCAGTTTTGTTACAAAAAAATATGCATCGACCTCCGATATATTGAAACTAAATTGGCTGCCCGTACGTGAACGTCGTCGTTTCAACATCGTTAAGCTCGTGCACAAAGCGATTAACAAAAATGATTGGCCGAAGATTACTCCGATCGAGTTGTACACACCAAGGCGAACATTACGGAGCAGCACTAATATAAAAGTGAAAGACGATACCCCTTGGACATTTCAGCATGATGCATATATACATTTTAATATCTTACCCAAAGAACTTAGACACTGTAAGAATATAAAAGCATTTTCTTCTCTTACTAAGAAAATTTTAATTGCTAATGCAAACTAATCTTGTTTATTTATTATCATACATATGTAATTAATATATTTTATATACCTTTTCATTTTATTTTAAAGGGACGAAAAGCCATTGTAAATATGGATATGCCCAGAATATACCTTTTATTATTATTATTATTATTATTATTATTTATTATTATAAAATATGGCTGAAACCAAGGAACAATTAAAATTCATTAGAACGTCCTTAAAGAAACGAACCAATATACCACGTGTCTTATTTAATCTGGAAAGTATGCAAAACCTATAAAAAATATTGTTGTACTGCTATTTATAAAAAAGGAAACGGCGTGCAAGGTTTATTTTAGTTTATTTTATTTCCGAAAAAACCCACTAAAACACTACAAAAACCAATGCTTTTAATATCAATGTAAAACCACTCTGGTGATTTTATGAAAATAAATTATTAACACAAAGTAAACCAGTAAGAAGATTTAGCCACCTCATGCACAAAAATTATTAAACGTACCTACATCCCGTGCCAAATGCACCTAAGTGGGTAGATGTGAAAAGAACATGTGTGTAAAATTTTATTTATTGTCAAGTGTAGTAATACCATTCCTTCGTTTGTTTATTGTATTGTGTTTTGCCAAAAAAATAGTTTACAGTATAAAAACGAAGCTAAAACGACTATGATTTATAAATTAAATAAAACGGAAGAAAAACATTGTTATGCATTTTAAGGTGGCACTTCCCTATTAATTTTGATAAAAAAAAAAATTTTCATGATTTTTTTATTTTCATTGATTTTACTCAATTTGGGTATGGGGAATCCAAATCTAGTCTCAGAAATTCCATATTCTAAGCAGAAAGTTAGAATTTTATCATAAACAAACTAGTCGTTGTAAAATATCTCCCTTAGTAACGCCCTAGCAACGCATTTTGGGCAATATTTCTGCCCCCATATGTGGTTTTACTCCCCCATATCTTTCAAATATAGCCGGTTCGCATTGGGGCAATTATTGGTAATAATTTGAAGCAACAAACATCGTGTTCACAGAAAATAATGGTACCCCAAAGTGGTGGACTATTTTCTGAGTTGTGTTTTCAGTTTTCTTGATGTAATTTTGTCTAAGACTCAATTTGTCTTATCTAAAATGTTATTTTCTTCATATTTTACTGCTTTTCTTTTAGCTAGCAAGTATATAAAACAACATGGGTAATAAACAAAACCAATCACACAGAAAGAAGTCTAAATTTCAGGGTAATCGCTACTCCAAAAAAGCAACAAAAATAAAGCAACATCCGGATGGACATTTACCAAAACCAAAAAGATTAAGAGTTGAAGAGGATAGTTTTGTGGCTAAAGGTTGTAGTAAAGGAAACAATGAGGACTCGTTTTTCTTTTTCATGCATTTTGTGTCAATCAAGAATGTTTTTGAGAAGTTTGGTTGCTGTCCAGAGTGTCAATCAGCTCTATACTTAAAAATGAATATTGACGAGAAGAAAGGATTTGCATTGAAAATTCATATTTTATGCACTGAATGTAGTTTTACTGATGTATTTTACACCTCACCACAAGCTGAGGATTCAAAATCTCCTGGCTGTAATCAGTTTGAAGTAAACATTCGCTCAGTAATAGCATTCCGGGAAATTGGACGTGGACATAATGCAATGGCGACATTTTCAACAATGATGAATATGCCTCCGCCAATGACAGAAAGAATATACAATGAGACAAATAACAAATAGTTACCAGTGTACTCAAAATGTGCTGAAGAAAACCAAAAACAAGCTGCTGAAGAGGTGCACCAGATCAAGAGGAAAGACGGCGACAAGCTTGTAGACTGTCAGATCTCAGTTGACGGAAAAAGATAGTAGAACTTGCTGTTCATTCAGCTGTTATTAATTTTAATTCAGGACTCTGTGGGTTTGAAGACATTTTTCATGAATTGGGAGTAGAACCATGTGTACATTTTTATAAATATGCTGCAAAGAAAGATGAGAGACGCTTGCAGCATTCGTGTACCAAGAACACAGAGGAGGTAAAAAAAAGAAGAAAGAACCTTAGAGCCAAGAAAAAGGGACATTTAGACCAGGAAAGAGACACAGAGGGGGTAAAACATATCACAGTGGTAATTTTTCATAGATTTTTAGTATTTATTTTGTCTTGTTAAATATTTTTTTACTTTATCATTCATTTACTCAGATTTACGTTTTGATGAGTTTTCGACCGGCTTGAAAGACAATAACATTTGATGTACTTAATATTTTTCAATTAAATTTTCAGGTTACTTTCTTCATAATCATACCTATCATATATACTAGAATAATCATTGTTTAGAAAGTATTTTTCTCTAAATCTCTTCAAACTGTTAAACCGGAATTTCTTCGGTCATTTTATGGTCCTTGCCGCCATTTTGGAAGGAAATTTTATTTTTTATTTATTCTAGTATATATGATTTATGTTTATATAACTAACATTCACACAAAATTTCAATCGTTTTTGACAAGTTCTAAGTGTCTTATAGTGTTTCAAATAAATCATACTTTTTTTGATTATTTTTTGCTGACTCAGCACAAAAAAATTGATTTTTTTTTTCAGATTTTTGTATATTTTGACACAACACACCTTAATGTTTATAATAAGTGGAAAAACTATGAAATTACATACATTTTTCTTACTTCCAGTCCTAATAGGGAAGTGCCACCTTAAGCATAAAAATTAGTATTTGATAAATATGAATTTTGAATACATTCAAAATGTTGAATTATTTTGTTGAATTATTGTATTATCTGTAGACATTGTATGTGAAAGTACGCTCCTCTAGAGACTCTTGTTGATGATAGAGTAAATTTTTTTGTTGGACGTGTGACGTAAAATTATTGACTGTATATAGCATGCTCTGCGTCGTAGCTCATATTTATCATATCAAAGTGATGGAAATGTTTTATAAGTGCATGTTGACTCAGGACATTTGAGATAAATCAGCAGCTTGCGGACTTCTGATGCTTACAAGTTTCCGAGCAAAGACGTTTGTTGCTACAACGAGCTTTTGATATTTGCAACAAAGCCACACAACAAATGTTGCTCAGCCATTGGAAAGCAGCTATTTGCGAGTCTTAGCACAACAATGGACTTTAATTACCTTGTGTTTGAAATTCTTTTTATTTTATCAAAAAATTCTGAATTTTAACGAGTGCGAAAGAATCACAACCTAGTAGTAAGTGCATTACTCAGAGATTCAACTAATCTTTGAATAAAAGAATCGGAAGATTTAATGAAATCGAAATCGCCTTTATTGCAGTTCAAAGAATAACGATCTTTTGGCAAGAGATATTGGATGCGTCGTTTCATCAATAATCCGTGCAAAGTACAATACAAGAACCATAATGGAATGACAACTATGACGTTATTAGATTATTTTAGAGGAAGTATTTTCAACTCCGCGACAACGTTTTGTTATATGGATACGACTGATCGACGATAACATTCATTACATCAAACAATACATATAAATACCATAAATTTGAATGTAATTTCATAAATACACGCCCATGAAATATGGGGAATTTTGCAAATAAGTTTGTTAATATACAAGTTTATAAAACTGAGCAGAATTTCACAATCTATAACCCAAGAAGAAATAGTTTACTCAAAGATACTTTGTTTGCGCATGCGCAAGAAAAGGGATACGGATCAACGACTTTCTTTATTAATATTTGTATGTATGTCAATAGATGTATTTTGAAGGCGCATCATTTTCTATTGTCTCCCTCAAAGCTCATTAAAAAGTTTTTAAAACGTTCGATTTGGTCGATGCATTTGCACAAACATGAAGCAATTGGGCATGAGTAAGTTCAGATTTTTACACTCTTTGAATATGCACATAGGCTTTTGCACATATGTACATCTATATAAATAAATTTATATTCTATACTGTGCAAAATGCATTGATAATATTTCGTATATTAGGAACAAAATTATATAACATTTCTTTCTTTCAGTGATGATCCCCTTGTACTTGCTGCTGCTGTCTACAATATTCGCCTTCAATGCAGTTACAGGCGAAGAGGTTAAAATAGTAAGCGAACAGATCAATGCGCTTAAAAACAAGATTGAAATGCAAGAGGCAGTGGCCGTTAAAGCAGTTGAAGAGATAAAAAAACAGGGCAATGCCGTTGGAACGGTTAACGATATTGGAAATGCGGAACTAGATATTTTACAAGTAGATTTTGAGAAAAGCAATTTAAAGAGAAAGGTTTTCGCGAGCGTCTCGGAGTTCAATAAAACGGGATCGGACAAACTGGGGGATGAGATAGCGGAGAAGAAATTTAAGAAAGGCTTCGTTGATGCCGACATGAAATCTTACACTGATTTCCTTGGCGAAAAGGCTTCCGCTTTTGAAACCAAACTGAAACGTGTGAGCGATACAATCGAGTTAGTGAAAAAATGCAACGAGTGGATGAAAGAGACGATCCAGTTACTTAACGCTGTATACCCGAAACCAAACGAAGTGAAAAGGCTGGACCAAGATTTAGGTTTGCTTATGAAACAGGCAATGCTGCAACAGTTTTTTACGAGCGAAAAAGTGCGCTCGGATGGCGTGTCTGGTATAAAGCAAGTTCCTACTTCTAAAAGTAAGATATTTGACAGTAAATCTTTTGCAATACTTTAATGACTTTTCGTTTTACAGCTGGTGGCAACAATTTTGATTCTGCCAGTGCGGATCCCGCTGGCGGTGGAAAAATATATGATTTAGAAACAACCGAAAGGAGATTAGGTATGGGTCAGTTCACAGCCGTTCTCAACGGGGTCACGTTTCGTACCACGAAGAATGATTACGAGCTCGTGAAGCCGGCCAAAACCAAAGAATACGAAGGCACAGAACTCATTGAATTCCCCAGCGTACCCAACACTGTTTTGGAGAAATCAGACATTGGGGAGCAGGTCGAGGAAATGAAAGAATACTTTAAAGCTTTCCACAATCAAGACTCCGCCCATCGAAATTACAAGGCGCATTTCCCTGCTGTGATTTCATACCTGGAAGGAAGTTGGATCAAAGTGAACAAGGATGGCAAAGAGGAGGGGCCAATACAAAGCGACCAGTTAAACATTGAGTGGGCAAAATGGGAGGAGTTGCAAAGAGTAAGTAGTATTACTCTATTTGCTTTGCTGTAAATGTTTACGTATGATTGTCAGTACATTTTAAAATTCAATTCCAGAAAACAATGTACGCGGCTTATACTGGGTTATATCGTGGCGCTGAGGACATACCCTTTCTTCCTATGACAATAATGTCCATTACCGAAGATCACAAGCCGGTATTTGCTCAATGGCATTACAGAATCATGTGCCATCCATTGATAAACAACATCCCAACAACGTTGTTGAAACCAGTGTACGATGAATCTTCGCTAAAATACTCTGGTCACGAAGATAAATGTCCGAATTTTATGACAACTCGCTTTAAGTTCGAAAATGTGATCATCAAAAAGATTAAAAACAAAACTCCAAAAATATTCTTTGATGGTCTGAAACCTTCTACCAACCAGCTCAAGTACACAATATTAGATCACTTGATGGGCGAGATCCCGGGGATAGAAAACTACGGTGGGAAGATTAACGACAAAGGTTTTGATGCTGGTCTTCTTTCCGCCAGTCCTTTCAAACAAAACAAAATACTGAATGCTGCATATTACAATCGAGCTTATGTATTGAACGGCACGGACGCAATGGGAAACAACGGAGCGCAGAGAGGTTTCTCCGATTTTCTTTTTGTTGCGCGTACCGACAACGAGAAAGTGGCGGAAGTTTCGTGCCGAGTGGAAGAAAAACGAACAAAAACGACGAGAACGGTGAGCGCTCGTGTGAGTTATGCGATGCCTCTTGAAATTATCTACCTCACACCGCTGAGTAGATGGAACCCGTACAACATTGAAACCACTCAGCCGTTTGCTAGAACGCCAGCTCTTTTTTTCCAACAACCAATAAATTCCATTCAAGACGAAGGCAAGGAAGTTGTGGGGTCGGGACTGCGAACCTTATTGCCGAAAATCGAAGGCATCGAGGGAAACATACGTATACGCTATCCAATCATGCCATTGCATTTCGAAGGAAGTCCCGTATCAAAGAGCTTGAACGCGTTGAAAGATTCAACGGATTTTAAATCGGCAAAAAAAAAAGATTATGATTATTATTACACGTCATATGCTAAAATAGGTCAAGACTTGCACAGGCATGAAGTTGAGATCAGCATTGATGATATTCGTCGACTGAAGGCAGGGGAAATCTCTGATATCCTGGTGGACACAAGCCGTGCCCATAACCACGGCCATCAGCTGAAGATGGTTTACAACAACGATCGACTTGTGGTTTCCGAGTGCAACAAAGAACCGGCGGATAATGGGTTTGTGTGCTTTGATAAGCACAGGACAGACCTCGTCGAAAAGGATAGCTGTTAGTGTATTAAAGGGCTGCACTGTATTTAACAATGTATTTAGGTGTTGGTACAAGTAATAATAAAATAGCATGAACTTCAACGCGTGATTTTTATGAGCTTTCATAAACATCGGAGATAAACAAGACTAATACAGTACATTTACAATACATTTTAACAATTAAAACAGAAACTATGGCTTTCAACGTTCCTGAAGAAATCAAAGCCAAATCATCATTAGTATCAATCGGAGGAGTAGCACTTTAAATATCTTGGGCATATAATCACCAACAACAACGATGACCCATCACATTATCTTTCTTTCCGTATTTCATCTGCTTTCCAAAATTGGAACGAGCTAAAGAATGTTTTAACTGATAGAAGAATTCTTATGTCCACTCGAGTAAAACTTTTGGAAGCTTGTGTGCAAAGCCGCTTGTTGTACAGTCCACAAACCTGGAGTCTATCGGCCAGTGAACTGAGAAAACTAGAGTCAATTTGGCATAGTTTTCTCAGAAAAATAGTTGCCAACGGTTTCAAACGAAAAAATGTGCCCCGAGAATATTTAACAGCTAAAAAGAAATCAAATGTTATCATTCCAGAACCAGATGGTCTTGACTGGGCTTATGTTTTTACCAACGAAAATCTGCACAAAATTACAAAGACCAAAAATATATCATCTTTCTGTACAATACAACATTTAAAATATTTAGCTCATGTTACAAGATTCGAAAATTTTTCTTTGCAAAAACAATTTCTTTATGCATGTGATCGTAAAAAATATTCTCGTGATATGTGGGTAAAAATCGAAAAAGATCTTAACATATCTAAAATGCAAATTCAAAGAATGATGTTAAATAAAAAAGAGTTTACGTCCCTACTTTACCAAAGTTTTATATAGGGACGCACTAAGGACACAAAGTGTCCACGTGAAATTTGATGATGAATAGAGCAATTAAAGCATCTGAAATAAACAAAACCTAAAGAGTTATTTAAACATCTGAAATAATCAAGACTATTAGAGTCATTAAAACTTTTATGACTGTTTTCCATTTTGTAGAACAAGCTAGCTTCGAATCAGTAGAGCAAGCTTGTAGCTATGCAGATACGAAGTTTCAGACAGTCTCGGTTTCGCATGGTGTTACAAACCAATCCTTTGACATAATAATAAAGTAACATTGGGTGCCCTAAAGCATGGAGAATTCAATGCCGTGCCTCACTTTTGTAGTTGAGTAGTTAAACTCATTCTCAAACGGTTACACTTTTCCGCTGTTGAATCAAATCAAATTTCTATCTCTTCTTGTAAAAAAGTGGTTTGTGTTATGTAAAATGGTTTCAAACCTTTGCGCAGTGATGCTGATTAGAAATATTATGGTTTGTAGGATATAAACCATCAATTACCAAGTTATGAACGGTCAAAGTAAGTTCTTTTTGGATTGTTGAGTTCCAGATTGAGATTACCAATAATGTTTTTACCAGTGCAACTAGTTGGCATTGCACACAAGTTACAACCTTTTTTGTCATCAAAGGCATACCCAGTGTCGGATTAAGGCTTTACTGGCCCTAAGGCATATTTTTAACAAGTGGCCTGAAAATACAGGTATTTTGGACTTATCGACAAAAAGAAGAAAATTTAAATTTAAAATAGAATATTTATTAGGCAAAAATTACATTATCTGACATTTTTGGCCTGGATTTTTGGCTGGCCTTAAAGCATGTGCCTTGTTTGCCTTATGGTTATTCTGGCACTGGGCATACCTCAAGTTTTTCTGCTTTTCAGTCTTTGAATTCTGCTTTGCTCTATCCAATATGGGTTGTCAAAAATGGTCAAACTGATTAAAAATGTGAATTGATAAGAGACAATTTACTGAGACTTAACTGACTGCTTAGATTTTCTGTTGAGTAATTTATTTCATTGTGACCATCAATTAGTAGAGAAATATTTTATGTCGTTGAGAACAATTTCTGTAACTTTTACAGGTCCTTTATGGCTCAAAACATCGTGATGGAGTTAGACTAACTGATGGTGAGCAATGTGAACGTTCTGGTCGTATCTAAGATGTTTTAGCTCAACGACAAAAGAAATGACCCCGACCAATAGAAAAGAACTTTGACAGATGCATTATTACACCATAAACCAATAAATTACGTAAGTAAGTCATACTTTAATTTTAATAACCATTTATTTTATCAATAGTGACAAAATGTAGCTGTACATTTCCTGGCACACTCAATATATTGTAATTAGAATTTTAGAGGAATACGCTTTCAAGCCTAATTGGCTCATGTTTTCATCAGTATAAACTTTAAATTATCTGGATTGTTCATTAAAATTGTTCATTGCATTGATAATAATAATATGTGCAAGTAATCCGAAACTTTTTTGAATCAGCTGGGCTAATTTCAACATTCAAACAATGCATTTGTAAATGTATTAATTAAAGGGTAGACAGCAATGAGTTCAATGCTCTTCCGATTCATTGACAATTTTACGAGTTATTTGATGTTTTTTACAAAGAAGAGAAGCTGATAAACATAATAAGATAATTAAGTGACGGAATTGCTTGCTGTTTGTTTTTAGAAAATTTTTAAATTTATTTTGGTGTCCATGCGACTATAAAGATTCACAAAATGTTTTTTCAACTTCCGACGTTCATTTTGCGTCGGCAGTCAATAATGACAACAGCAAAACAATTTCAATTTTTTCGGTTGATGGAATTTCTGTCGTGTGTCGATTATTCTTTTGACAATGTTGTTCCTGGTTACAAAGTGTTTTGTATTTACGCATTAGATCTCTTCGATCTTCAGCTTAATTTTGTACAATATCTTCGTGTAATCATTGTTGTTTGTTAATTACATGACTACTCCAGCTGTCGCTACATGCTAACATATAAGAACAACCGACCGATTTGGCACTGACCTGAATGTCTCCGTGGAACAAAGTCACCTAACACTATCTTTTCTACAGTCTTTTTTATAAGCAGGGCAAAAATATTATTAGCCGCGGTTATGCTTAAAAATGATCAAAACAAAAGCTCTGCGAATGTTCTTCTTTTTAAAGAAAAAACGAAACAATTCTTATTAAGCAAATACAATCATTTAAATACATACTATAAAGATATTTATAAATATATGCGGATATTTATATGTTAAAACGCTCTAATGACCTCTTTTGTCTATATTCTCTCATTTTGTAATTTATATATAGATACGTTAGATCATGTATGTTTTTCGAGAAGTTCAGAAAACAACATCTTAACCGTCCGAGATCCAGCGAATCTGACAAACATTTATTCCAGCCTTTGGACTTGACAGCAAAGTCGTTTATGAAACGAAAATTTACCGTGGTAAATGGTAGTATGTGTGGTACCGTGCACAAATCGGAATTGGATAACGGTGTCCCACTTGATGATATCCGAACTAACGGCGACGACGGATACCAATTAATCAATATGCCTTCAAGTTCAGACTCTGGTGACAAAGACAAACGGAGCTAAATTCATTTGAAGACGAGAGTATTAGACACGTTTTCAACGCATACTATAAATATTTTCTTGTTTTTCTTGCTACTTTTCTTTCCATATTAGGGGTCATTCAAATAGTAAGGCACAGTATAGTCCGAAGGGGGTCAGTGAAAAAACGAACAATATTTAGCGGGGGAAGAGGTGCCCACCCAAAACAAACGGTTGTTTTACTAATTTCTTATAGAATCAACAACCGAGTGTAAAAAAATTCTTTTAAAGTACAGCGCACCATGTAAATCGACCGAAGGAGCGCTGCAATGCATGGCATTTCTTATGACGCATCATCGCAGCTGCACTAGGCCAGAACGAACTGCAAATAGGACATATACCGGGCTTCAACTTTCCTGTCATCGACTGACAATGCAGATCGAAAGGGATATTGCAGCGCTCCTTCGGTCGAATTCGATTGACGTGACGCACTGTCGTGTCCGAAGGCACCGAATCCAACGTGCCATCGAAGCCCTCTCGCGTCCAGTGAAGATGATCCAGCGGAAGAAGTGTCAGCAGAAGATTCATCCGGCGACAATGACAACAGAATGGACGCTTATGATGACGACGAAGTGCCTGAACTATTTGAATGACCCCTTATTTTGCACGTGTGTATATATCGAAAATCCACAAAAATCAAAGGAAATCGATGAATAATTTCCTTTAAGCCGGCTTATGACTGAGCAATAACAATGTAGCTAAATATTGGTATTTAATGCTGAATTTAATTGTGCAAAATAAAAAACAAATATATATACATTTTTATTATTTCCCAAATCTACAGTTCCACTAATATCCCAAACAAGTATTTATAATGAAATAAATCTGCCAAACTTTGAACAGTTATAATAAATATATATATAATTAATAGAAAAAAATAAAAATGAAAGCTAGGAAAGATGGCAACCGTTTTATATATATAAATGTAACAAAGTGGAAAAAGTAAAAAGACTTTAAAAAAATAATGTGTTTTAAATAAAAAAAGTATAAAAATTATAACAATAAGATATTCCAATTTTTGTATTACCTATATATATGTATATAGAAAATTTTTATGAGGCAGTTAGTAAAAACGAGGTGTCAACGTGGTTCGTTGGATATTTTTCGTGCTGAAACAGAGTGACTTCATCTTCACTGTCAAATCCACAAGGTTCATCTGCTAACAATGCATATTTACTGAATTCCTCAGCGATGTCTTCATTTTTTGGGAATAAATGCAGCACCGACAAATAAATGAAGAAAACAAGGAAATATGTCAAACCCAAGCCAAAAAAAAATACAGTGTACCCATACTTTAAAATCATAACGCTAACAAGAAAGTAGCCAATAGTGATTCCAAGACCTCTGTACAAGCCATGAAATATTCCTTGTAAAGCAGCACCAACACCAGGGGGGCAACCAACAAAAGTCAAAATTGCTACCCAACACAAAAGATTTGAAATGCCATCAAAAGGTTCAACCAGAAAAACCAACCATGGTTTTTTTATTAGCGAATAAACCACAAAGGTAATCCCATTTAGCATCAATGCTGCCAAAATAATCTTTTCATTTCCACTTTTTTCTAATAGCATAGGAGAAAACAACAAGGCCACAAAATTTGAAAAGCAATGAATGCCTGTAACAACCGGCAGCAGAATTAGTCCACCACCCAACTCTGTGATATAATGATATATATACAGTTGCTTCACCCCAACAGCCACACCACAAAACACTACAGCAAATGCAAATCCAATATATTTCGGTGTTTGCAGCAGTTCTGATATTACACTTAATGGTTTGCAGTTACAGCAGGCAGAAAACCGTGCATCTTGTGCTAATGAAGTTGGATAACGTGTAAATCCCAACAACAAAGATACCAAAATACATATAAAGATCATGAAATACATGACATACAAATATGAAGAATAATGTATAGTATGCCCAACATGACAAAAGTCGTCTTTTAAAACTACATTATTATTTGTAGCTATTGCAAAACCAATGGATATTAACAGCCAACCAAAAAGACCAGGAATAATTTGGTGACCAAACTTGTTTTTAGCATTTCCAAGTGATTGAAGTGTATAAAGGTCAATGAATGTTTCACTTGGTGCAGCAAAAAATTCACCAACTAAAGTTATTACCAAAATAGCCACATAGATCTTCTTGGTTATTTTGCTAGTTTCCAAATAATCATAAACATCCAAAGGCCAAGTATAAAAGAGATCATACATCAGGTTTCCTTCATACTTTGAGTTGCCAAATTTATCAGTTTTGAGTTCACTGCTGTATTTGTGGATAACAATATGAGATCTTCCATTTGACTTTACAACAATTGATGTTTGGTTATCATTGAAATGCCTTTCAAGCAGACTTCTATTTTTTAAATGTTGTTGACAATTAAAACCCTCAACTGGTTCAACAAAAGGTATCACTGCGTACGTCAAAAGATAGGCAACTAAACAACCAATTAATACATTTCTAAAACGGTTCAACTTGTCCGCAATAGATCCTAATATCGGTGAACCAAATAATAATGAAAAAGATCTTGCAGAAAGCAAAACAGCTACTTGATGAGGAGTCAATAGCAGAGTGTGCTTGTAGTATAACCCTAAGTAACGTGAAAGTGATTTTGTTACTGCATCATAGAAAAAATAGAAGACGCGAGCTTTCAATAAAGGATTATCTTTGGATGCACTTTGAACGGTATCTTTGAATCCCATCATGATAAATGTCCGTTTTACATTTTAAAGTAAGCCTTTTCTTTTTCATCATCCATCCCCTGGAAAACCATATTATACATAGTATATATATACATTAATCTAGATGGAAATAATCAAAATAGTAATAAATTTATATATATATTTTCCTACTAAACTATTGAAGTTATAACTAATATATACATGATATCAAACTATATAATATTTGTAGAATGAATCTGTAGATATCAAAAGCAAAGACGCACAGCTGCAAATAGTGGATATAAAAGAATTTGTTTTTTTTTCAGGAAGTATTCCAAGATTTATTTACACTCTCCTACATTGATGCTCATGCAAAGGATACCTGACAAGTCACTCCGCTCGCGGACAACCTTAGCAAAAGAAATTTTGGCGGGAAGAAAATTTGGCTGATTTGGCGGATTTCGTGAAAATCCGACAAATTTAAAAATTTCCCGCATCCGCCAAATTAAATTTTTTTCTTTTCGTTTTATTTCTTTGTTTGTCATCTTTTTCTATCCGCTTGATCTGCACACACCTAACACAGCCAAAAATATGAAAATTTGCCAAACTTTTGAAGTAAAATAAGAATATATATATATATATATATTTTATTGAAGTTGCTCAAAACAAAGAATGGAGAATGTAAGGATACAAACTGAGAAGAAATAGCTCTTTAGCTCTTATAGCTCTGTAGCTCTTTACTCACAAGTGGCCTTTAATGGCCTTGTTTTGAGCAACTTCAATAAAAAAATATATATATATTATGAAATATAAAATAATGCTATCGTTATTTTTCATTTTATGCTTTGTTCAAATTATGATTGTCTCGTTTGTCTGTTCCTCTTCGTATGTTGGTTCAGGTTGGTTACCAAGTACTTGTTTCACCTTACATAATTACATAAGAATAATTAATCCACTATTAT
The DNA here is from genome assembly GCA_963930725.1 of Candelabrum cocksii. Lineage (NCBI taxonomy): Eukaryota > Metazoa > Cnidaria > Hydrozoa > Anthoathecata > Candelabridae > Candelabrum > Candelabrum cocksii. Next base: position 11,268,013 of record OZ005666.1, on the reverse strand, counting down.
GATTGTCTCGTTTGTCTGTTTCTCTTCGTATGATGTTGGTTCAGGTTGGTTACATTTCACCTTGATTAAAAAACCGTCGAATATCCTTTGATTGCACTTTGATCGATTCTTTTTCGGGGCACGGACATTCCTTCGTGCTACATTTATCGAGGCGTCTTCAGTAGTCTCAGCTTGCAAGAAAGAGCCTAAAATCTCTTTGTTCTTAGGTTCTGTATACAATTCCTTTACAAGTTGTGCGTACTTCTACATGATCAAAAGATTAATTACTGTCCCCGAAATCTTTCCTGTTACTTTGCAGGGAATCTCAATACCGTCTTGAATTAATGGAGATCTCCTGCACTGATTACCAATTAACTGTAAAGTAACATCTGCGCCTCGGTCAATAAGAAACTTAGTTGCCCATGAAAATTCCATTGGAAGATGACCGACTGGTGTTTCACTTCCCATTTGACACGTCTTGTTGTTCCGCCGATAGAAGAGAATTTTGTCAATCTTCGACTCGCTAGTGATGATGATTCTGATTAGGAAGGTGAAAGCGATGAAAATTTCGAAAGAAATGTATTTGACTTTTTTTATTGACGAGTGATTTTCACTCAGTGCGTACATTATTCTTTTGTTTAGTTCATTTTATTATACGAAAATAAACTTTTTTGCTTGAAAAAAAGAAATTATATTTTATCCATCCGCCAAATTAAATTCTCGCAAAATTTAAAAATTTTCGGCATCCGCCAAATTTATTTTCCGCCAAATTTAAAAATATTTCGCATCCGCCAAATTAAATTCCCGCCAATTCCACCAAATTTTGTTTCCACCAAAATTTCTTCCCCTATGGTAATACTTAATGTGGGACCAGGGACCCCATATACCCGAGACTTGGGAATCGAGACTCATTACCTGGGACCCAAACATATAATTTTCTAGATTGTTTTGTAATCTTTCTTTTGCTAAGTATCTATTTTTTTTTATCAGATAAAATTGTGATATTTTAATCCTGGATTTAATTCTTAAAGTGTATACCACGCGCGGGCCAAACGTAAATAAAACAGTACATTTTTTGTATTTTTTCTAGAAAAATAAATATTATTTACCTTAATTGCTATACAAATAAATACGATTGTAATAATCACAAAAACTCGTTTTCATATATATGTCACAACTTCAAATCAAACTTTATTTCATCGACAACTTGTCCATGAGATGTCCATTACTTTTGCTAGTGCATGATGGATTTGTTAAGCCCAATCTATCAAGGACTTCTCAATCCATCAAACTAACAAATCTGGCTGATGATTTTTGTTACTACGATAACCAAAAACAGACTGACAAACAACTACCAAGACTTGTGGAATGAAATAGTGAACATTATGACAATAGCTGCAGAAAACACCATCGGGATGGTAAATAACGCAAAAACGAAAACTTTAAAAACGATTTTCTCGGTCTACAAATCACTTTCGACGAAGCAACTCTTATTGCGATAACAAATGCGCGTAGGTGGGAAAACGTCGTAACAAATTTTTGTAAGTAAAACTTTTCTATATACCGGTTATGTAAAACTCGTTTACAAAATACCGCTACTGACTAAATCTATCATCAAGCTCAATCAATTCTAAATAATGTTACAGCTACTACTTGATTAAACGTTTGTCCCATTCCTGTCATACGTGCGCAATGTATTATAATTTAGTATTACCTTTTTGAATACAAAGCCAAAGTTTATGTACGTGGTGGGTTAGCAGAAAAAGTCATAGGCCGAATGGAGGTCGCATTTTTTAATTTATTTCCGGCTTCCGTACAAATTTCGGTCGTTACTTTGCGTTAGATATTTTAACTCGATTTTAAACTAGCTATGGGGTGACTTAGATCTACTTTGGTTGTCGCCTCAAGGTTTTTTGTATATCTTTAAGTCGCCTTAAGGAAAATTGTTTAAACGTCAACGTGATCGAAAAAGAAGAAATACGCAAAGGCCCCAGAGTGAGCTACGGAAGTTTCACGAGAAAGTTGAAGTTCATATTGTAGGAAGAAAAGGTAGAGTAAGTTCAAGTTGCAGTTCACATTAAGGACAGGAAAACATTCTTTTCAGTTCCCAAATAAATCTATGGCCCAAAGCCAAGAGGATTGATTCAATTCAAGACTCCAAATGGGTTTTGCAGAAAAAAGACAAGATCTTGGGCCGATTTTCAGACCACTTTGATCAACTACTTAACAACCTTGGAGATCTTGCTGAACAGACTAAAGAAACAGTATCGCCAGGATTGTATCACGCAATCACCAAATCTCAATGAATTATTGGCAGCAATCGTGGCCATACAGTATGGGGAATCTCCAGGAAAAAACAGAATTCTCGGAGAGGTTCAGAAATCTAGTGATATTTAACTAGAATCCTGCCTGCATAAGAAACCCAGTGCAGCTTTAGATGGGAAAGAAGCGCCAGGAACATGATTTTCCGCTTGAAACAAGTTCAAGAAAAGTGTATCGAGCAGAATATGCATCTCTATCTTCCCGCCGAGTTAAAGTAGCAGGATGGTGTCTGGCGCGGTATAACTCACGAAGTGATACTTCCTAAAAACACTAGTTTTTGCTGTGTAGATCTTTACTATTCCCCAAGCTACCTAACTGTAGTGTTAATAGGTCTACCTAAGGGTTAAATGGAAATTCAAATGATCATGCCTGATATAACAAATAAACACAATGGCGGAAATGAGGCCGGAACAGAAAGTAAAGGTCTCACGCTCGGCAGGAGGCGTATGATAAGTCAGTCATCCTCAGCTCGTTAAAAGGCTGACTCGCATTATTGTGAAGAAGCCTCTTTTGTTAAGCCTGCCAAAAAAGGCAAACAAATCTTACGATTAAGATCTGCAAAACTAATATTAGAATTATATCAAGTCAAATCGGAGCCATATTTCTTTTCGTCCCATTGCCATAAGAACAGCAAAATAACCATTTAAAGTCATATAATGTAATTAATCAATCCAAATCTATAAACCATGATATCACCTTGCTTTATACAGGAGACACATAAAATGGTCATAATACTACATATTTTGATGTTGTTTTATTAAAAGGGTCGAAATTTATAAATTCAGGTTTCCAATGCATAAGCTGTGCAGGAGTAGGTATAATTCTATCACCTTGTTTCAAAATAGTAGATGTTGATGTTGTAATGAAAAAACGAATTTCTTATAGTCCGGACTATCATGAATGAATGTAATGTACGAGAAACTCTAATATGTGATTTGTAACTCTTGCTCTTTATATCATTTACAAGAAGTATATAACGATTATTGTTTTATGAATGACTTTTGTCCAGCAATTAAGTTTTCTGCTATGGCTGCATATTCTCCAACGGAATAACATGCTGATATATATTTAAGAACAAATTTTATAACACTTTCAAAAAGCATCAAAACAGTGAAATACCCTTCATTTTATGTTAAGATTTAATTAGTGTAGACATTGAATGACACAACAGGTAACGAATGTGAGAGCACCATATACTTAGTAATACTAACTGCCGGATCTACAGTAAAGCAAATATCATCTCAATCAAATCGACAATACATCTGATATAAATGACATATGCACAGTAAAGAAAATAAAAAACTGGATGAGCCATGGCTAAACGAAGAGTCAAATGGTAGAAATGTGGTTGAAGCTTATTGACTACTCTCAAAACAAAAGATCAGAAACGTACACAGAAATGCTAAGACAATTTCAACATTTGACAAACAATATTATCTCCAAAACTTTTATGGCTGAATTTGAATAATGAATGATTCAAGCTTGGGAATAAGACTAGTCCTTGGTTCCAGTGAAGGGCTGTTTCTTCTATCTTTCAAAAGGCATATATCGCAAAGTTCAATCTATACGATTATCTCTTATATTATTTGAACGATGAGGGGTTTTGAATAAAAATTCGCACTCAGCTTCGTACAAATTCCGGCCTTTGAAAACTTGGCAAACCAGTGCGGCGACGAGGAACAAGTGATAATGGATTACTTTGAAACATATTACATGAAATGTGGAAGATGATTACTAGCATGAACCAACAACTACCATGAACGTTGGCAAGAAGGTTGGTATAACCGCTTCAACGGTAGTCTTTGGAAGTTTATTGATTCGTTCAAAATCCTCTTTAAACCATCACACAATGATCCAAGCTTTAATTGAGAGAAAAATGAGGTACTGGTAAACTTGGTACAGAACTTTCAAAATGAAAATTATATGGAACTTTTAAGAAAACCCGTCTTACAATTTAAACTAATGGCTACTAAACATTAAGTTCTAATTTTTTTCCTATTTAGTATAATGTTTTTATATTGCTTTTATTATGCAGAAAAGTAACCGATTAGACTTTTCACTTCTCTAAGCTAAATGTAGTAATTTTTTAACCTTGTTTTAATTTTCGTCTGAAATTTATGATTAACTTCTTGACATTTTTAGAAGTGAATATATATTGTCGGGAAATTGTCCGGTCGAGGAAAAGTCCAATAAGGGAATTGTCCTCGGGGAATCGTCCGGCCGGAAAACGTTCGGCCGGAGAAACGTTTGATCGGAGAATCGTCCTGTTATCTGATAGATGGCACTAAAGAAGCCATTTATTGTTTTCAAAGGAGCGATACGAGAAGTTGCAGAGAAGCAAAAAGAATTCCGGTACCGTTGTTTAATTGGCTCTACGCCAAACGTTGGAGGAAGAAGGAATTCGCTGTGAAACGGAAGAAAGGAATTTGAAAGGTCCATCTCGGAGAAGAGTCGTTGAGTAGATTTTGAAAATCCAAGAAAGAAAAAACGGGGATTAGAAACTCAATCTACAGAATTTTTACTTCGTTTGATTTTCTATTGTTTTGACACAGTCGTTCATTGTGCAATTATAGCTTTCCGATTCTCGTTGTCATTTTTGATTTGATTGTTTAACTACCTATACATTCTCTGCGCCGATTGCGTTGCAAACACGCCGTTGAACACGGTCTAACAAGTTCAAGCAATTCGCAGGAACACCTGCTCAAATGTGGCAGCTGTATTCCATGCAAGGACGTATTGACGATTTGTACAGGTAAAGGATACACTCAGGGATGAGGTAACTCATTTCTTGTAAAAGAGAACCAACCTTCATTGCACAATTGCAATGGTTTCAATGTATGAACGCCATGAAAGATCGCTTGTAAATATAAGACCAAGAAGGCAAAATGAATTGTTTTTAGGCAAATGAGAACCATTCATCAAAATTTGAGGTAAATAAGCTTGCTTGAAATGATTAATGAAAAGAAGACTAGTTTTAGATGGATTGAAATTAACCAGCCAATTCTTACCCTATTCAACTACCGTATTGAGATCTTTATTGAAAACAGAGGCCAAACTAACCTTATCATAATCATCTGATTTATCAAGACAGGAATACAAAGTGGAATCGTCAGCGTAAATAATGGTTTTGGATGATAAATTGTCTGGGAGATCGTTTATGTAGAGTAGGAACAGGGTTGGTCCGAGAACTGATCCTTGGGGAACACCAGCATTGATGGAAAAAGTGGAAGATGAATGACTACTAAGAACAACCTTGAGTCTACGGTTGGAAAGGAAGGAAGAGATAATTTTGAAAAAGGAACCTTTTAAACCATATGCTTTGAGTTTATGCAAAAGAGGAAGATGCCAGACTTTATAAAATGCCTTGGAGATGTCAAGAGCAACTGCTCGCGCTTCACCAGAAACATCAAGGGCACGATAAAAACGTTCAGTTATAACTGTCAAAACATCAGCAGTGGAACGACCAGAACGAAACCCGTACTGGGAGTCATAAAACAAATTATTTTTTTCAATAAATTCCACTAAGGTCTGGTTAAGTAAAGTCTCAAAAACTTTGCTTAAAATAGAAATGAGACTAATCGGTCTATAATTTCTAGGATTAGAACGGTCACCACAATCTTTAAAAATTGGAACAACGGAGGCAAATTTCCAGGATGAAGGAAAACAAGATTCATCCAAACACTTTTTGTAAACAGCACACAAAACAGGAGATAACTCGGTAGAACACCTCTGAAGAACAATTACAGGAATTCCATCAGGTTCTGTAGCTTTAGTGGAATCCATTTTGGAAATTATCTTGGAAACGTTATCCGGAGATATAAAGCAATCCTGTAAAGTCTGGTCAGTTTTGGAGGTGAAATATGGGAGATCGTGTCCTGAATCATCGAGGGTAGAATAATTAATTAACGCATTGTTATTAATTATAACAATGCGTAGACAAGTACACATAAATATTATCAATTTGTTAAACTAATGCAACAATTAAGAATTCTAACACAAACGTGTTTCAATCATTTATATTCATGTATAAAGTAAAAACAGACAGTACTCGGAAAATTCCAAAAGAACTTTCAGATATACAGAACGTTTATTACACAATTTGAAATTGTTGGCGATTGACGAAAACCTTCTGCTTTTGTTGGTGTGCTCATTGAATTTTGTGCTCTGTATGGTGTTCGTTAAGCGATGCTCTTTATTGTTGTTGTTGCTCTGTAAGCAGGTCACCGTCGAGAAGAGCGTGGTTTTGTAAGCTTTCAGGAAGGCTCGGTTGAAGCTGCCGTAAATGCAGCAGTTGGCGATGGAGTTAACGTGAATGAGAAGGATGAAGGTGGCTTCTACTACGTGTGGTGGGTAGTAATCGGTAAATGTAAGCGACAGCCAGAAGAGTTGATTGGGGAAGGCCAACACCACGAACACCGCCACCATTAGGACAAACATCTTCATCATTCGCTTCGTCTCCTTGTAGCGCAGGATGGCTGTCTTGCTCTTCAAAAGCGTACAACAAGTGGTTGGCGCTTAACAACTTTTGCACAAACATATGCCCAGTTTATGACGTGCACTCAAAGTCTTCGCTCATGACGACAATCTTCTGCGACTTGATTTTACTTGGAGTTCGGTACCAGTCCAGTTTTGGTACCAGTCTAGTTTTTTTTTTTTTTTTTTAATTCAACCACAGTTCACTGTGCTGACATGATATACATCATGTTTTCTAATAGCTATATATACTCAGCGAATCGCTACTTCTACTGAGGGATAAAGTATACCCATTCGACAATTCGTCTACCAAATTTCCCTCACAAGGCTTTGTTTAACCCGTGGTAGGTTTCTTAGGCACTTCCCAAAGGTGCCGCGCGCTCAGGTAATTCTCGTCTTGAACAATTTTTTTTTTTGGATCTAGCGAGAATCGAACCTGGGCCGAATTACTCTTCGAAGGTGATAAACTAGATCAATGGTCAATCGGCAATCTTATTCCATTACCCAAAGAAGGAGACTTAAGGATAGTCATCACCCCTTGCAGCATGATTTCAGTTTTTGCTTGATATCTTAAAATCTGTTTAATTTAAACTACCAAAAGTATATATTTTCTGAAAGCTGATAAAATTGTCTATTTAATGAATATAATGTTGGATAATAATAACAAGCATACCAGAAATGAGAAAGAAAAGATCAAATTTACGATGCCTTGCCTTTGAAGATTTATAAGTCCCCTCTATCACATTTTTTTTCACAAAAGTTGTACCACGCGAATCATCACTCACTTGCCGAAAAAAGTTTGCCACAGTTTTTCGTGAAACGCCTTGGATCAAAAGTTATAAAGCTTTCTGTTCAAGCTCTCCACAAAAACGTGTTTTTTGCTGTTAACACACCTTCAACTCTCCCTCGCGGAGCGATTTTTATTTTTTTAAAAAACTGTAGCAAACTATTGTGCGTAAAAGCCTATTGGTTAAGATGAAAAAAAATTGCGTCATCGTATCTCGTTTCTAAGGGGACTTATAAAGCGCGAAAGGCTAGTAAAAAGGTGAAAATTCGTTCCTGAGATAATCGCACATTCGCATATTTTGTTTCGCACATTTGCATACTTAGTTTTAGAATATCATTGCTAATAAATCAATAAATATTTGAAATTTTATATTTCTGATTCCAGAATCTGAAACTTCATAAAAAATGACACTAGATTATGTAAAAAAAGATTTTTTCAAAAATTTTTGCTAGCGGGGGCGATGACTATCCTTAAGCGAATACGGAAACTATCACGGAATAATGCTTACAGCCATTGCTGCAAAAATAACCAACAAAATGATCTGAAATCAAATACAACCTGAAATTGGTAAACGTCTACAAAAATCAGAACTGTTTCAATGGTCGTTCAACAGCAACTCAGATTCTAGTCTTGTGGCGCATCATTCCAAGGGTAATACAGGGTGACACACTAGCACCGTTTCAATTTACAATCGTCCTTGACTATGTTATGCGTCAAACGATAAATTGTCAAGAAATTGAGCTTGGTTTCGAACTTTAGAGATGGAGAAGTCGTCGTAATCCACCTGTCGTTGTCACATATTTAGACTTAGCTGATGACATTGCTTTGTTATGTGAAGAAATTGAACAGGTACAAGAGCTACTGCACCGCGTTGAAACCGAAGCTGCAAAAGTGATCCTACATGTAAATGCAAAGAAAACCGAAGCTATGCCGCATATCCATGAAACTCCTGTTAACATCAAATCAAGATCAGGCAATACCATCAAAGAAGTTGACAATTTAAAATATTAAAAGGATTTTAATTTTGGCAAAGCACTAGCAGGAGTGCTTGTCATGATCATAAAACCATGCTTTTACCTATGTTTACATATTGCTCAATACTTACAAGTACGTACACTGAAAAAATGGAAAGAAATATTGCAAGCATTGATAACAGAGCATATTCCATCATCTATAGAAAACTTCTTATTCATCACCACCAGAAAGTGTCAATTCAAAATCTCTAAAAACGCCGAATTTGCACCCAAGTTTTCAATTGTATCAATGGCAATGTATGTGACAATGTTAAAAACTACTTTGATGTCAAATAACACCCAAAATGCAACCAAACTGATAAGACTGTCAAAAGTAAAATTAGAATCTACAAAGAAAAGTTTTAGTTATAGAGGTGCAAAGGAATACAACAACCTTCCAATGAAAGTACGAAACGCAACATCGACAAAAGAATTTTCAATATTATACAATGAAGTTTTTAAATTATAAATAAATATATAGTAATTCTTTTTCTCTATTAACCCACGCTTTTAATATGAATTTTATTCTATTTTTATTGCTTTTAACCAGTTGAAACCTCTTTTTTCAACGCTTTTTCACCCCCCACTTACACAGGACCCATGGAAGAACACAATTTTGTAAATATGTATATATTTCTAATTTTGAATGATAATCCTGTATAAAATCATTCGTGAATAATAATAATAATTTGAGGAAGATATGTAACTCAAAACAAACCCGCAAAATCAAAGTTCGATTATTCTCTGCAACCGTAGAATATGTATTGATATATGAACATGAAACATGGACTTTGACAAAGGCACTCCAAAAGCAACTAGAAGGGTGTTACACACGAATGCTCAGAATGGAGTTAAATATCTCATGGAAGCAAAAAACTCACAAACGAGCAACTTTATCAAGATCTACCCCCATTGCCCAACAAAGTGAGGAGTCGAAGAATGTGCCTTATGTGCCTTGCAAGGCATTGCCATAGAGACCCTGAAGAAGTGGTATCAAATCTCGTCTTCTGGGAACCAACAAAATCCCGACCAAACAGAGGAAGACCAGCCATCACCGATCATCGACAATCTGAAAGCGGACACAAATCTGACGGAAGTGGCTGAAATTAAATCTCAAATAGAAGATCGCAAGTTGTGGAGGAAATCTTCTTAATTGGCTCGTGAGGAAGCTCGACAGAGGTGAGGAGGTGAGGTTCATGAGAAATATGCAAAAAATTTATATACAAAAAAAAGAACTGTGTAGTAACCAAACCTACTTAAAGACGAAATTCATGTTATATTTAACTTGTATTTCGTCTTTATCTGTTAGACTGCAGACATCTATCCTCAATTTCCGTGATTGGGACCCATCTTTTACATCGCTGATTGTCACTTCTTTTTACACGATTTAAAATAAAAAGCATTTCCTATGAAAGCTATTTCTACATTCTCTTGTTTGAGGAATTTCAAAATTTTATTTCGTTTAGCAAAGATTTTCTCACTATATCATGTAAGAACACAGTTTGCAAATCATTCGGAATAAAGAACAACATGTGCATATGCATTTGCATAAAATTCTGAATTCTTTCATAAGCGCAAAGGATGTTTAACAATAGTTAAAAGCAATGATTTTCTTTCCGATATTATTTTCAGCCTGTTTCTCCCACGCTTCTGACGTCAAAAATCAATCACCTCCGAGCAATGTTCCTATTGAAAACTCTCGGTATAGAATCCCGCTTCTATAGTTACGTTAGTTTAGTTGAACTCTTGAGTCAGAGCGAAATTACAAGTATAAACATTCTGCAATCTTGCTGGCATTTTTATGGCATTATGGAATTTTGAACGTGCAGCATTCAATCAAAGATGAAATTCGCGACTGTGTGTATTATCTTGGTAATCGCTTTCCTTTCTGCAACTGCGAACCTGTTCACGTTTCTCGTAATTATAAAACGTGCACGATTACGTAATGTCCGCTCAAACAAACACGTGATGAATGTTCTGATAGCGCATTTCGCTATAAACATTACCTTCATTGCTCAGGAGGTTATACAGTACGCATTGCCGTGCTATTGGCGAGAGTTGAACGATATCCAACTACTACCCTACCTCATCTATATATTCGGTTTGACAACGCTAGCCATCGATAGATTCACAGCCATAATTCACCCTTTCAAATACATCAACTTAAGCGTTTTGAAACAAAGACTTCTGCTCATTGCGAGTTGGTTGTTGGCCTTGTTTGTGTACACTTTAGAGCATACTCTCAGACTTGACTACAACAGGGCTTTAGACATCACAACCTCGTGTTCCTTGTTCTCAACAACTGTAGTTATCATTACCACAAATGCTATCATCTTTCGAACGGTCCAAAAACAGTCAAGAAAGATAAACGTTCTGGAGAGAGCCAATTTAAGTAAGTAAACATTTTGATTGTTTCAAGATGAAATATATTCTTAGTAAAAATGTTGGGTGATATCGTTTAACATCGCGTATAATGGTAGCTATACGACTTTAATACACATTTCAATTATCATTTTTTATCTCGCAAATGTCTATTAGTATTTTTGACTGATTATATAATCTTTGTGATGAACAAAAGAGATTTCAAACATAATGAAATCATAGTATAAGACGAGAAATTTTTTATGGGCTGTATATGATAACATAACAAACCCCCCGCTTGGTCCAATTTTACCACTGATTTTTATTGTAAATAGAAAGTGAGTGGAGACCTTATGGAGTAATGGTTGTTATTGAAAGATGAGCAGGCGTTCATAATAAATATCTTCTGTTTGTCGTTGATATGAAAGAAGACGAAGTAGTAAAAACAATGAATTATTAAGTTTTATTATTTACGAGAACTTCGTTTCTTTTCATTCGCTTCTATCCATTATTTATAAACTGGTTTTATCTGGGAGTGTCCTCACTGCTTGCACAACCGGTTTGATATGGATCAAACAGCATGCAATTCAATCGTCCTTAAGTTTTATCACCGAAGCATTGTTGACGATATTGTTTCTTTTTTGCCGAGTACGTTTTCGCTTAGAAATTAAACTAAAATCGAATTAAATTATATCTATTACTATAATTTAAATCTTGAGTATAGCTGTTACATATCTATTAAACGACGTTCGATTTTAAAACACTCAAGTACGTTTAAAACAATGTTATTTTCATTGGTTCAAATTTTAGGTAATCGCATAAAGACACAAATGCAAATCAGAGAAGACTTACGGTTAGTCTACGCGTGTTTTGGTGCGGCTGTTACACTGATTATACTAACAACGCCAGTTCTGATTGGTCGATTCTTTCTTCACGCAAAGCGTCACGAAATTGCAATCGACGTGCTAAACATCATTGCCAGTCTCAACTCGTGGTGTGATCTGGTTTGTTTTCTGTTTTTCAACAAAACTTTACGAGTCGAATGGAACTTTGCAAGAAAACAATGCGTCCAAAAAATATTATTCCTTAATATTTTCAACGCCTGTAAATTTGGTAGTAAACAATGAATACAAATTTATTTCAATAATAGTGAGTTGTTAGTCTATGAGAAACTCGAGGTCCAAAATTGGAAAATATTACGAAAGTTAACGTTAGAAACATTTGCAGAAAATGTTGTGGAAAATATATTTCGAAATATATTGCACGCAATACAACAAGTGAAATTATTACAACAAGATTGACCGTAAGTCAACTACGCCATGTCATGTTACCATCAACGTAAAAGGTGCAAAATCACTCGAAAGAAGTGTCTCTCCCAAAATGCCATTATACCGTTTAAGTTGATCTGTGAGATCTCATAGAACGATAATATTTCAAGCGGTTTTGTTTAACGTGCAGTTTCAGAGAGTGCATAGAATATTAAAACTTTTTTCAGCACGTGTTCGTTCCATATGGACTCCTTTTTGTGGATATTTTACATTTACATCCGATGAATTTAAGAAGGTTATCAGGTTCCACCTTCATATCTGTCATAATATGCTCATAGTAACCATCTCTGAGTTCCCATGCCCAGTTGGTAAGCTCCAAGGATGTACCCAAAGATGATTTCCATTGGATCACTTGCAAGTGAAGTCTGAGACTGTGATAGTAAACATATCTTTCTGTTGGATGGAGTTGAACTTGTGGTTAAAAACTATTGTATCGCAAGTCTGCCAGAGTGTTTGATTCGTTTCATTTGTAACTTAAATATACAAAAGAAAATCGTTGAGGAAACAGAACCATTATATATGTGCTAGATATTTAGTAACACATGATTCTAAGGAGTCTGATCCAAATATGTCTGTGACAGTTCACTTAACACTTCTTTTATGTGTTGAATTTTTCCTAGCTTAGAATCAATTGATATACATGAAACTGAAAAACACAACATTCGACAAATTGTTAAAATGAATCTTACAATTCCAGAAATGTAAATACCCTTAGCAAAGCTATTGTTACTCACCAATGACAGTGATAAATCAATCAACGTCATACGCCACTAGCGCCTTGGCGACTATGACTGCGCAACACCATTGAAGATTTTGCCGGCTGTTTTTTTGTAGGACAGGCGAGCGGGTCGTCGCCTCGTCAACCCGAGTGGCTGCTATGGAGCCCGTCCAACGGCGTAGGCCATCTACCCAGCGAAGCCAAAGCCGTGCCTCTCTGCGGTGCGTCGTGAACCGGTTGGCTGTCCGTTGACTAGAGTTGTATGGTTCGTGTGGCGTTGGAAGTTACCTAGCCATGCCCCTTGTTGATTCATCAGGGTGGCCTGTGTGAGTTGCCATCGGTCGCCAATTCTTTGCTCGAGTTCCTGGTTCGAGACAAAGTCGCTCCATATGATACCAAGCAGTTTCCTTCACATAGTTCTGCCAAACGCATCTATGGCTTTCCCACTGGGGACACTAACTGTCCATGTCGACGCGCCATATAACATCTTGGAGAGAATGAGAGCTCTTGCGAGAGAGAGTTTGGTTACTGTGCGGATGCGGGATTTCTTGAGGTAAACGCAGGTGTTCAGGGCGCACTTTGGCATGGCAATTCTGCTGCGAATTTTGGTGGAGTCGCCCATCGTTGTGTTGATGCTGCAGCCCAGATACTTGAAGTGGTTGGTCAATTTGACGCGGTTACCATGCAGCGTGACCGGTGCCTCTGTTGGTGGGTTCAGTGCAAGGTGTTCAATCTTGCCTGGGTGCAACTCCAATCCGTAGTATGTGGCTATGGAGTCGAGCTTCTCCAACATGTAGCTGGCATCTTCTGCAGAACGGGCAAAGACCACCAAGTCATCTGCATACCTACTAGGTCGTCCTCAGACAAGCCAAATTGGCTTTACAATGCTAATTAAGGATTGTTGGGCGCAACTCCTCGCAGTCCCAAATCCTGTCTCCGGGTTCGATCATTAGTCTACCAAATTTCCCTCACAAGGCTTTGGTTAACCCGTGGAAAGTTTTCCAGGCACTTCCCAAAGGTGCCGCGCACTCAGGTGATTCTCGTCTTGAACAAAGGGCAACCTTGCCGGACCCCAACAGACGTCTCAAATTCGTCAGTGGTCTGTCCCTTCCATGAGATCGAGCCGCGAGCTCCATTGAAGATTAGCGATGAGGTGGATGACTTCCGGCATGACACCGTATGCGTCGATGGTTTCCAGCAGTTTGTGGTGTATGACGGAGTTGAAGGCCTTTCTGAAGTCGACAAACACCATGTACGCTTGTCCGATATGCTTGAATGTGAATATGGCGTCGGTGATGCTGAGCTAAAAATACAATCGCCATTTAACAATGACTTAAAAAAAGACTAGAGCTAATGTATGCTTAATATAGATATTGCATTCTTTGCTTGACCTCAGAATCTGCTTACGCGCTTACCCATCGTAATTGATATTAAGTTCAATATTACAGAAGAAACAAAACATTTTCTTTACTCTTTTGTTTACACATTGCTAGCTAGCTTTTTAAAGATAATTTGAAGCAATTATTTATTTTCTTTTTGTCATTATATATTAATATTATTATTCAAATAACTTATTTGCATCATGGCAACAAGATAATCTATGGTTTTTCTTCTCGATGATGATGATGATAAAAAAGCTAAATCGAAACCGCGTACAATCTGAACAATACCATGGTGAAAAGAAGAGAAGAACTGACGCCTCCTTTCATACTAGTTTTAAAAAGCTAAAGAAGGAAGATGCAGATGGTTTTAAAGGATACATAAGAATGGATTGCAGCCATTTTCATCACTTTATAGAGTGTTTAAGGGGGTTGTCCATCGTGTATGTATGTATGAAATTGGTTTTTATTTCCTAGGTGCATAACTGCACACTTGTCAATGTTGAAAGCCATTCCCCATTTTTTGGACCAGTTTACCAAAATATCAATGTCATTTTGCAGATGGTAATGCGAAATTACATTATTCATAAGACGGTAGATTTTTGTATCGTCGGCGAACAGAGTGGCGATCGAGGTGATGATATCGGGGATATCGATGACATAAATTATAAATAATAGTACTGCGAAAACCGAACCGTGGGTACACCACTTCTCACAGATGTCCAATCAGAAAAGTTTCCATTTACGTTTACTTGCTGTCTCCGCCTCAAAAGAAAGTTTCCAGCCAGGATAGGATTTGTCCAATAAGCCTTTTGTGGGGCACTTTGTCAAACCCTTTTGCAAAATTTAGATAAATGATATCAACTGGAATGTTGTCATCTAAAGCGCGTGTCCATGAATTCGTGACAATTAACAGATTCGTCACGCATGAATGCCCAGGACGGAAACCTTGTTAGGAAGCACTGAGCAGATTATTAAACAGAAGGTGATTTAAAACATGGTCATTAAGTATTTTTTCGAAAATCCTTACTGTTACGCATGTTACCGTAATTCCTCTTATTAGCGCCGGGCCTTATATTAGCGCCGCCCTCTAATAAGCGCCGCACCTTGGAGCAAAATTATGTTATTAGCGCCGCCCTCTAAGAGCGCCGCCCTCTAATTAGCGCCGCACCTAGAAAAGCGGCGCTAATTAGAAAAAAAGCAGTAACCCATACAGAAAGATAGATACAATACAATACGTTTTTTTAGCTTCTAAATTATTTTTTATCTTTCATAAACCAGGGAAATTTCATAATTTTCACAAACTCAGGCTCGTACGTAAGTTCGAAATAAGTCAATAGTTCTTTTCGTTTCTTCATTTCACTATCCAAGGTCTCAGCCGATCTTTTATTTTCCGAGAAAGCAAAAAACTTCGCTGCAACCACCAGACCAACTTCACGTTTCCGTTTTCCAATTACGTGCAAATCAGACGATTCTGCTCATCAGCTTCAATAGTCCAGTAAATAGAGGCCTCCAAATTGCTGAAGTGGGAACTAATTCATGCAGAAGCGAATTTTAGCCTAAAAGTCTTTATAACCCCTATATATTTACGATCTATAACCCCACCGGCATAGCTTTTGAGCATTTCTCACAATTTCAAGTCAAAGTGAGGTACCTAAAAACGAAATTCCAAAAATTCCAGGTTTTCTTAAGAAATCTTGGCACAGCACCATATTGAAAATTGAAAATATGGTTTTCTCCCAGTAATCACTTTGCTTCTAATTAAGTTTTTTGTGTTTACGATAGATTGAAATTGACAATAAAAAAATTTTCTGAGACAAATCTTTTTTCAAGGGGTAAAAAAATTTAAAAATGGCAATATTTAGCAAAATTTAGCTAAATTTTGGCTTTTTGAATCTGTAACATGTTATTAACAACAGCCATTTGCCTAGTTTTCCCTGATGTTTGTTTTCGTTAGTCACTGCAATCTTGAGAATTAAATTTAATGCTTTTTTTGTTTTCAGGGGGTCAAAATAAATAAAGTCACTGCATTGCATCCTCATTTTATCGCATTAATGTTTGTTTTGGTTTATTGTCAGCACTCTGGGTACACTGCGAGTTTTGTTCTACCACAATATTATTTTTTCTGCTTTTTATTCCAGCAAGATAATTAATGAATTGTGTCATTTGTAAAGAATCAACTAAAGAGAATTTGATCAAAGTGACACAGAGAGGACTTAGTGGTTTGTTGCAATTTAGCAAAATACGAGATGAAGATTCACTACACCAGGAGTTGCTTTTGGCAAAATCGAATTATTTTGATACTGATGTCATCATCATGTTAATGTATCTTTGGAATAAAGAGATGGCCCAAGTTCTGATCCGCTCAAGCTATACCAAAAATGGGAGGAGTCAAATCAAGCAATTGGATGTGGAGTCTGCAATTGATAGATTGGGTAACTCAATTACTCCATATTTGTTTTTCATCCATGCATTTGGTGGCTGTGATACTACATCAGCGATATACGATACAGCGATACAAGGTAAAGCCTCGCCATTCCGTCTTCTACAGAAACCTGAAGAAGCGCAAAAACTATTTTACCGCTTCACGGACTCATCTAGTTTACAAAACGAAATCGGGGATGCAGGTATCAAGCTGTTTGTCATGTTATATAACGGAAAGCCTGGTGACACACTGACTGAGCTAAGATATAACACATACATGAAAATGGCTGCATCTGCATCAAGAATTGCACCATCGAAGCAACCGCCTACAGAAAGGACAGCATGATACCACAGCTTGCGAGTCTACTTACAGGTTTGGCAGTGGAAATCGTTGATGGGTTGTAATCTACGTCCATTGGAATGGGGTTGGAAAATTGTAAATGGGAAAATGGCACCAGTTAGGGCCGACCAGGTAACTACTTCACAATTATCATGTTCACAATTGGCATCCAAAATCGATTTTTATAAACCTTTTAATACAATGAATTTTATATTATCCTGTGTACGTACATTAACAGCTGCCTACCATAACAAAACCTTTCAGAGAAACATTGAAAACTCAAGGTACTAGAAGCTGCAGCATTAATTAAATTATGTATCCCATATTAATTCGTGATATACATTTATCATTTCTAGGACATTGCACCTGAAGAAATTCTGCACGTAGTTCGATGTAATCGTCAGCTATCCTCAAAGAAACCTTGTGAATCAAAACTATGTTCATGTCGACGAAACGGCCTGACTTGCGTATCGGCATGTGGTGATTGCAGAGGTATCGGTTGGGAAAATAGCACAGCAGAAGTTGACGAAAGTTTACGATGGAAATATCTTTGATATAATTTTAAGTTTATAAATGAAATAAATAAATGAAAGTTAATTATGGTAAACATCCACCATTTTTAATTATTTTGACCCCCTGAAAACAAGCAAATCACTAAATTTGATTCGTAAGATTAACTGAGGCTAATAAAAACAAATATCAGGGGATATTAGTCACATGACTGTTGTTAACAACACGTTACAGACCCAACATTTAGCCAAAATTAGCTAAAAGTCCGCAATATTTAATTATTTTGACCACCTGGAAACAAAAATTTTTACTTAATTAGATTCTAAAGATTAACTAAGCCTAGAACAACGATTATCAAACGGAATTAGTCACATGACTGTTGTTAATAACATGCTAAAGACTCAAAAGTCCTAATTTATCTAAAAATCTGCCATTTTTAATTATTTTGACCCCCTGAAAAAAAATTTGTCTCACAAAATTTTTTTATTGTCAATTTCAATCTATCCTAAACACAAAAACTTAATTAGAAGAGAAGTTATTACTGGGAGAAAACCATATTTTCAATTTTCAATATAGTGCTGTGCCAAGATTTCTTAAAAGAAAACATCGAATTTTCGGAATTTCGTTTTTTAGGTACCTCACTTTGACTTGAAATTGTGAGAAATGCTCAAGAGCTATGCCGGTGGGGTTATAGATCGTAAATATATAGGGATTATAGAGACTTTTAGGCTAAAATTTGCTTTTGCATGAATTAGTTTCCACTTCGACCCTCCATTTACTGGACTACAAGGAAAAAGTGTAATAATGATGAAAGTTCTATTGGCATAATCATGGGCATCTTTGCGAGTATCGAATTTTACATTGAGAAATTCACCTATTCTTGGCTTCCAATATCTTTATACACATGGTGGCCACGAATGTTTGCACCAAACAAAATTTGATAAACCATTTCAAACACTTTAACTCTCATAATTCTAGCCATGTTTATCATTAACTTCTTCGAAGATTTAGAACATGCGCTTCAATTCAATACAACTGTTGAATATGAAAAGTTTGAGCTGCTATTAAATGCTTCCTGACGATTTGGTTGAAAAGATAGCGTGAAAGTTATGGCGACAGGTGACATTGCTCAAAACAATTGTTAAAACAATTATGAATTAAACTAATTAGCTCAAGAAAAATTCTTGTTTGAATAGATCAACTGTGCTGCGATCGCCCCGTTGTAACAGGTTTTACAAGTTACCACTTGTCGTTTCACGTGCCGTTAGAAATGATAATACGCTTTCCACATTTATAATTACTTAACTGTTATCAAAAATGGAGGATAAACATGAAAAGAGCACTTCTCACAAGGGAGAAAACAATAAATCATACACATTGGGGTTTAAATTGGAAGTTATCAAGTTTGCGGAGCTTAATAGTAACAGAGCAGCGGCCAAGATATTTCATGTTGACGAAAATAGAGTACGAGAATGGAAGAAAAAACAAACGAAAATATCTCATGCACGAGCGTTAAAAGGTGGTGCTGTGAAAAAGCGACTGAAAGGAGCCGGACGAAGGGTTACGGACGTAGATGTCGAAAAAAAATATATTAAATTGGGATCACGAACGCAGAGAGAATAAACTTCGTGTTTCAAGAAAACTGATAATGCATTTAGCTAAAATATTATTTGATAAGAGTGTTGGGGACGACGATTGTGCAAAAAAAGCTTTTGTTGCTTCACGTGGATGGCTGGAAAAGTTTATGAAAAGAAACGGTCTTTCCTTGCGACAACGAACCACAACAGCTCAAAAAGATCCTGCATTTTTGATTAATAAACTTGTCATGTATGTATTGGAAGTCCGTCGCTTAACTGAAAGTCGTCATTACACCCCACAATCAATAATTGCAATGGATGAAACAGCAGTGTGGGCAGATATGGTATCTCAAACCACAGTTGATGCAGTTGGTGCAAGAGAGATTTGTCTAAAAACAACGGGACACGAAAAAGTTAGAATATCCGTGTGTCTAAGTGCAAAAGCTGATGGTACAAAACTAAAGCCATTTGTAGTTTTTGGTGGAGCGAAACGTGAGGCAGCAGCTTTACATAAGGAGTTCCATTCGCGTTGTATTGTTACTTCATCATCAAATGCTTGGATGAATAAAGATCTTACCCTTCGGTATGTGGAAAGCGTAATCGGGAAATTCTCGTTCACATCTAGACTTTTAGCTTGGGATTCATTTCAATGTCACTTAATGGACTAAGTTAAGAAGCAATTGAAAGATAGCAAAGTTGATTTGATAATTATACCAGGAAGTTGTACAAAATATTTGCAAGCGCCTGATGTATCTTGGAACAAACCTTTCAAGGTTAAGTTTACCGAATTATATGATAAATGGTTGAGTAATGGAATACACGAGTTTAATCTAGTAGTTTAATTTAGTTGGATCTGGCAGTTGATGGAAGCGAGATAATTTGATTCATTGCTTCAAAGAAGGATCACCATGTGCAGCTGGCGCTGAGTTATTGAGGCAACAATTGACGGTTCGGGGTGATCCCTCTTTAACGGAAAATCCCTTTGAGAACGCTGATGAAAATATTGAAGAATTTCTTTTGGTGGATATCTCCGATGACGAGGATGAATTTATTGACATTTTGTAATATAAAAACATTACTGATTCTTTCGTTTTATTGTCTTTGAAGAGCGAGAAAATTCCATTAGATAAAATGTATTTCTATACCATTTTGAAAATTATTTTATAAGTGCCGCCCTCTTATTAGCGCCGCACTTTTTGAGTCAGTTTTTAAATAAGCGCCGAGGGCGCTAATAAGAGGAAATACGATGTGCTAATCGGTCTGTAGTTGCTTGCTTAAGATTTGTCGCCTTTCTTAAATACCGTAAATCCTTGAATTGACGCCCCCTCTCGAATAACACCTCCCCTCGAATAAGCCCCCATCATTGAATCTAAATTTTTTTAAATTTCGTGTTTACTTAAACCCTCATAGAGGCTAAATCGGGAACATATTATATCATGAATTTATGGTTCATTATAAACACCCATAATCTTTTGCTATGAATTACAGAAGAATAGACAGTTCTGGGCTGTATTATAAATCTTATAACTTTAATAAAATTGTAAAATAAAACACAAGTAAGAATATAAGCAACCAGAGTACAGCTAATATAAAAGAGGCAATTTCACAATGTCTTTGCTGGTGTCAACATCGATTTGCAATATGTTTTTTTTTATAGCAGGATATAATATTACCTCAAGAAAGGAAAGAAATAATATCAAGAAAAGAAGAAAATTAAAGTAATTTCATTTTGCTACTAACATTAAATCAATCAAAGTTAGTGCTGTAAAAAAACACACAAATATTACACATTGATTTACATAAGGCAGTTAGAAATTAAAGGAAGGCAACTAGTTCTTGATACTTGTCTCAAAACTCCTTTATGTATTCAACATTCAACAACAACCACAATTTAACTCTTCCTCTTCTTTCATGTTCATTCAACATTAAATTGCAAAATAAACCACCACTACAACCAGACAACCAAACTAACAACCTAACCACAAAATGGTGCAAAATCGAAAATGTTTATGTTTTGGAAACGGAACGCGTCATAGGCATAAATTGAAAAGAAAAGAAAAAATAAAACAATGAACCTACCGGTTAATTTGTTTCTTTTGTGTTTTCTCGGCGCTTTCTCTTTAAAAGATTCCCGCCTTTCCCGCTTGCAAGCGGAAAATAATATTACAAAAATAGCTGCACGGGGGTGCGTCGTCAGCAAAAATATAAAAGGAAAAGTTAACCTTCAAATGCTTTGATATTAATTGAGAAATTCCTTTATAAATTACTAAAAGTCTATCTGGAAACTGGGATATAAAAATTGTGAATTAAAATTATGTTAGGATAAAAATTAAATTTGTCCCAAAGCAACCCCCGGTTAAGTTTTCTCTACCATCAGGATACCGGTCGAAAATGCATCGAAACATGGTATAAAAAATACGCGTCGATATACCGCATATTAAAGACGTCGTTTGAACGTAAAAAAAATCTTAATTTAGAGCGCGTATTTTAAATACGTTGAATCGACGTCGATAAGACGCCTTAAAAATGCCCGCATTTTTCGACCTAAATTCGATCTGAGTTCGACGTCGAAAAAACGTTGTGTGCCGGCTGGGTATAAGCAACCAGAGTACAGCTAATATAAAAGAAGCAATTTCACAATGTCTTTGCTGGTGTCAACATCGATTTGCAATATGTTTTTTTTCTCCAACAGCTTAGACGCAAATATCTGGGCATGCTTTTTATCTCTCGTATATGCAATGTACTCCTTGCCCTCCTTACTTGATCCTCGATGAAGCAATCGATGATGCCGAGGACATTGATATTTTGAACTGAACACGTATGAAGTATTGATGAACATATGCATATAAGATATATTTCTGGGTTAGTCATACCACATTTTTTTATTAGCCCCCCCCCCCCCCCCCCCCATCGAATAGCCCCCCCCCACCTCGAATAAACCCCCACTTAAAAAAATCATAAATTAATTAGCCCCCAGGGGGCCAATTCCAGGATTTACGGTATAGGAGTGATGTTAGCGTCTTTCCAGTTTTGTTGCATAATTCCAGTTTCATGACTTTTACAAAAATTGTTGAGTCATTTTTTGACGTTTGTTTTCTTGTATCTTTTATTACCCGTGGATATATGGCGACAGGGCCGGAGGATTTGTTTGGATCTATTATTGATAGGTACGTTTATACGATATGTTTTCTTCAGTAAATACACTGGTGAAGTAGTTGTTAAAAGTAGTGGCTTTTTCATAATCCGTTGTAGCGGTAGAGTTATTTAAGTTAATGTTAGGAAATGAATGATTTGTCTGTGATTTCGATTTCACATATGAAAAGAATGCTTTAGGATTGGTTTTAACATCTTTGGCGAGATTTTTTTCGAAATTTCGTATTGCAATTCTGCATAATGATTTGTTACGCGCTTTGCAATAATCTCGGTTCGTTGTATCGGTTTGATTTGAAATATATTTTCCATATTTTAACCGTTTTTGTTTCAAACTTTCGATGATTGAAGAATTGGGTCCATTTTGAATTCTTTCTCTTTGCTTGAGAAATCGAAGAGATATTTTCATTTATGCTATACATCAGCTTTGCATAGAAAGAGTCCCATAATTTCTCGGAGGTGGCAGATGAGGAATATGTTAGTGTTTCTAAATCCTTACAAATTTTATTATAATTTCTTTTCCAGTATAGATACTTTTTCGTTTTCTTTGGTGGTGGTGTAAGTTTTGTTTGTAAATCGAAGAGTAGGAGATTGTGATGGTTTTTCATATTGGTGACGAGTGGATTTTTGTGGATAACATGTTTTCTTCAGAGGAAAACACAAGATCAATCGTTGTTGGAATTTGGTTATGGCAGTGGTAGGTTGTTTTAAAGACGTGTAGGTACATATAAGATTTGCGAATGCTTTCAATAAAATCTTTGGATTTGGTAGAGCGTGGTATAGGAGTTTTCGGATCTTGCCAGTTTACAGGACAGGATAGTTAAAATCGCAAAAATCCAAAAGAATTCTACAACTATGATGATAATTCTGAATGAGATCAGTATTGAATACCACATCGAATTTTGATAATCGAAATAGCGAACAGTATAGCATTTTTAGCAAACTGTAAACGGATTTACTTTAAAGGAAGAAATTGTTGCCGGAAGAAAAAGTTGCGAAAGTTGCGATTTTAATTTAAATATAAGATGCAGTTTAATGATTTAAAGTTTTCTTTAAAACAATATATTTATTTTTTCAATTAAAATAGCACAAAGCTTTTCATACGTCTGTACATCATCAGGTGCATAAAAAATATTATTATTTGCGACCAGTGAGAGAAGGTATTTCCCAATTGGCATAAATCTTGCTGCGTCGGCATAAAATTTAGTGAGAACTCTCTCTAATTGCTGTGGAAGTTTCTGGCTTACTAAAGTGCAAGCTCGAAGTGACAGCTTCTGACGTTGAAAAAATGTTCTTACCCAACCAGAACTTGCCCTGAAGGCTGGGTTATGTGGTTGTATTAACTTCTAAGCTTTTTCTGTGAGAGCCAATGTAGACACGGGAAAGTGTAGATCTCGTAAAACTAAGAGCCATTTTATAAGTGTTTCGTCTATTTCAGTTGGATAGCTAAGCTTTCGTCCAGCACCTTGCCACTTCTGCCTCTTCTTCTGTCTGACGATTCCTTGGACTGTCGTTCATTTAAACCAAAGCCCCTTGCTGTTTCGTGATGATTTTCGCTGGTTGAATAGTGTAAACGAATCTCAGCCTTCTTTTGATTAGTAAAACGTCGACGGGTGTTATTAGGAGAACCGAGGTTATCATTTGCTGGCAAATTAAAATATGCCACGACTTGTGATTCGTATGATTTATAGTGGTCAACCATTTTCCAAAAATCATGTTATTTCATTATTACTTCATTAGCTTTTTCAAGAGTGTATGACTTCAAAGGTCTACCAACAGGATTTTTCTTCGCTGGCGGTTAAAAAGAAAGCAAAATAAAATTTGAATCTTTAAAATAAAGTTAAGGAAAAATGGAAAAATTTCGTGCGTATTCATTTGTGGAAAAATCATTAAGTTCTTACCTCCAACGTATACGTCATCGTTGTTATGGTCTTTTTCTTTCGTCGGTTTGAAGAATTTTGAGATTGTAGCCTGTACTTTCTTTTCTTCTTGTTGTAAAGGCCGTTTCAAGTAATTGTGCAAGTAAGTTTGGGTCGCCATCTTAGCACTTGTAATATTCTTTTGAACTCTTTTATAAAAACCAAACCAAAATAAAAGCGATGGAATCATGGATCGAATAAAAATCAAAACATTCGAAAAACACTGCAATGGGTTCTCGCGTTGGTCATCATGTTTACAAGAGAATGACTGGGATGCGGAAATTGGAAGCTGCCTAAAAGCTTGTCACGAAACAAGACCCGGTGCTCTCGTCAAAGACAAGTATGCGATGGCTTTGACTTTCAATGGCAAAACAATTGGCCATGCCCAAACTTTATTTTTTTCTTGAAAAAGGTGACAGCCTTGATGTGAAAATAAATGGATCGATGCGTTATTCACGTGATCTGGACCAAGGAGGTATGAAGCTTCCTGGTACTTTCATGTTTAGAACATTGGATTCCGAAATATACAACAAGCTAGAAATTCTTGTACAAAAGGCCATGGAACAATATAAAAATAAACTCAAGGAGATGGAGGAGAAAAAAGAAGAATATTGATTCGAATTTTTTCTAATTTACTGCGTATGAATTTATTTTCTCCTAATTATTAACGCGTGATTGGAAATTCAAAGTGCCATGCGTTAAATTAGAGAATTTACGGTAAAGTAATTTATCACGTGTTCGATTTTGTAATTTCGGACCTCATGTACCAAAGTTTATTAAACCTTATCTTTTTGTCCACCATGTTTTTGTCATCATTGAAAAGTTCAATGCATCTAACATTTATATATGCATTTATTTTTAGTCACGAGATTCGTCAATTTACACCTTAAATATTAAAATTAGAAAATTTATTTATATATCTCTTTTCTTCGTGTTCAGGTAAAGTCGTTGAAATGTTTTCTATCAATCAAATAGTTATTTCCCTGTTATAGCAACTTTCGGCTTCAAAATCTTACTTAGAGTACCCTTAAGAATACAGGCCGAAACGCAATAAATTGACTGCACTAATTGTCTTTGTCTTGAACATTAAAAGATTGACAATCTTCATAGCGACACACTTATGTGTGTTATTTTATCGTATCTGAATATCTCAATCCTAACAACGATATATTCCTTTTATGATTGCAGTTTTGGGTGTTTTGAGTTTTGTAGGTGAAGAAATCTTAAGCGCTGGGAGATTGGATAATCAAGTCTATGCTTTTATTGCAACAACAACTTGACTTGTTAAATGTTGTTTTTGTTAAAATGTTTTTTTACATATGTGTTACAAGTAATATAGGTAGGAGAGTGAATTTAGGAAGAATTGTCATTGTATTTTAGTTGACGTGTTTGTTAAAAAGTGTGTTGAATTAGATAATATCTGTCAGGCATTTTTTCTATCCATATGACTGTTGAATTTTTTAGATGATTATGGTTTTCTTTAATTAAAATTTCAAGATTTTATTAAACAAGTATATATTATATATATATATAATATGGAAAATGATGGTTTAGAAGAAACCAGTTCTCCGACGAGTAAAAATGTAGCAACCGTCAAGAGCAATATGCCAAGGAAGAAAAAACCAAAAGTAAATAAGAACAAGAAAATTGGTCCGCAGAAACAGAAAGAAGTTATTCACACTTTTTTAAAACGTTCAAAACTTTATGAAATTCGTAAATTATCAAGACGCATTTCTGTATTAAATAAGGTTAATGCAACTGAACAGCAAAAGGCAAAGAATGAAAGGAAAATGTCAAATTTACGCATGGAAATCAAAGCAATGAAAGAAATCATGATTGATAAACTTACTGAAAAGTTAGTCAATGTCTTTAAGGGACTGGACAATGATATCAACAAAGAATTGTGGAGCGCCACTGCCAGCAAGGAGAGTGTTGATAAGAAACTCCAAGAACTCTCTGAAAGTGACGATGCAAAGAAGTTTGAACAAATTGCCTGCTTAAGGATGTTTTCTTCAAAAGATATTGTTGAAAGCCTACGCAAAATTGAAGCCGGGAAGAACTTGAAGAAAATATCTAGGAGATTTAAGAAGAGCAAGAAAAAAAACCCGGAAATGAAATCTGTTGTAGAGAGGAATTTAAGCGACAGTGGAAGTATTGAGAATTTAGAGCCACAGAACAATATGGATCCAAATGAAAAACATGACAGATTGGTATTGGAGGGAAAAATTGCTGAAACAATTTGTAAAGTTGATCGAGATTATTTTCCATTTAAAAAAGAAGAGACGCGAGAGGAAAAGATAAGGATGCACACAGATTCTTTTTTTCTTCATAAATCGACTGAAGTGTTTTCCGATGAAGAGGATGAAATATTTTCTGTGTCTGGTCAATTAAAGAGCGAGCAAGTCATCAACAAAATCAAAAGAAATCGCATGGGGCAGCGCGCTCGCAAGAAAATTCTTAGTAAAAAGTACACTGGGAAATACTTGCAAACAAAGAAACCTATGATTAAAAATAATCAGAAATTGACAAAAGTTTATGATACAAAAATGAAACAGAAAAGAGACATCACTTTAGACGTGGAAAATTTGCATCCGTCATGGCAGGCAAAAAGAAAGATGAACACAAAACCTGTTGTTTTTACTGGGACCAAAATCATTTTTGATGAATGAACTCACATTGTTTGTTGTGTGATATTTTCACTTCTTATTTGTCATGGTTGTGTAAAAGGCAATATCGTAAGAGAGGTTTATTTGAAAAACCTTGATACATACCTTAGCCTTTTTTTAATATATTAGATATATAGTTTTTATTTGTATGCATTTCTCTTTCATGAGTGTCTTTCTATATAATATATTATTTCATAATATTTATTAGTTTTCAAAGAAACAAGTATGTCTACTGAGACAATAACTGAATTACAGCAAGCTAGAGATGCTCTTCGTCAAAATATTCTTGATGTGGATGAAACCATTAAGAAATTAACTGGACGAGACCCATCTGATACATCAAGGTAAATATTATTTTTCATTAAATTTGTATTTTTTGATTGAAATCTTCCTTAATATGAATCCAACTCTTTTTTTACAGCTTTTAACTCTAAAATTGAAATTAACTCTTTTGACATAAATGCTAACCATTTGTAGAATAAATAAAAGTAACTTTTTGCGCAATAAATATTGTGAATATTTTAGGAATTCATTGGGTAGACGGGTCCAACTAAAGCGCCATTCATACGGCGGTGATAGAACCAGTAATCATCAACCACCTGCAAAGATCTCGAATTTAGAAAGAAGAAGGTTGCTCCGCCATTACATTATATATAATTGTTATGTGAGCTGTAGTTGTTTGCTTCATTAAGTCGTTGTGTTTTTAAGGGATTTTTGAAAGCATCTGTGATAATAAAAGTATGGTTGTCATTGCATCCAAGTTGTTTGTTTATTCGTTCTTTTAGATGGGGTACCGGCTCATTCAATCGAGGCAAGAGATTGGACAGTGGGGGTGAAGAACAAGAAGAGACAAAGGTTAGTCCTTCATTTCTTTTTCTCCATTGAAATTTTTACCTCAAAGTAGTGTAACTTCTACAAAGTGTACAAATACATATGATCAGTGCAGTGGAACTTAAAACAATAAAAGTTTGATATGCAACACCATGAAAATGATAGCCTTGAGTTGTAATTTCCCTTTAATTCTTTGTAATTAAAATCTGAAAATTTTCGAAAATTTTTTCTTCTTTCCCTCTCAAAAACTATATCTTTTAAGGCTGGTATAGTTTGGATAGTGGAAATTTAAAAAACCTGACAATTTTACACATTTTTCTAAACCTGTATGCCAAGTTTCTTCCAAATCGGTTCGTGTGTCTAGGAGGGATTTGATTACATAAACTGATAGGCAAACCTACAGACAAAGAAACAAACTAAAATTATTATAGTAATTGTTAAAGGATGGTCATATATTCATGGTCATATATATTATTGAACACTTTTATTTTGTGTTTTTTACTAAATGGTTGGTATAAATCGTTTTTGCTGTGACATCTTTGGAAGCACCTTCTGCAGTCTGTTTCTTGAATATTTTGTTTGCGTGTGGCGAATCGCACGCCATAAATATATTTTAATAGCCATGGCGTACGATTTTTCAAAATAAAAATTGGGAGTTGTTATTTGATTTTAAAGTGTTGTATACATCTATCTACGAGATTTGCACCTCACCAATAACTAAATCTTTATTTGAGCTTTTTTTACAGGTAGAGATTTTTTGAGGTTTGCTTACCAGAAAACAATTGAATTCACTGATATATATGAATGAACGTTTCTTTGTGTTTTGATTTTTTTTCTCGAAGCGAATGCACCATAGTTATTCTGCATTTTAAAGCCTCTTTTCATTGAATATTGTAAACAAAACTGAATGTTTTGTGTTTTGATTGCAGCATATCTTAAGCGGATTAATTTTCGCGGACGTAGGTTTTTGTAGTTTTTGTGCGGATTTAATATCGCGGACGACCAAAGTTTATGTTATTTCGCGCGGATTTAATTTCGCGGACGACCATAGTTTGTGTTATTTTGCGCAGATTTAATTTAATTTTGGTAAATTATGGTCGTAAAAGAGGGAGCTCAACCATAGCTACTAACACTGCCGTCACAAACACAACAAAAAAACGCGAAGTAAAATTGAGAGTTTGAAGTTTTAGCAGCGATTAATTCGGCTAGATAAGCATGATAGGTGGAATATTCAGTACCAGTACCCCCGAGAAGTGAGAAAATTAATGGGGTAAAAGTACCATGTTCAATGTCCATAACACGCTGGTTATAGTTGCGTTTTTTCTCTTGCTCGTGTTTTCGTAGGATGTTTTCAATAGCAACATCTTTAGCAGAATCGCAACTAGCATTAGTGACCCGAACCTCAAAGTAAGCATTTTGGCCACGTCTACAAAACCTTCTGGCCCTTATGTCCAGCCTTGCTTCGTCACCTTTAATTGTGCTCTTCGATAACTCTTCACCTGTTATTGGTTGCAGCGGCGGCTCTAACTCTAATGTCGGTGCACACTTTTTTAAGTAGATTCACTTCAAAATCTCAAATTTCATTGTGTCTGCTTATTACAAATCCCCCTTGCTTGCAATTCAAAGCATGGTTTGCGTTGAACTTTTCTTCGCAAGGACATTGGGAAGGCAGTGCGTCCA
Organism: Candelabrum cocksii; assembly: GCA_963930725.1. Lineage (NCBI taxonomy): Eukaryota > Metazoa > Cnidaria > Hydrozoa > Anthoathecata > Candelabridae > Candelabrum > Candelabrum cocksii. The sequence goes on along the minus strand of OZ005666.1, from coordinate 11,238,556 downwards.
TGGTTCGATTAAATCGAAGGCAGAGTGCATCTCGGAACTCCCCCTTGTTTAGGTTGAAACCGTGTTCAGCAAGAGGAAGAACACTTAGCCAATTGGAAGCCCCTTGTCACTTTGTTTGTTGAACAACTCTCAATGTTTCGGGTGTAAGTGTGTTCTCCACTTCTTTAACTTTCATTTTAAGGATTACTTCCTTGGTTTTATTGATATCGCGTTTCTTTGATTTCATTTCTTCTGCATCTGGTAAAGAGTTACCTTGTAATGCCATAATCGCTATAAGTGGAGCAGTGACTGATCTCAAGTAACCATATTCAATAGGTGCTTTTTCTGTAAAATTTGGAATACCTAAATTGCCATGTTTTATCGGTAATCTAAATATCTAAAATAGTTTCATATCTTGTTCTGTTATTGTAGAACCAAATATTGATGGAAGAAGTTTTGAAAATTTTGCGTCATTAAGGGGTGTTATAAATTTCTCCATTCCTTCAATTGTTCATAAAAAGTAAGTCATGCGGTGTTGTTCGCCATGAATAAAGGCCGAAAATGCGGCATGTGGCTGAGTTTTCGCGAATTCAGAGAGTCTTTCGATCTCCTTACACCACTCGTTGACTTTGTTCGATACATATTCGGCTTTAAATGATCTGCTACCAATCGACGCACCAAGATGTCGCTTCCCTTCTGTGGTAAATTTCATATCACTACCTTGGAATAATGTCTTTGCTCGATCTAGACTATTTGGATCTTTGATCATCAACCAAGATTTCCCGGCATTGACATGTTACCCAAATTTTTGACCTTCCGTTATAACCGTATCTCACCAGGATTTCAGATTTGACAATCGACCAGCTCCAGTGGCATCATCGGCAAGCCACACCTGTTTTACATCCGATGCTTTAGTACTTAATACATTGAGCAGAACTGTCGTATCTAGGCCATAAAATGACATTGCTAGATTATTGTCACCTTGGGTGGTGCCCTCCTGGGAAGATAACTCTTGACCTCCTGCAATTATAAGACAGGAGGGTATGCGATAAGTGTTGATCAGTACAATAGAGAGAGGAGGACAAATATATCTGATGTTGTGAAGAGCGACTTGTCGGTTGAGCGTGTTAAAGACGTTGCTAGCGTCTACAAGGATAACGCCATCGGTGTCATCGGCATCATATCTTTCATAGTATGGATGGCTGCTTCAGAACCTCCCTCCAGTCCAGTTGATGCTTGCAAAGGGCCAGCTGTGTCTTGTATCTCTGGGTTTAGCACCCAACCTATGGCCTTCCCAACAATACGTCTCAGTATCTCTCCTATGCCAATGGGTCTTATACCCGGGTTTTTGTTGAGCGGGATGAGTCTGCAAGTAACGTATGCTTCTAAACAGGTAGGATCGATGGGTATAGTTGCGACAATCCGAGCAAATACGGCAATATGTTCTCTTAATGTTTTGCCTTCCGCTTTAAAATTGTTACTACAAAGTATACGCCTGTATTGTTCCGCTTAAAACTGAGATGGTCCAGCGGCACCCTTTGTTAGCTTCGCTGCCAATCTAATGGTATCCTCGTCAATACTATCGAAACTTCTGTTTATTGGTTGTAGTGGACCATTCAGCCAAGTGTTTGGTTGAATGGGCGCTGGGGTAGGGTGTTTGATTTTCAATTCTTTGACTACTTCCTCTGACGTCTCAAGAATCCCATTATCGCTTTCTTCTGACAAGAACTTGAGTGCTACATTGATTTTACCTTTTAATATAAGACCAGAAAGTATTCGAGCTGTATCTTTTTTACTTCTATGTTTTGAAGTGAGTAATTTTCGCTGAATGATATCTCCTTCCTCTATTAATTGGTCTATTTTTCCAGTATCCCAAAGGTCTAATTGTTCCTCTAGCTTTTGTATGTGGTCTTTTGATTTACTCATCCTGGATGGCTTTTGGAGTAACAGGCTAGGAAGTAACATGAAAGCTTTTAGAGAAATACTTCGCAGGTTTGTATTCCTGTTAAATTGTTCCAGCCAAAAAGATAATAGTTTTATAAATCTCTTTCCTTGTTTACCAGTTGGAACCAGAAACACATTTTTTCTCCAGCTTAATATGCGCGAGTAAGCTTTGTCGATAAGGTTAAAAAGGCTAAAAAAAATTTCTAATTACATACCGGTTATTACCCACCCAAAATATGCCATTTAAAAGGATTTAAAACTTTAGTATACATTGCCAATTAAAACTCCAGGTCGGCTGAGTGACTCTTTGATGTAATTCATGGTGAACATTTGATGACAACGCCAATCTCTACCGACATTTTAATGGCTGGTTTGACAAGTAGAGACTAAAGTTTAAAATTTTGTAAAAATTAGCAGTTCAATGTTTTTTTATGTCGTGCGATAATGTGCGATTAACAGCACGCGCAAATCGATTTATAGCGTGTGTGGGCACGTGCGCGTGCTTCACACGTGTACTCAAGAAACAGACTGCTTCTGCAATTTGTTATTTTGTATATTGGTTTAGCCTGCTGTCCACTCATCGGTTGTGGTTACTGGTGGAGTAGAGGCTATTCAGCCTCTTAAGGAAGATAAGGAAACGAAAACGAGGTAAAGACATCAGCGTCACTTCATACAATTCTTTGTGTCTTATTAAGTATAAATTCATATTTGGGTCATTCCATATCAATTCACCGAATGGTCCCATGGGTACCACCTCACAGGCCCTAATTTTCTAAAAATAAACTTCAACAACACACTTGAAACTTTTTAACTATAAATAAAAATAACAACGTAAAATAATCTGAAGAATAAAAGCCACATTATTACTATTTTTCAGGAAAAATGCATCCGAGTTAAAGGGTTAAATTTGGGTGTTAACTAAGAGTATAGGTCTTTTACTTTTGGTTAATGATAGACTATATATAGAACCTCCAACATGCAAAATTTCATAAAAATTTTCAACTGTTACACTATTTCCTAGGCTCACTAAGTGAATGTAACTTTTGATCTTTTTCAAAAAAGTCATTTTTCAACAGGCTGCTGCAAGTGTTAAGTCACTTTTAATGCTTATTTTTTATTTTTACCACAAGTGGTTACCCCAAGTAAACAAAAGTAACAAAGCTTTGTAACAGATTGCCTGTAGTTGTGGAGCTACAGTACGTCAAAGTTTGAAAAGACCCCCTAAAATCTGCAATATTTAGCAACTTTGAAGCACATTAACTCCATTACCATTTGAGAACAGCCAAAAACAGCCACAAAAATGGGTTATTTGGGTGAAAAACTATTGGTATACAAAAAATCAGGTGATCATCTACTTTATTTGCAAAGTTATGGGCTGTTGAATATAAAAAAAATCTACTGTCTGCTCGCGACACCCAAATTTTGCTAATTTCGTGCAAAACTGATTCAACCATAACTTTTGAATGGATTGGTCAATTGAACTGAAATTTTCAGGGTTGTGTTTTCTCCATAATATCTGTATGTGGTCAAAATTTGAAGCAAATCTGAGGTGGTACCCATGGGAACTTTTAAAAAATTTGGTGATTTTATATGGAATGACCCATTTATCAATTGCATTAAAATAAATTTTTTAAAAAGGTCAAATCAAATATTGCAATGCTCCTCGGTTTTTTATTCAATATCGATACCAACATAGTTGCTACAACATATTGTGAAGTTGAATGCTACAATCATAAATGTAAGAAACTGCTTTTAATTTGTAAAGGAATCGCCGTATGTTTGGCTTGTTAGTTGGAACCTTGAAGAAGTTCAAAAAAGATAGCCAAGTGAAATCTGAACAGGTGAGTGAACTGAAACTTCAGTTATAATTTGTTTGTATATATATTTGTTTGTTTGTGCCAATATACCGTTCCATGCCATCCAGTTTAACATCCTTGGTTTCCCCAGTAATTGTGTGTTGGATCGCAGCATTATGTCTTCTTGGTCTGATTACTTTCCTTCATTCTTCATTCTTGTGCAAGGTTTCTGTTGATGTACAGCTTTTCCATGTCGTGTTTTATGTTGTGGATACAACACTTTCGTTGACCACTGAGAGGAAGCTTTCCACCAAAGTTTTCAATTATCTTCCTTGGCCAGCACTTCTCATCCATATGTTGTGTATATCCAAACCAACGCAGACGGTTGCCTCTAGCAACATCTTCCACTTCCTTAACTCCGAGCATTTGTAACAGATCCATCTTATCATCAAATTATCACTAAGAATGAGACAGTTGACATTGCCATATCTACTTTTCACCAAAACTCATGAAAGGAATTGGAAGCCTCAATTTCATTTTATTTTAAAATTCAAATCAAATTCTGTTATTGAGTAAGAGAAGCACAATGATCTTCATCGAAACAAAACAAAAAATTGGTCTTTTGCAAATGTGAATAAATATAAATGTACTTAACCAAGCTGACTTACTTCAAACTAGCTGTGTGACTTTTCTATGTTTGTTTTTTACCAGGAGCACATGCAGGAGCAAAAGTTGCACAAGATTGAAGAGCAAGTGCAGAAAGAGAAGGAAGTAGCACTGGTCGAACGTAAGGAGCTGTATCAATCAAGAAGAACGAAACAAAGAGAACTGCAACAGTTGGAGTTCAAGCTTGAAATGGCAGAATTGGTACTACTAACTGAGCTAACTCATCAGGAAATATCAAACCAACATATATTGAGTTTTTCTAGGATTTTTATATGTAGTCGCACAAATCATTTTTTAAAATTGTTTAAGATCTTTGCACCCAAATAACATTCCATTAATAAGCCTAGTGTCAAAGACCAATCTTTCGGTTGAAAGTGTCATGAAACTCTGTTTGTTCATCCAATATGTAGGAGACCATTTTGAACATTAAAATACACATATCAATCAGCCAAAATGCAGATATTCTCAAAGATTTTATTAGTCAAGCTAAAATGTAACTTAATGAATCAAAAATGAATGAAAATAAGTGGGAGTGGCCTGAAGTGGGTTGGGGTGGCCTGGAGTGGGTTGGAGCGCAAAATGGTAAAGCCCATTTATTTTTTTGGGGTAGCATCGCCCAAGAATTTCTTGTAACATGGTATTGAATGAGTGTTGATGTTTAGACAGTGGAACTGCGCGGCCATTATGCGAACATCAATGAGTACATTCAACTGAAGTCCACACCGAGAGTGTTCTACAAACCAGCCGAACACAACAAGCAGACATCTAATCTGCTCACTGACTCTCGAAAGAATATGCAAGGTGAGTGTGATTTTAATGGCAGTATTTAAATTGCCTTTGTTGATTTAAGGACAGGAGGGCTAAGAAGATGATTATATTTTCAAAGTTGTACTCAAACAATCCTTTCCAAACAATTCTTTGTAATTCAAAACCTTACTAGTCATTTTAAATTTTGCAGTAATTTGTATTGTCTTTACATTGTGCCAAGATTTGAACTTCTATATGGTATAAAAATTTGTTGAGTTTTGTTTTTCACCTTCAACTCAACACGTTTTATGAATTCTACGATGCAAGATTCTGATATTATATATATTCTAGATAACTTTCCCATTTTTAAAATACTTCCGCCAAATCATAGAGAGTTTTTAAGGATGGAAGTTGGTCATTTGCCATTTTCTAACTTTTCAGATTGTCTTGAGCAACGACTTAAGGAAATTGAGATGTTTGGTGAGATGGAAGTAATCAGCAAACCTCGATCCATTATTAAGAAAGATATGGCTGTTGTCGTGGAAGCCAAACCAACGGGGCGAGACCTGTTTGCCGAAGATGCTGACAATGAAACTAGAGAAGATGACACTGAGAAGATGTCGGAGCATGAGGTCATGGAAGAAGAGAAGCCGGATGAGAAGAACGAAGAAGAAGAGAACATTGCTGAAGTTGTAGCTGACGAGAGCGATAAAGTTGCCACAACGTTTGATGTTGTCGACGAACGAATTGTTGAATTGAACAACGACATCTAGGTAAGTATGCTTTTTAAAGTGGAAAAGACTTTTAATCTTTTATTTCTCAAAAAAACAATTTATCCAGAGGATACTTTGTGTGTGTTTTAATGATTTGACTTCCCCCGGGAGGTGGTTTGTGTTGAGGGTTTAGAGTACAGCCAAGAGAGATCACAGACTGTGGAATAAAGCTATTTTTGTTGTACATTTTACCACAACGTTGAGTATACAAAAAATAGACATACGTTTTGTTTGTTTCTGTCGTTTACGTTCGATAAAAGCTGTATGTTATGTTTTAAACGTGTAGAGATGGCTGTCTAAACACAGTACTGTATTCGCTAACTTTTTTTGTTAGTTCCCTTATTTTATTGTAATTTTAATTCAATTGCTACTTTAGTTCAGTAATTTTTGTTGACGGTTCTTTTGTGTCGAAAATTCTCAGTGTCAAAGTTTCTTTGCAAACTAACAGTTTATTTAGCAATGAAACATTCCTGTTGATTCCTTTTCTAGTGATTATTGTTATTTCGATAAACATAGTGTTCGACCAAAACCTTTATATCAACATTCATTCTTATAATTATCTCTTAAATGTTGATTAGTTATGTTCAAATGGTATCCAGTAATAAATAATCGATTAATCTACCTGAGGAAAATACAAGGATACAAAGTTTTTGCCTCCCAGCACACCAGAAAATTATGCTTTCTGGGCGGGGCGATTGTTGCTACGGCAAGCATAGGGGTATGTTCGTGCCAGACCTCTTCGATGGACGTTCACTATCCTCTTGAACGCTTGTGGTCGTTTTATGATGAGAAAGTTGTTCACAGCAGTTTCATGAGATTTGGCAGGGCTTCTTTTACGGTGATTGCTTCTTTCTTTAGTGTGACATATTTTTGCGATGGTAGATTTGAACATTGTGTTAACTGTTTGAAAGTGATGCCAATTTGAACATATTTTATTGGCTGATTAATGAAATTTACAAATTTTACAAAAAATATATTTATATATATAAATATGCCTTTGGGGTACAGGATATTAGTTTACGTTGAACACTTCTTACTTGTGACAGGTTGTTTCGGTGATGTGTGACTACAAATACTCACTTTTCAATCTCGACCGTACAACCGATCAGTATAAAAGTAAGAAATCTGAGGTGTGTTTTTTTCCTGAGATTGAGATGAGATTGCAATTTCTAACTTCATTTCTTTGATTGATTTAAACAGGTGACATTCGTTTCTTTTCCCCTCCTTTTTTGCTTTTCAATGTTTTGTAATAAACAATAGAGTATGTTATTCCAGTGTCACCAGCGATCTGCCGATAAGTTCAAATCGCTTTGTTCGATCAATGGTGGCGTGTTCATGAAGATCGCACAGCACATTGGATCGCTTGACTTCCTCTTTCCGAAAGAATATACAGAAACGTTGAGGTGTTTTCAGAACAAAGCTCCAGAGAGCAGCTTCAAAGATGTTCGACGCGTCATTGAGTCAGAGACGGGATGTACTATTGAGGAGATATTCTTGGAGTTCGACAGAAAGTCTCTAGGCTCAGCATCTTTAGCTCAGGTGAATGGAATTTTTTTTCTGTCAAATTGAGCAATTTGAAACGTGTATTTTTTGTATCATTCATGCCTGGGAGGATAGAAAATGAAGAATTGACCGCAGGTATAATTATGATCAGAATTAATCATCGGAAAAATTGTCATTCTTCAAGAGTAAGACATGTCTAACCAAGGTTCCTTATACCTTTAGGTTGTTTAATGAATAGGGTCAAAGAAGTAATTATTATCTTTGCTTGAAAAGCCTTACATATTGACCGTTTTTCTATGAAATTTGTAAGCGAAGGTGATGAAATTGTTAAAAGGACAGACATTTGACGCGTAGCTAGTAATGAAAGGAGATAATAGATTTATACATATTATTCATTGTATTAGGTTCACAGGGCTGTTTTGAAGACGGGGGAAGTCGTGGCTGTGAAGGTGCAGCATCGCACTGTCAAGAAGCATGCTTTTGCTGATGCCAATGTCATTGAGGTAACCACTTCTTTATTTGATCGTAAAATGGAATTTACGTAAATCAATAAATAAATTTTTCATTATCTAAACAGCTTTTTCCTGTTTCTTTGTAAATCTCCTTTTTTAATATCAACATTAAAGTTTTTAATTATATATATAATTTCTTTTCTACTTGTTTTCTATCTTCTAGTTTTTTGTGAAAGTTGCTTCGAAAATCTTCACTGAGTTCCAATTCCAGTGGCTGGTGGACCAAATCAAGACCAATCTCCCTCTAGAAACAAATTTCTTGAACGAAGGGAAAAACTGCGAGAAAATGGGTGACATGCTCAATGGCTTTTCTTACCTTAAGGTTTGTAATGTGGGGGAATTTTTATCAGACATCAACCAAAAAAATTTACTTTGGTTAGAAGTAGTTATATAAATAGTATAGTTCAAAATAAGAAACACAGTCTAGTTAACAAAAAATATATACAAAACTTACGGAGATATTGTTGTTGGTTTTTTAACGAGGTTCCCAGAACGCTCATTAAGCATTATCATGAAGACATACTATTTTAGTGTATTTATTTGCTAAATTAAAATACTTTCAGCTTTTCCAACTTTGACTTTGCGCTTCAAAAAAATATAATAAAAGACAAATAATAATATTTCAAAACTTGAAATCTCTTTCTCTTGGTATTCATTGGACAGGTGCCAACAGTGTACTGGAAACATTCCACGAGTTGCGTCCTGGTGATGGAACATTGTGAGGGTGGTATAGTGGATGACGTCAAATACATTCAAGAGCATGGGATCAATGTTAACGAGGTAACTTTTTCTTATCGTCAATTGACTCAATACATGATATTTGAAAAGCAACTGTGAAACCACATTTCTTGTGGTCTAAAATGTTTGTATGTTGGAGGTGCATGAAAATGTAGATATATTTTAATGACATGGCACCAAGGGATTATAAACGTCATTTCTTAGACATAGAAATTTATAGAGGTAATTAATTGTATTAGACTATGCATGAATTACTGCTATCCAGTTTTATTTTGTACAATGTTATATTATATGTCTAGTTTTAACCTTCAACTTTAAACGGATTTTTAGAATAAATTATATTTCAATAACTAAATTACTTATTATAAGAGTTAAATACTTTTTATAAGATGATAATGATCATAATGATATATTTCTATAGAGTTCATTTTATGTAGATTTCCGCAAAGCTTAGTACATTATACAGTGAGATGATATTTGTGCGAGGGTTCATTCATTGTGATCCGCACGCGGGAAACATACTCGTGCGAAAAAACAAAGAATGTGGTACGGAAATCATTCTGCTTGATCATGGACTCTATCAGGTAGGCATTTAAAAAAAAAAATTTTACATATCCTAATGATTTTTTTGACAATTGTAGACAAATTGATATATTGCATTCTTATCTCTGAAAATCGAAATTTCTCGACACTTAAGGCGTTCTCTTCAGACACTCTCTGACCAAGTGCGCCTGGCATACTGTAATCTATGGCAGAGTCTCATCACCGCAGACCTTAGCGGCATCAAAACAAGCAGCCAGACGTTAGGCGTAGGAGAGTATTACGGACTGTTCGCTTGCATAGTGGCCGGAAGATCGTGGGAGAGTATACAATCTGGAATACAGAATCAAGAGATGACGAACAAGGAGGTAAAGCTTACAATAATACAAGAGCACTGTTATCGATGCTCCTGCAAAAACCTCTTAGTACATCGTGGTTTATTTGTTCTTTGATTCATCTCTACAAGGATGTTGCTGATAAAAGTACTTCGATGTCAACACAAAATGTTTGATCGTCTTTGTCTTATTACGTTGCGATTAAATTGTACTGAGGGTGATAATAGCTTTCTTAGATGTTTGTTTTGCCTGTCTTCATGATATGCACGCCGAAAATCTTTAACAGTTCGGGGCGTTCTTTAACTAAAAGACCTTCTTTAATTAGATCGATGTCTTGCGTAAACACGTCTCTTGGCAACGAGCGGAAGTTGCTTAGGAACGGTATTGTTTTGGTGTGATAGAGTGGTGTACTGTAGTACACGAAGCTTGGTAGTTTGTTTAATTCGAGATTGTTGCCGATTGACGAAGACCTTCTGCTTTTGTTGGTGTGATCATCGAAGTTGGTGCTCTGTATGGTGTTCGTTAAGCGATGCTCTTTATTGTTGCTGTTGCCCTGTAAGCAGGTCACCGCCGAGAAGAGCGTGGTTTTGTAAGCTTTCAGGAAGGCTCGGTTGAAGCTGCCGTAAATGCAGCAGTTGGCGATGGAGTTAACGTGAATGAGAAGGATGAAGGTGGCTTCTACTACGTGTGGTGGGTAGTAATCGGTAAATGTAAGCGACAGCCAGAAGAGTTGATTGGGGAAGGCCAACACCACGAACACCGCCACCATTAGGATGAACATCTTCATCATTCGCTTCGTCTGCTTGTAGCGCAGGATGGCTGTCTTGCTCTTCAATGTTTTGCGCCGACACGATCGTACGTACAACAAGTGGTTGGCGCTTAACAACTCTTGCACAAACATATGCTCTGTTTTCGACTTGCATTCAAACTCTTCGCTCATGACGATAATCTTCTGGTTCTGCGACTTGATTTTGCCCCACGCAAGAGCGTACAATGTTCCCATAACAACCGAAGGGATGAGGTACTGCAGGGAAAACAGCACCAGGGTGTAGATTTTTGGAGCTGCTGGAGTTCGGTACCAGTCCTCTTCGCACCTGTAGTGTCCGTCAGAGTAGCGATATGTCAGAGTGCTGGAGTAAGGTATGACCAGTACTAAAGCGAAAAGGTGGATACCAATCAACGAAAAACAAAACTTGTTCTTCGTCAATTTAGCTCGCCACGACGAGATGGCGATGTATCTCTCGATTGCTATGGTAACCAAGGAGAAGACGCTGGCGTTGTACGAGTAAGTTGAAATGGGCCAGGCTAATTTACAGGCCACCGGACCAAACGGGAACGGTTGTCCGCTGTTTAGTATGATAAGACGCATTGGTACGCTCGAGATCACATTCACCATGTCGCACACGGCCAGGTTCATTATGAGAACGTTGATGTGCGTGCGCAGGTCTTTGTTCTTTAGTAGGGTGGTCGCTAACAGGACGTTACCAAGTATACACGCCGAGAACATAACGCTGAACACGCATATTTCCAATGTGATCAACATTTCGCTGGGCTGTGTGTTTTCATTTAACGTTCAATAATCATTCAATCCACACGCAACTCAGCGTTAATTAGCCCGTTCAGTGCACCCCGCGTTCTATTATCTGCAAATAATCGGCGATTAATTTTAACTAAACCCGATGACGCACTAGCCATTCTGTACCTAGTGGTGAAGCGAGTGTTGTATGAGATGTCCCTGTCAAATGAGCTGTGCTGCTAATGGTTTTTTCACTGCATAAAATTCAAACCTCAAAATTGCCTATAATTGCACACTGGCAGTTGCTAGAGATTTAGGAGGATTTTTCAAGGCAACTCTAAAGATTCATGGTTCCAGAAAGACAGAGAAAAGAGGCATTAAAGATCCCAACACCAGTTGACTTGTTTCAGGGTCAAGAACGGTTGACTGAAACATCAAACAATGTTGTTACCGTGGTTATAATAAACCTCAATTTTCCGATGCCCTATAAAGTATTTGTTTTCCGTTTTTGATTGACAACATTTGAAGGAATCAAACAGTTCAAAGGAATGACATTGACTACGAATCAATGCTATATACAGTTCAATAAAATACTAGATGAGCAACTGGAGGTCAAGTAACATAAATGCGCCGGATTCGAACTGCAACAATAAAAATGAGATTTATAAAAAATTGTATTTATACAGTAAATGAAAAAAGCAACTTTGGTGGTGAGAAAATCATGTCGAGAGCCCGGGGGAGTCAAATAGAGAGGGTGATACTCTATCCTTTTAAGTTGTATATTTATATCTACTATACTCATATTCGTGCTTACATATACCAGGAGAAGCTTTTAAATGACCATCTTCATTTAGTTGAATGAGATCCAAACGAACGCTGTCCATCTGGCCGCCACCATTACCGAGGTACTGGAAAAGCTGCCAAGAGAAATGGTGCTCATTTTTAAAACCAACGATCTTCTGAGAGGTCTGGAAGGTAGGTTGGGCACTCGTACCCATACCTCGTTCATTACAATGTCACATTGTTGCCTGAGAGCTCTATATGCTGAACGGCTTTCGTCCACGTCCGCAATCTTCGACAAACTCGTGCTCTATTTTGAGTTTTATCGCAAACGCATTGGTCTTTGGTTGTACGAGGGATTGTTGTACTTATCTGCCGTTAAAGCGTCTTTTTATCGTGTTTAAATGGTCTGTATGATAAGATATTTTACTGTGCAGTATTTTTAATGAAACAGAATGTATTTTATACTGCCTGTTTTTATTTGTAATTAACTCAAGTTCAACTACTCGTAAACTATATAAATCCGTTTGTTTTTCCAATCATAAATCATGATGACCTATTATCATGTACTGGATTTAAATTTTAAGGTGGTTTCCCTAAAAATAATTAGAAAAATTCGATTTTTTTTGTTGTCGGTTTTAAATACTTTCAATACCGTAGATTACAAAAATAAACTTAGTTTTTAGAAATTTTACTAATAAATTGGTGTGTTTCATTATTTTTTAGGAAGAGGGTAAAAAAATTACCTTGACAACGCACATAGCAACGGAGCTATAGTTTATTTTGCTTCTCAAAATCATCAAAAGCTAGCGTATTTATGATAAGTGTGGCTTCTTGTTTCTATGATGTTCCGTTTCTAAAAGCTATAAAGCTTTTAATTTTTCTTACTTTATTTTTTAAAGTACTTTTTCTCAGAACAATATTTCCTGACTTTTGACAGGGATAACTTTTGAACCGCTATTTCAATTTCTATAAAATTTTAGACAGTTTTATGAGGCTTCTATTCATGTGCTGAACCAAAAAATAAAAAATATTTAAGTCATTAAATTATGCTAATTAGTCGGTTCCGCGGTAGCCAAATAAATATTTTTCAATATAATAAACTATACAAGTCAATTATGTTAGATATCTTAGGTTCAGCACCTTTGTCTAATGAAAACAAATAACTCCTGAAAATTTGAGTCTAATCCAATATAGCATTCTCGAGATATCTTTGACAGAAATTAAATCGTTTCCGGGTTCGTTAGTGCTAATTATTCAGGGAGAAATATATATAAATATATGTTTTTGCTTTATTTCATATTGTTAAATGATGTTTTACTTTCATCATAAGAAATGCAATATTTCAAAAATATATTTATTTTAGGGAAACCACCTTGAAGTTCTAAACATCTTTGCATGACTCTTCATGAGAAATTTGCGAAAAATTGCGACAAAAAATAATCATGTTATATTTAACTTGTATTCCGTGTTTTTTCTATTAGACTGGAGACATCTAGCCTCAATTTCCGTGAGTGCAATCCATCTTTTACTTCGCGGATTATCACTTTTCTTTTTACACGATTTAAAATAAAAAAAAACATTTCCTATGAAAGGTATTTCTACATTTTGTTGTTTGATGAATTTCAAAACTTTATTTCGTTTAGCAAAGATTTTCTCACTACATATATCAAGAAAGAACATAGTTTGCAAATCATTCGGAATAAAAAAACAACATTTGCATTTAAATTTGCATGAAATTCTGAATTCTTTCATAAGCTCAAAGGAATATCTAACAATAGTTAAAACGTTTTTCTGTCCGATAACTCCCTTCTTAATGCTTGAAGTTAATTTCAGCCTGTTTCTCCCACGCTTCTGACGTCACCTCCGAGCAATGTTCCTATTGAAAACTCTCGGTATAGAATCCCGCTTCTATAGTTACGTTAGTTTAGTTGAACTCTTGAGTCAGAGCGAAATTACAAGTATAAACATTCTGCAATCTTGCTGGCATTTTCATGGCATTATGGAATTTTGAACGTGCAGCATTCAATCGAAGATGAAATTCGTGACTGTGTGTATTATCTTGGTAATCTCTTTCCTTTCTGCAACTGCGAACCTGTTCACGTTTCTCGTAATTATGAAACGTGCACGATTACGTAATGTCCGCTCCAACAAACACGTGACGAATATTCTGATAGCGCATTTCGCTATAAACGTTACCTTCATTGCTCAGGAGGTTATACACTACGCATTGCCGCGCTATTGGCGAGAGTTGAACGATATCCAACTACTACCCTACCTCATCTATATATTCGGTTTGACAACGCTAGCCATCGATAGATTCACAGCCATAATTCACCCTTTCAAATACATCAACTTAAGCGTTTTGAAACAAAGACTTCTGCTCATTGCGAGTTGGTTGTTGGCCTTGTTTGTGTACACTTTAGAGCATACTCTCAGACTTGACTACAACAGAGCTTTAGACATCACAACCTCGTGTTCCTTGTTCTCAACAACGGTAGTTATCATTACCACAAATGCTATCATCTTTCGAACGGTCCAAAAACAGTCAAGAAGGATAAACGTTCTGGAGAGGGTCAATTTAAGTAAGTAAACTTTTTGATTGTTTCAAGATGAAATATTTTCTTAGTAAAAATGTTGGGTAATATTGTTTAACATCGCGTATAATGGTAGCTATACGACGTTAATACACATTTCAATTATCATTTTTTATCTCGCAAATGTCTATTAGTATTTTTGATTGATTATATAATCTTTGTGATGAACAAAAGAGATTTCAAACATAATGAAATCATAGTATAAGACGGGAATTTTTTTATGGGCTGTATAAGACAACATAACAAACCCCCCCGCTTGGCCCAATTTTACCACTGATTTTCATTGTAAATAGAAAGTGAGTGAAGACCTTATGGAGTAATGGTTGTTATTGAAAGATGAGCAGACGTTCATAATAAATATCGTCTGTTTGTCGTTGATATGAAAGAAGGCAAAGTAGCAAAAACAATGAATTATTAAGTTTAATGTTTACAAAAACTTCATTTCTTTTCATTCGCTTCTATCCATTATTTATAAACTGGTTTTATCTGGGATTGCCCTCTCTGCTTGCACAACCGGTTTGATATGGAGCAAACAGCATGCAATTCAATCGTCCTTAAGTTTCATCACCGAAGCATTATTGACGATTTTGTTTCTTTTTTCCCCTTCTGTAAAAAAAGTAAATGCACAATAATTATAGATATTACTATAATTAACTTTCGATTTTAAAATACTCAATTCCGTTTAAAAAATGGTATGTTTATTAGTTCAATTTCTTTAGCTGATCGCATAAAGACACGAATGCAAATCAGAGACGACTTAAGATTAGTCTACGCGTGTTTTGGTGCGGCTGTTACACTGGTTATACTAACAACGCCAGTTCTGATTGGTCGATTCTTTCTTGATGCAAAACGTCACGAAATTGTAATCGACGTGCTAAACATCATCGCCAGTCTCAACTCGTGGTGTGATCTGGCCTGCTTTCTGTTTTTCAACAAAACTTTACGAGTCGAATGGAACTTTGCAAGAAAACAATGCGTCCAAAAAATATTATTCTTTAAATCTTTCCGTAAATTTGATAGTAAACAATGAATACAAATTTATTTCAACAATAGTGAGTTGTTAGTCTATGAGAAACTCGAGGTCCAAAATTGGAAAATATTACGAAAGTTAACGCTAGAAAACTTTTGCAGAAAATGTTGCGGGAAATACATTTCGATATATATTGCACGTAATACAAGACGTGATATGGAAGTCATTTTAATCGGTGCAACTCGTGACTTCCCAACCGATAATGTACAATAAACCATTCCACTATCATTGACTAGCAGAATATATGAGCCTTGTCATGAGTATTTTCAGAAGAATCAGTGATGTCATCGACGCAGAAGTCCCTTTGAAGGATGTCAGTTCCATAAACCATCGCATTATCTGAAGCAGTCCTTTTAAGCAAAAAGTTGCTACAACTTGAGGTTGAAATACCTCCATAAACATGTATGATCTTTGCTTTGGTAAAATTGCCGTCCGGCCACCAAACATATTTCAAATATTTAACATCTTTCTCCGCAACTTTCACCTCGTAGTGCATACTTAATCTGTCATTATAGCAACACGATTCTTTCTGAACCTTAATAACACGCCTGATAAATTATTCGTCAAATTTGGCCCCCGGTAATAATTGTTTATTTAGAAAGTTATCCTGATTTTCTGCGCTGCAGCCGAAGACCACTTTTATCTTTCCAGGTTTCCGTGACGCGGATGAAACCATTACTCTTCTGAATCTGATTTGTTGGAGCACCTTGCGTATCCATTCTTTAACAATTTTCCATAAAGTTCGTATACTGTTTATGCAACTGTCTCTAATCAACAAACCTTCTGTACGACTTATTGCTTGCTTGATGTTGCTCTTCAGAGTTAGTGTTGAACGGAATGTTAGTGGCAGAACATAATGACCATCTTTGAAAGTGATCTCTTCATTCATTAACTTTAAGAATGTTTTGTCTTCCACTGACAAACTACGACCTCAAGAATCCACTGGAGCATTTTTCAGATTTGGTTCCAAAATGTCCATCTCATACATTTTTTGAAACACTCCGATCAGACTATTGTGGGCAGTTTCCGAAAATTAAAAATTCAATTTCTGCATTCTCGTAGGTCACAAACTGTTTGCCTATTTCTCTCAAGTATGTCCACTGCTGAAGATTCTTGTTTGGCGTTATTTCTTCGCTACTCGCAGGAAATTCCTTTTGAGTCAATCAATCAATTAATTATTACCAAAATATCATTTTTTGAGTGTAAGATACTGGTAGATCTTTCCAGCTACTTGAACTATTTACACTTCTGATTCATTCCGTCTCTGGTGGAATGCGAAGCCATGTTATTAGTCCCATTTAACGTGTTAATTGTGATATCAGTCGATAGGGCTTGAATCTCTAGCTTCTCTGTTATGCTCTCTCTTGCAAAGGTTTCTCGACTACAGCTGTCTAACATTGCGTACGTTTCCAATTCCCCTTCTCCTGTTTTGCTCTTGATTAGAACAACACAACCCATGAAGCATATGAGCTCATTGATCGCTTTTTGTGACAAGTTGCCTGATTTTCGTATCTTCTTCTTGTATGCAATCAACAAAATCGGCTTCTAGACAATTCTTTCGTCTGAGCTAAAGGCTTGTCGAATCCATCTATCTTGACACCGGTAACGTCTGCAACAATGACTTAATTACGTCTACAGAATTAAATGAATTCCAATGTGCATGATTAAGAATGTTGCGCAATTTTTGAAGAAAGATTGTAAAGCGCTGAAATGCTACAGAATCTGCTGATATAATTTGGTGGATTGCCGCATTCTCTTTGCGCGCTCGTACCCCTCATCAGGTGGAAGATAGATATAATTCTTAACTGTTTCTTTTGCATCTGCTGTACGAATCAATCTGGTTAATTGCCCTCGTGGATCATCAATCGTTCGTTCTACTGCTTCCTTAAATGTGGAGATGAAATAATGATAATCTAAGGGTTTGCCTGAGAAACTGTCAAAAACTACTTCAGGTGCTGATTGTTGTTTTACAAACTGACAAAGTAGTTCTTTTAGTTGAGGCCCATCATCTGGTTCTTTATTGCAGGCATCAATTTTCTCTACTGGGACTTCTCGTGATGGCTCTTTCTTTCTTAACACCAGATACACGATTACAATGATTCTGTCTATTTAGTGCTTTCTTTAAATTTACTATTAGCAAAAAATCAAAACAAAAACAAACCAATGAAAATGAACAAAATATGAACAATGAATAATGTTTATGAACAAAAAAGCAAGAAGTAATATAATTGTCTAATGGGTCGTTCATTTAAAAAAGTCCTTAATCGGTTTATGCTTTTTGCGGTTTATTTTGATTATCTCTAGTTTTTCTTTTAACGAAACAAGTGAGCTTCTTCTTTCTTCTTTGTTAAGCTTGTCAATTATCGATAATGCTTCTTCTTTGCTTGCATCAACCTCAGCACATCCTTCACCGACGTCATCCTCATCATTACTTCCAGAATCAACTTCTACGAGATCTTATCCAAATTCTTTCTGGACATATTCAGCAACACAATTTTGGAGTGAACTTGCTCTCCAATCAACCATATCGGCATAGATTGCTGGCAACGGGCTGCATGTTTCGACGTCGAAATCGATATATTCTTCTGCTGTCATGTCACATCCTAAATCAGCGGCAAGTTCCTTGAAAAGTGCTTCTTCACTTCCACTTTCTGTAATAATTCCACATTTAGCAAAACAGTTCTTATTATTGGTGACGCTAACCTCCTTCCAAGCACCCACTACCCATGTGATGGCTCGAAGAACATCGATTCCTTTTGTAATTTCTGAAGCAAGTAAATATCCTTTTATACGTGCAATGACGTAACTTTTTATGATTTGAAACTTTCAATAATTCCAGCATCAAGCGGTTGCAATCGTGACATTGTATTCTTTGGAAGGAATTCAATTTTTATGTTGCTATACATATCGATTAAAGACGGATGGTGAACAGTGGCGTTGTCCAAAAGCAACATAACCTTTCTCCCCTATTTTACCATTTTACGGTTTAAGGTGTGAGAGCCATCGTTGCCATAATGCGTAAAGACTCAAGGAAGAATAAATCTATGATGGTTGTATATGGACCAGAAAACATTTCAAAATATTGCTCAATGTTCCTCACGATCCCCAATATTGCCATTGAAGTCGAAGTGATTGCTAAAAGAGTAAATTTGGGGGGGGGGATTCCAGTTATACATAGTTTTGTTGGTGCGGAAAAACTGGTGAAATGGCTGGATAAAAATATTTCAGCGGTTAAAAATGAGCTGATGAATCAAACTGCCAAAAGTCTGAAATAGAAAAGATTTTTAAAATGCTTTTTGTCTTTGTCCGCTATTTGGAGAGTAAAAAAGAGTAAATATGCCTTTTCGTGTAAAAAATATTGTTTGCTAATTCGAGTGTCCGCTAATTGTTTGTCCGCTAATTAGAAACTTTTCTATCAGAGTTTGACTCACGGAGAATTTCGCCGGGGAAAAGGAATCTGTCCGCTAATTAGAGCTGTCCGTCTTTTACTAGAGTGTCAGTTAATTGGAGAATATACTGCAATATGTATATGAAAATACTTCCGTTTTAAGAACTCAACAAACAAGTGTCAATACTGTACTCCTTCGCGGTAGTCAAGAATGAATACTTTTAAGAGAAGTGTTAAATTGATTTTCGAATATGACTTCATGTTTTGGATGTACAGATAGTTTTGGATGGAGAAATAGAGAGGTAAGTTTCAACGTTTGTTTTACCGTTTTTCGAGACCCAATTAATCCTTGTTAAATTACAAATATTGATATTTTGGCGAAGTATCTTTTATGAAAAATGGCGAAAAACAAACCAACAAAGAATTATATGAAAATGTATATACTATTTTCTATTCTGTTAGAGAGGGGTTATAAGTGAATGGTTGGAGTTATAATGATGTACGTTGAGGGTTTTAAATTCATTCTTCAGAAAAACAATGATCTCCAAACAAAACATATGAAAAGTAGCAGGAGTTAGACGTACCGTTAATCGGGGTGACTTTGACAGTCAGTGTGACTTTGACATTGGTTATCAAAGTCACACTGACTGTCAAAATTGAACAATGGCATCCAAAATTCTGTCTATAGTTATGTTTTTATGATAGTAAATTTGTATTTTCTGTTGTCTTTGTAGATACTGATTAAGTTTGATAGTATATATACTGTAACAATTATGCCACGAGTCTACAAACGGAAAGCTGGGTTGAGGGGGTATCAAACTGCATATATTCAAATAGACCTAGAAAATGCTGTGCGGCAGGTGCAGAGTGGACGATTAACCATTCATGCTGCATCGAAGCAGTTCAAAATACCATATGGAACGGTTTGGAACAAGACACGTCCAACAGTGAAAACATGCAGGAAAACCAGGTGGACAATCAGTATTATCGGCTGCTGAAGAGACAGCAGTCGTAAAAGTCATCAACCACCTAACTGATTGGAAATTTTCATTATTGTCTTCTGACATTCATTACCTTGTACAAGATTATGTTAATCGACAAGGTAAAACCATAAAAATCTTCCGGGAAAACCTGCCTGGTTGGGACTGGCTAAAAAAATTTAAGGAACGTCAACATCTTACACAACGACTTGCTGACAATGTGAAGCTAAGCCGTGCTGAAATTAGTTCAACTATCGTGAAAGAATATTTCAAAAACATTTATGAGGAACTGAATGGGGTAGAGCCCCAAAACGTGTACAATTATGATGAAACCAATGTAACAGACAATCCAGGGGCTAAACAGTGCATTGTGAGAAGAGGACTTCGAAGAGTGGAAAGAAAGACATCACACTCCAAACAAGCCGTGAGCGTGATGTTTTGCGGAAATGCAGTGGGAGAGTATCTCCCTCCGATGGTTGTGTATAAATCAAGGAATCTCTATGCTGGTTGGATGGAAGGTGGCCCACCTGGTGCATTATACAATCACTCAGTTAGTGGTTGGTTTGATTCCACTACGTTCGAGGAGTGGTTTAAGTTGTTTCTGGACCATGTAAAGGAGAAGCCTGGGAAGAAAGTGCTTATTGGGGATAATTTGGCATCACATTTCAGTGCACAGGTGATAGCTGATTGTGAAGAAAATGATATCAAGTTTATCAGTTTAGTACCCAATGCAACCCATCTACTTCAACCACTGGATGTTGCCGTATTTGGGCCAGTAAGGAAGATGTGGAGAAGGATACTGGAGGACTGGAGAAAGGAGAGCAGAGTGAGGGGCAGCATACCAAAGACCGTGTGGTCTCTGAACATCTCAGAAAACTTTGTATTGGTGGACTATTTGTATTGGTGGAGGTAGCTCTGAACATCTAATAAAACTTTGTATTGGTGGACTAATTTGTATTGGTGTAGGTAGTTTTGTAGCTAGTGTTTTTTTGTTATCAATGTGGCCCCAATAGGGGGGAGGGGGGGGGGGGGGGGGGGTTAATTTGATTGCAAATTGTTTCTTCATTGAATATCAAAGTCACCCCACCACTGGGGTGACTTTGATATTTTTTTGGCCTTTTAAAAAAGTATGAAGACAAAACCTGATAAAAAAGGTTATTTGGTATATTGATAGCCAAGAGCCACATTGTTACTAGTTCAAAGAATCAAGGATGAAAAACCCGTTTAACCTACTCAAAACGTATCAAAAGTGCCAAAAACTATCAAAGTCACCCCGATTGATGGTATATACGCCAAACGTAAATATAATGAATAGCATCTAATTTTTATGCAATGTCCATCAAATTTTACTATTTAATCTGAAATTCATTTATGTTGTTGGGAATGGTTGTCGACCTGCCTTCTCTTGAAGTTATCTATTCCTTGTTATCTATTTCTATATTTTAATTTGCATAATACACTTGTGTATACATATTGTTTCCGAAAAGAATTGACCACACAAATTGCTAAACACTTGTCTAGTAGAGTTCAGGTGCATTTAGTCGCGCCATGCTAAATTTGTCAGAATACCTTAGCTTACAATGTGAATCTAGAGCAAGATTGTCAAACTAGGCTACCTAGAGTATCTAAGCTCTAGTAATCTTTGGTTTCCAGGCGGGAGAAATAACAAAGAAACACACTAGTTGTAACAAAGATAAAACAAAGTGCAACAATGATTTTAAGATCAATAATAACATTTTTACAGATAATTATATATTTCTTCTTGGTAAACTTCCATCAGATTTTTTCCTCATACGTCCTGAATCAAACCTAAAACAAAATAAAATAACTAAACAACCACAAAAACAGATACCAGGCAGCAAATAAAAAGGTTTCAGAATTGTCAGTTTAGAAATAGCGGGAGATTGATGATAGGATCACATCATGGCAATTAAAAAAAGTCTGAAACTTGTGTATATATTCATTGTGTCCTTGTTAGCTGTGATTTGGATTGATGGATTTTAAACATGAAACAAATTTCAGACTTGGTAATGATTAAAATGTCTGGTGTGCGACCCAACCCAGGTCATTAATCATGCGCTATAATAAATTGTGGTGTGCAATAGCATGCTGCTTAATTTTCTGTGTCAACCTTCGATATATGCCTCGGGGGACCCTCAATGCCAGCTCAAAGCCAACCTGCCAATTCTGGCTAATTCACCGACTCCTGAAAATACACATCCTATAAAATATTTAAATAATCCGCAACAGATCACCAAAGAAAATATTTCCTCTATTTTAAGACATGTACTTCGTTATATTTTTATTTTTTAAAACGCTTTGAAGTATTCACAATGTCTTTGCTTCCAACGATCCTCGTTCATGTGATTCAAAAGTCCGAAAGGGCGCTCAGTAAATTTTGTTGTTCAATATCGATGTGGTTTTGATCTGTCACCCTCCTTCGTAGTTAATATTTAACTTCATTTAAACACTTCACTCAAGGCCCACTCAAAGGAGGTGCACATAGATTTGGCAAAGTTCAAGAGTTACAGTTAAAAATGCTCCAAATAATGATCCAAATTTGTAGATAAAATGAGAAATGTTAAACTTAATATTAATAAACAATCAAATGTCTCCAGCAAAAACAGTAGTATGTTACAAATGTAAACGCAACTATAGCAATTTAACATGGTATTTTACTTTCACTCACTGTCATGATTTTTTGTCAACACATGTGTTATGCATATGTATGTATGTACATACATATGTATGCATATGTATGTATACAATGATTTTTCCAAGTATCAAGTATATATATTTATATTGAAAAAAGGTATTAAGTTAAAAATTAACCATTCTTGTCTTGTCTTTACAAATCTTTTTTCTATTTTTTTTTTCAATTCAATTTACTTAAGGGGGGAGACCCCTCAAAAATTCAAACAGTTATTGAGACAAATTCAATACTTTAGTTTGATAACATATTAAAAAAGAAATACATTCATGAAGAAAAAATTACAAAATGCTGACTGTTGCCATGGCAACCGTAAAATAGCCAACAAATATGGTTTGCCCTGGAACAAATATAGCCTTTCAACTAACACATTATGGAAGCTAAGTTTTTCAGGGAACCTTACTGGAACATTGGCCTACAAAATGAGTGAAACAGATTTTTTCTCATGCTTCCCACCGTAGTGTGAAAATTGAATTTTCAGAAATTCACCATCATTATGTGAATAGAATTTGAAGTAGACCAAAAACAAAAATTTCCCTAATTTACTTTGTAGGTTTTATTGTTTTGAACTATCACTAAAAATTTCAGTATAAAAGCTCAAACCGTTCTATTCCAGCGTTCAAAAATGCATGTTCTGAGAAAAAAATGCATAAAGAAAAAATTAAGTTTCAATATAATGTATCACCAATGATTTCCGGCAACCAAATTAGATATTAGCTCTGTAATAAAAAAACACTTTAAACGCCCCCAAGAGTGCAAAAATCAGGTGTTTCTGAAAGTTTTCGACATTGCCAGGGGCGTTGCTAAGGAAGATTTTGACTGATGGATCCTACAAAACTTTTTAAATATCTTTAAAACCAAAAAAGATTTTGAAAAACGGTTTGAAAATCTGAATTCCTTGATAATTTTAGAAGCTATATACCTAAAAAAAATCGAAAAATTGAAAATTTCTCAGGGGTCTCCCCCCTTAATCGAGGAGCACGATGAAAACGTGTTTTGGGCATTCCAGAAGTGCTCGCGCACCTCAAAACAGTATGATGGTGTATAATTTTACAAATTTTGTTATTACGGAGTTTGACCTTTCTGGCGTACTTTACTTAGGATGACCATCTGCACCTACTAGAATCACTCAACCAGACAACTAACTAATTTGAGCTATATCTATATCTATCTTTAATATACGTTTTCCAGTAATAATTACTTTATTTCCTAGCACTTTTGCAACAACTGTGGGAAATTGTTTTGCAAAGGATGTTTGAAATTAACGATTGTGAAGACTTCTCTAGGTGAGGATAAACAACAAGTCTGCACAAAATGCTTCAATCAGATCAACAAGTTAGTTTTTATTTATTTATTATTATTTTGCTTGTTAAATATATGGAAGCATGCCTACTTTTAAGAAATATTTTGCAAAGAATTTTTAAAGTTATTAAGTTTACATTGTTCTTTCATCATCAAGTGTTTTATTTTATTATTATTCATTTTTCATTTCGTATATTTTCACTACTAAATAATTTCCAACAAATGTTATAAAATAAAATACATACTTATTATACATATAATATCAATAAGAAGGTAACATAACAATTTTCTTTGCTAAATATATGTATTTATTTTTTTAAAACAAGTTGTTTTCAAGGAGAGTTTCAACTTAGTGGTGGGTAGTGAGGACTTTAAGAAAACTGTTTGAGTTTTATCACAAATGATGACGATGATATGATGAGGAAATCGTGTTAAACTAAACTGGTATCTTCATACAAATAAAACTCTTAATCGTGTGTTTTAAAAGTTGATGGACATATATCATGTTTTGCTTCACACATAAACTTGTAAAAATACATTAATTCAACGAATATTTAATATATTACAAGATTGCATGAGGAATCGGGCGTGGGACTTCACAAGTCACCCACTGAACATCTGTTGAGTGTCCATCGAAGAGAATAAGTTGTTTTCGGTTTGCAAGATAGCTAAAGAACAAATTTAGATTTTGTTGTTTGACACCGTAGTATTCCAATTTATTTATAAGGAGATCATGGTCTACTCAGGGTAAAATTACTTTGTCTAAATGAAGTTTTTAATTTAATATAGTTGAATTATTGCATGTTCGGTAGATAGAGAAGAGCGAAATCTATATTGATTTTTATATAAAAGGCAATTTGTTTCTAGAAAGAAAACATGTCATACACTAATATAAGTACGGAAATAGGTGAATAATTAGTGAACAGCATTTTATCACCACATTTAAATATCAGTGTTACTTTGCGGCATGTCTTTAGTTGATCTGAGAAAATACCCCAATATTTGAGAATAAGATATTTTGTGGTGAAACATAGTATCCAGTCTTTGTCAGGATTATTTTATGCCGCGAAGATCAAACCAGGTGTGCGACTAATCATCGCTCTCGAAAATTACAAAATTTTTCGTAGTAACTTTACAGTTTACAGTAACAAGAATTATTATCAAGCGAAGCACTAACAAGAAGCATTAAATATCAATCAAAATAATCAGTCAAAATAATCTACAGTTTTTTCTTATCGGGTCATTTATTAGTTAGATAATTTTTTGCTGTTATTAGGGTGAAGTACTTGCTTCATATGCAATCTAAGTCATAGTAGTTTAGAATCTTGCAATCTAAGTTTTGTGGATAAACATACAAATCCCTACACCTTTCTTGTCTCATACTCTCTCCTGATGTGTTACAGTTTAGTTTTGGATTTGTAAAATAAAGTCTTGTGACGTACTTTTGTTGCACCAAGTTTTAGATATATTGTTTAAACCGATAATTCAACGTAGAAAGAAAACTTTTTATTGGTAATACAAATGTTTAAATGAAAAACTGAAAATGAGTCCATGCTAAATTGTTTTAAATCGCAAGTAAGTTTGTTTAGGAGTTAAACATACCGTATTTCCTCTTATTAACGCCCCCGGCGCTTATTTAAAAACTGACTCAAAAAGTGCGGCGCTAATAAGAGGGCGGCGCTTATAAAATAATTTTCAAAATGGTATAGAAATAAATTTTATTTAATGAAATTTTCTCGCTCTTCAAAAACAATAAAACAAAATAAAAGATTAGCTGAGACCTTGGATCGTGAAATGAAGAAACGAAAAGAACTATTGACTTATTTCGAACTTGAACTTACGTACGAGCCTGAGTTTGTGAAAATTATGAAATTTCCCTGGTTTATGAAAGATAAAAAATAATTTAGAAGCTAAAAAAACGTATTGTATTGTATAACTATCCTTCTGTATGTGTTACTGCTCTTTTTCTAATTAGCGCCGCTTTTCTAGGTGCGGCGCTAATTAGAGGGTGGCGCTAATAACATAATTTTGCTCCAAGGTGCGGCGCTTATTAGAGGGCGGCGCTAATAAGAGGAAATACGGTAAACTATTTTATGTTGTATGTATTCGTTGTTAAATAGTTAATGTCTGGTCATTGTTTTCGTTTAATAAAGAATTTGAATTAAACGGAAAGGATGAGTTCAAAATATTGCAACGCACAGTGAAACAAGCGGTTTGCCGATTGACATTGAGCCAAGAGCGTGGCTGATACAGTCTCGTTACTTTTTTGTCACACCTCGTACTACCTTAAAAGTGGATTAATTTTCGCACGGATTAATTTTTGCGGGCGTAGGTTTTCGTAGTTTTCGCGGACGACCAAATTTAGATTTTTCACGCGGATTTAATTTCGTGGACGGAGAATTTTTGGAGTTTTTGCGCGGATTTAATTTCGTGGACGGAGAATTTTTGGAGTTTTCGCGCGGATTTAATTTCGTTGACGGAGAATTTTTTGGGTTTTCGTGCGGACGCGCGGACAGTGTCATCATGTAATACGGACGATAGAACAAATTGTCGATCAATGGAAAAAATTGAAGAAGAATAAAGAAAACAAGGCGAAGCGCTCAGCGAAACTCGTAGAGAAAGAGACACAATTTGCGGATAGTCTGGATAATCTGTTCGATATTGCCCACCAAGATGCCTTGAAGATGATGACAAGAGAAGAGGATATACAGTTTCTCTTGGCGCAACATGAAACAGGACGGCGAGGCTATATGGGTTCAGTTGACGCGACATTAACAAGTAAAGAAGAACGAACAGCTAAACGCAAATCTGCCGCGAAAGCACTCTTCACTAAAGAAAGTATGCGACAGCAAGAAGATAGCCAGAGTTCGATTTTGCAAGATTCCGAAAGCAGCGAGGAGGACAGCACATGTACCAGTACGACGTACGAAATAACTCAATCCAAGCAGAAGAGACGTAAAACTATTTTAACTACGAAAACCTACGCCCGCAAAAATTAATCCGCGCGAAAATTAATAGACTTTTAAGGTAGTACGAGGTGTGACAAAAAAGTAACGAGACTGTATCAGCCACGCTCTTGGCCCAATGACAATCGGCAAACCGCTTGTTTCACTGTGCGTTGCAATATTTTAGCTCCAGATGACACCGTTATAGAATATGTTTAACCGTATTGCGTATATATATATGGTGAAACTTCAAAGCACGGTAGCACCATCTAAATATCAATCAATCTTCTTGAAATTTCACACATATTATTTTCTCATCATGTGTAACAATATTATAGGGTGAGACATAAACATTTTCAAAAAAAGGTTTTGTTGGACCACCCTACTGTATGTGTATGTCGTTTAACTGCTTTTGTGTGCTTTTTAGTTCTTTTCTCACTTTTTAATTCAATTGTTTCATAGCTCTTCGGTCATACTTGAACTATTTTTTGTTCAATTCTTTTATTTCATTTACCAGTGTATCAAATCTTTGGTTATAAATCTTTGTGTTACCGCTAATTATCACTAGTACTGATTGTTTGTGTTTGTGGAACATTTCCAATATATCTTTTTTTATGTTGAAAGAATCTTTTTTGGTTGTGAAACATTTTTAAAAAAATCTCCTTATCATCTTCTTAACAGAAATACTTTTTGTTCCTTTGCCATTGTGACTTCGTTAAAAAAAATTATTTAAATAAATTAATAGTTTCTCGTGATGGCCAAGCCAAAAAGAATTCCAACAAAATAAAAAGTTGTTTCTAATAAGTCAAGAGTATTTTTTGCATAAAATTCAAACACATAATTTTCAAGCTTCGTGGTAGATCAGCTGAACTCAGCTCTTGTTACTGCGTTATTTTTAACTATTCCATATTTGCATTTATTTGCTTGATTGCATGATTGCTGTAACATCTATGACCTGCCTTAGCTAAGTTTCATCTGCAAAACTGGAAAATGTGATTCCTTCTTTAGAAATCAATATCACATGTTAAAATGAAGGGTATTAGTCGATCTAGCCACTACCACTACATATCTCATCATCATCATCGTTTAACGTCCATTTTTTTACTATCTAGTACGTCACAGAAGGAGTGGAAAGAGGATCCTACCGTTTATGTGGGACCATCTATGAGGATGTCTAAGACCGCAAAATGCGAATTCTCTTCACGGAAAACTGATGGAAATACAAAAGGTTGGTTTGGCATATAAAATGTCAATAAATCTATAAGTACTGGTAAAATTAACTTTCTATAAAACTACCCCTAGTATTGTCTGGCTTGATGAATTTTTTTCATCATCATGAGTGAAAATCAACTCACTAGAACAACAACAAGTATTTTTATAGTAACTGGCTTTAAGGCCACATGCACTCATTACTTCTGTGAATATACACTTATTTTTTTATAAGAACAATTTTATAAGAACACTAAGGCTTAAATTGGTCAAAAATTAAGAACAAACTAAAAACAAGGCTAAGGCTTATTTAATAATTAGGTTGGTGCCTTTGCAACTGTAAGACCCCATTACGGAAGAATATTCAAAGATATAGGAAGAATAACAGGTGCGACCAAAATTAAGTATTATACTTCATGAATATTCTTCAGTGTAATTGGGCCTGTACGTGTTTGTTTGTTTCTTTTCTTTGTAGATGTATTATGCAACTTATGGAGTAATAAGAACAGAATAAGAACACATCGAGGCTAAAATCAGCTAAAAATTAAGAACAGTTAAAAGGCTGAACCCAATTTACCTGGTTATTATATTAAAAATAAGTGTATGTGTAAAATTGCTCCCGTCACTTTTTAATGGAGAATGAACGTGTCGGCCTGCCTTTGTTTGCCCAATGCATGTACAATGCGAAGAGGTGACAGCAAGCTTTGTTGCCTTTTCCAATTACCCTTATAACCAAAATTTAGAGGAAGCATTCCCTTTCATCGAAAGATTTTTGATTTTGATGTATGATAGAACAAGCACTCTATCTTCAGTCAACGAATGTCGCAAGGTCCTGTTTGCAATAAAAGGCAGATCATTAGAAGCGATCCACCTACAAAGGATGCTCTCCTTCAACATACAAAACTTGCAATATACCAGGCTGGTTGCTGGAACCAATCTCTAGTGATACAACAGAACCTTCCTGATCCAAACCAATGGGGCTGGGAACGTGACGAAAATGGAAGTTTTTCTTGGATCACCATTCCACAAGCGTCGGCAATATGTCAAGAGCTCATTCGGTGTGGATGCAACAAGGAAAAGGGGTGCAGAGGACGATGTAAATGTAAAAAAGCCTCTTTGAAGTGCACTGCTTTGTGCAAATGTGGTGGCGATTGCACCGAATTTCACAATTAATATATAATTTATATATTTTCATCGTAAGCATTAATTTTGAGTCATTAATGACGTTTAAATTAGCTTAAATAAACTTTTTTCAATTTTCAGGGGGTAAAAACTTTGCGTAATTCACAGAAAAACCTAATTAGAACATATTTAAATGAACCTTTCTCAAAGAATTCCTTTCAAAATAATCTGATTCATCTAGAAAGTCATCTAAAATATTATTCTTGCTTTATAATTTTTATTTTTTACCTTAAATTTGACTTTTTTTGCGTGCAAACCCCCTGAAATGCAAAATCTTTAAGCGGCCGTAACTCGTTACCAGTACTTTTTCAGATATAAGTTCTAATGTGTTTTTGTTCCACTTTTGATGCTCTTTCCAACGATATATAATAATGTACATTTTAAAGAGAAACATTTTTTTATTACCATGGCAACCTATTCTGGTTTGTAAAATACACCAAACAGGTGGTTTTGATTGGGTCTGAGGCTTAAATAGTTTCTTTTCATCTAAACTAACACTGTGCCAATTTTCATGCTTCTTAGTCAACGTGCACAAAAATAACCTTTTTTTCGCGATCTGCCCTGACTATGATTGAATAACGCACAGAGACAAGTCGATGTCAATTTCATTCGATATATAGCGGGCAGGTATATACAAAATGCATATTGCATATTCTGTGGAAACACAAAGTTCAATGCGTATAGAGTCGAATGCGTAAGAGTCGAATTTGAAGATGGCACAGAAGATTGCACTTAGATTTAGAAGTAACATTTAAAATTAAAGATGAAAAGCGGAGATATTTAAAGAGATTGACTGAAATTATAACGGGAAACTATGGTATTCCAAAGTCAATACTTTAAGGAGTAATGTCGAGTTAGAATTGAACTGCTTCTGAGATGAAGAAGAGAGGGAGGGGAGATGATTTCATTTTATCCCTTATTGATGAGGATGGCAATGATGAATGAATCATTTTTCAATAATTTATTAAAAATAAAAACTTTAAAGGACGACAGGGAGGAATTTTATGGCAATTTAAAAATTCGGACGCTTAGAATTTTCGAACAAACATTTAGCTCACCAAACAAATCACTTTTTAAACATTAAATGGATACTTGGAAATCATAAAGAATTGCTTTAAATTGTTTTATTGAGGCTATATGTACTTTATTTCATTGTGCTAGACTTCTCTCTAGACAGCTTGTCAACGGTAGAAGACAAATTCCGTTCAGTTTTTGGAAGGGAACCAAATTTGAATATTGCTGTAAGTGGATGTTTACATTAACGTTTTATCTTCTTATATGTTTTATGAAATTTTTTACAATTTATAGAATTAAAACTCAAGGAGGACAGGAGGTCTTTGTTTTTGTCTTTTTGGTTGTGTAACGTTTTTGCACAATACAGGGTCTTACCTTTTCAATTAAACGTTGTGTTCCTGAAATTAGGCAAATCACGGACCGGCATTGGTATAATACTGAATACTGAATAAATAAAAACAACCTTAGATAGAAACTTTACTTCATTGGCATTTAAAGTTTAAAGAACGACGAAGGGAATGATTAAATATGGACGAAGACTGCAAAGATTTTTGCTATGCAGCCAGAACTTCTTTGGAATTCGTACCAGTCATAGATGAAGAAAATGACATCCCTACAAGCTTGAAGCTGTACCACCTTTTTACAATTTAAGGATAAGCTATGAGGAGCTCTGAAAGTTCAAACAGCTGTAAAAGAAAATGTTGACTCACATGCTACTGGATATCTACCATCAACACCACCTCTAAAGCAAAAGATCAAAAAGAATCTCCTCAGCTGTGTCCGTGCCTTGCTCTGTTCTCCCAAAGAAAGCTGGACCCTTGTATAAAAACGATAAGGGTAGTTAAGGGTAAAAGCAAAACGACACTTGCAATTGGATTTTTTTCAACTCAACTGATTGTAGTTTGTGCTATATATATTAGAACGCATCAAAATAACTACTTCACCCTGGTAATTCGAAGCTTTTCCAGAAATAAGACTATTATTAAGAATGCTAGCAATAGGACCTGAGTACAAAATGCTTCATTACTTCTAAGACAAAGAATAACTGTGTCAGCCCGCCTTTATATGTTTTATATGGATATATACCCAACTTAGGGGTGAAAATATCCCCCATTCTGGTACTTGATTTGAAACCATCATCCTCTAATTCGTAAACCTACCAATTTTCAAAGCAAACGGAATACTTTGGCCCAAATAAGGTATTAGGGGTGAAAAAATTCCAATTCTGGTACTTGATTTGAAATTGCTGGGCACTATTTATTGGACAGAAACTTGTTTGTAAACCTGATCCAATAACTGAAGCTTTGACTGAAAACGTTCGACAAGTATGCATTGGATTGTTATAAACGCGCCGTAGACAAACACATCCTAGGTAGGGCATTCGAACCTACCATTTGCCAATCGAAATTAACTTTTTAAATACGGGTAGGAACACAAGCAAGTTGACTGGGAAAAGAAAACGAGAAATTGGCTTGGTAGTTCCCGTATAAACCCTATATTTCTTTCTGTTGACTATTTTTAATGAAGAAAGAATAAATGCTTTTGCGCTCCTTAAACAAAAAATTTATTCTGAAATTGAATAAGCTGCGACCCTTTTTAGGATTTTAGGATGGGTACTTATTGAAATAAAAGCATTACGGTATTTGATTTTCGCATTTCACTGCCAAAACAAATTAATAATTACACAGAAATTTAACAGATATATACAGTTCAATGGCGTTACTGGTTGTTTTTTTGAACATTTTTTATTGTTAGCATATGTAAATAAAATATTCTGCGTATAAACTAAGACAGAGTAAAACTTCTGAAAAAACATTACTGTCTATTAAGTTTTTTTAAGAGAAACTCTGAAAGGAGTATTTAATCATGGAAGCAAGCGTTGAAGAAATGTTGTACGTAGGTTTAATAAATGTGTAATAAATTCTGATAAATATGTCTATAATACTTTTTACCCTTGTTATATTTCGAGTGGTTTCTAAGAGGAACTCTGCAGGGGTTAAATACATACGTATGCATACGTTTTATGTGATTGAAAATGATGACTTCCGTTTAAAATTCACGCACAATACTTATATGTGCAACATAGTGACATCAAGAATCGACGGGTAACATCTTTTTACCGGAAAAATTGTTCAACTTTTTTTTTTAATTTTTTTTTTTATAAAAACTCTTTTATTTCATTTACATTTAAATAGGTTAAAATAATAAAACGTTAGAAATACGCATATTTACAGAGTGCAGTTGCGTAATAAATACCATAAAAAAAATAAAAAACCTAAATGCCAGATCGTTGAGTGGGTAGAAGAATATCCGAAGAAGCTATCAGTTCATACTCAATTTTTTTGCGTGATTCTTTATGAACAATTGTTCGAATCTCTACGGACAAGTGATTTGTGGAATAGTTTCACAATTTATTGGTCAGCATGAAAACATCTCTCAAAAAGTTGTATTTTTTGCATGACATCATGAAATTCAAAATATCAAGCTTCGTGGTAGTTCAGCTCCTTGTTTAATTTCCCTAGTAAACTTCATGTACGTACGTATTACAAGAAAGAAGCATAGATTTTGTAATTTTTTAGACTAATCAAGCAACAAATAAAAACTTGCAAGGCGTGCATATTCAAAATACTGACAATTTGGACAGAAGACTGCTCAAACTTAAAGGAATGAATCCGGGTATATTTACTAATTGTTTGTTACATAATATAGCGGTATGAGATGACCCTATGAAATGTTTTTACAAATATTAAACTTACGGTTTGGTTTTTCCGGCAGATTTAGCTACTGTTCAAACTCAATTCATTTCACAAGATGAAACAGTTGATGTCCTTATGAAAAGGGTATGATACCATTTGCAGTGGATTTTAACTTCAAAGAAGGTTGGAAGGTTGGAATGACTGTTCTTCTAGTATTGCTTTCAATTCACTTCTCATTATGATCACGTTGGTAGTCTACCTGTAATTACGATACTAATGTGTTTGTTCTACTGGTCTTATGGTGGTCATTGTACTTCGAACCTTTGTGTTATCTTCACTAAAGGTTTTGGCTGAAAGTTTGTTGGATGATAAAGTATCCGCAGATGGCTATGGTAATATACAAAAATTTATACCGTGCATTAAACTTTTCTAAATTTTAATTTTCGATCATATTCTGTTCAAATAATTTCTTTTACCAGGCGAGATGATTAGTGAAGGCCATTCAGAAAAGGTAAGTTTTTTTTCAATTGTTTTGATCTCAAATATGTACCATCATGTAAATATGAGTAAAGGTATACACAATTTAACTTTCCGTCCAGGTTTGTTAGTGAAGGATCTATATCTTCAGTCATATATTTAAAGCAATCCCTCGGCAATGTTATAGAATCAAATATTCAGATATATTGGACACTTAATAAATATGTAATAAATAATATGTCAAAAAACTTGGTATTCCTTTTTAAGATATTATTCTTGAACATAAATATGAAATTGACAAGATTTTCTCTTTAAACTTCTAATTAATCTGGTTTTACGTTAATCAAAATATTTCTTGCTTAAAGTAAAGTCATCAAATGAAAACACACAGTTGAAAAGTTAAATATAATAGTGTTCTTTTCTACATACAGGTTACAAGTACGA
This sequence comes from Candelabrum cocksii, assembly GCA_963930725.1. Taxonomy (NCBI): domain Eukaryota; kingdom Metazoa; phylum Cnidaria; class Hydrozoa; order Anthoathecata; family Candelabridae; genus Candelabrum; species Candelabrum cocksii. The sequence goes on along the minus strand of OZ005666.1, from coordinate 11,204,753 downwards.
CCAGTGACGAGGAATTCCCATGGTGTTGTATATGCAATGAAGACGCAACTATTCTCTGTCATGAATGTGATGAGGATTTGTACTGCAGATGTTGTTTTAAGTAATCCTTTTGTTCAACTAATGTGGAAATTCGCAAAGATCTTGCGGGATTCCTGCGAAATGTTATTTATATTATATAGGTTGTTAAGGATGATATAGCCGTTGATTCCTTCTTGTAGGGAATGTCACAAAGATTTGAAAGATCACAAAGCCCGCCCTTACAAAGCGAAAAGATGATGCATTGCTATCGAAAACACAATTCATGGCATAAATTAAAATCTTACGGCACCGAAAGCGTAGTCTTTATTGAAGTTGATTTAATCGAATAATGTATTATTGCATGTGTTTTCATTAAACACGACATATGTTGTTATAGTATGCTTATTATGGCGTATTTTATTATAGTCTTGAGGACTTGTACTATAGTCTCGAGGTAAGGCAACTAATGTGCATGCTTTAGTTGTGAAAACCCTACGCTACCTTAAGGGACCAAATTCCGCGTGTCAAAGAAAAGGAATTTCGCGAACAATCTTATATAGATTTGCGTGCGAACATAAGCTACTCTAAGTTTTTTAAGCCAACGCAGCAGTTCCTTTTATTCCAGTTACGTAACTTTTTAATAATTCTTGACTCTTCCCGCGAATACCGTAATGTAGCATTTTTAACTTACAGGAGGTGATAGTAAGTGTGGTAGCAAGTTATTTACCAACTCTTCAGGCTGGGATAGGTCACCTAAGACTTCAATATCTTTGAAAGTTAAATATCAATGAAATTTTATCAAGATGTCGGTATGTGTAATACTGAGCAACAAATCCATAAATGTAAAGTCAGTTACATGCCGTTGGCGCTTACAATAGATTCTTATATTGTCTTGGTTTCAATTTTGTCATGATATTTCTGTTAAATTCATGTCTGTTTTGTTCTGTTAATTTTGTGTCTCCAGAGACGATGCCTTCGTAACACACGATTTCTTCGTCTCTCACGGGTTTTCTGGTGTTACAAAAGAATCGTAATTACCTTTAATCACCTTTTTGCACGCTCAGTATTGTACAGTTTCTTGTTTGTTTAATAGTATTTATAGGGAAGCACTGGTGAGAATATTTCCATCTCATCGGTGCGAGTTACGTACGTGTAGTTTATGTGTACAGTGTATATGATTTTTGACACATGTAAATATATCAATCTCGTACTATAATTCACTGATGAAATTTCTTGACGAAGTCAAATAGTTTGAGAAGCAAACAGAATCGTAATTCATTATATCTCGCAAGAGTGTCAACAAGCTGTCAAGACGAAGAGAGAAGTTTTGATCGCATAGAAAAGACGTTTCCCAAGATTGCCTAAATAAGGTATTAGGGGTGAAAGTGTCCCAATTTTGGTTTTTAATTTGAAGACAGCATCCTTTAATTCGTAAACCGACCAATTTGCAAAGAAAACGGAATTCACTTTGAACATAGATTAACTGCGTTTTCCGTCTATAAAATTAATATCACTTTTGTTACCTCATGTATTACCAGAAGTCTGTCGAATGTTAAAAGTTGACTTAATTAAATTAACGTTGTAACCAACATTTTTACGGACGGGGGTTGTCACGCCTTGCTCTGGTCGTTGACGACAACACGAAACGTACCCCTGAACACAAGTGTTTTCAACATCAATCAAAGAATTCACTGTAATTTGTTAACCCTCATACTGCCACAGTAAAAAGATTGAGTTCGAGCATTGACTGTGTAGTTGGCGTTTATATATTTTTTTCAGTTTTGGAAATACCTTATTAGAAAGACGTTAGGGTAGACGTTCCTTAACCAATCAAATCATTCATCGTCAGCTGAAGAATACTGCTTCCAATTTAGTTTCAACTTATTACTATTATTATAATTTTAGGTTTACAACATGTTGTCATTGTATATATGTTATACGTTTATATGGCGCGCTTGTTGTTGTTTTGGTTAACATTTGTGTACTTCAGTAGCATTTATTGAGTTGTGGATATATAAAATGACTCCTCTATGACATAGAGGTGAGTTGTGGTTGGAGAATTGCTGGTAGTTATCAATAGATAGCTCAGAATCAAGAACTTCAAATCTTTTATTTTTTTGTAGTGTTTCTGAGAGACATACGAGATCAGGTTTATATTTTTCGATTGCGATTAGTAATTCATTACGTTTATTTAACAGCGAGTCTGCATTTGTATATATTGTCTTGAACTTATTTTTTATTTTTGGTTGCTTTGATCGAAACTTGACCCACTTTTTACTTTGCGTTTTTCTTTCACTATTTCCAGTTTGAGAGGTGGGCTGGTTATTCGAAAAAAACAAATCTTTTCTTTGTCATTCTTGATTAATTCTTTTTGGATTTTTCTGGTTTCGTTAAAATGTTGTCGTTCTTGTGGAGTTTTGTCTGTGTTAATAAATATCCCTGGTAAGTTTGTTTTTAAGTTTGGAGTGTTATTGAGAATTTCATGTTTTATTTTCGTATTGATTAGACTAATGAGAAGAGGACGTGGTTTTGGGGTGTCAGATGACTCGTTGTTTTTTTCGTTTTCTTTTTCAATTCTTTTCGCAGAAGTTATTTGCTCGTGAGTTATATTCACTTTACATCCCTTTATATCGATAAAGTCCTGTTTAGGATTGTTACTTTCTTTGTAGTTAAAAGCAATCAGATTAAGTTGTTTTTGAGAGTTTTGGAATTCTATTGCAATGTCGCGAGCGATTTTCTGCGTGTCGATGATGGGTGGCAATTTTGTTGCTACTTGATTTTTTATAGTGTCTTTAACGATGTCAGCATATGTTTTCGAGATTGTTGTTTTACTCTCAGTAATTTCGGTTTTGACTATGTCCATATTTTAATCGATATGGTCTAACTTCTGAAGAATTTTATTGAATATTGTTGAATAGTTTAACTGAGTGAGTTTCGCTTGACAGCTATCGCATGCCCAGTACATTTGGAATTTCCCAATAGCCGCATAGGCACCGTGGTTGAGATTTTAACATGAAATGTGGAACCATTTTCTGCAGCCATCGCATTCAATGGCATCGTCGTTATCTTCAACTTTTTTGTTGCATTTTACGGTCTTATTTCCGACACAAATAAATTCAGCCATGATGGTAAGTTAACAATTGCCTTTGGTATAATCCGCGCGGTGGCAAGCAGTCACGCGTTAATAACCTCAGACAGAAAATTTTCGAAGTGTAATTGCAACTTATATAGTTATTGGTTAATGGTATTTACATAGATTTACTAATTTATTTATTATGATTATATTATTATTATTATATTAACTATTAGTAATACAGAAGTATTGAAAGATGTTCTGTATCAGATATTCTTCTCCCAAAAAGAACCACCTCGATCATCCAATGATCCACGTGGGCATTTAGGCTTTTGATTATCTGAAACAGGGTACACACTTCCAATCTCTGATTGAAGACTGAAGCACTTCTATGATTCAAGAAAACGTTTTGACTTTTTAGATTAAATTTAATGTGTTTCCTGTAACAGGAAGTATGATATAAAGGAATTTTCAAGTTGTTACGGCCCTGCAACGGTAGTGAGAATTTAACACTTGATCAAAATCAAGTTTAGAGAACAGTTTTTATTTAAGGTTTTATTTGAATTATCTCGAATTTATATAATTAATAAACCCAAGTTCATCAAAACATAACATGCAACCACAATATGTTTAAATTTCCTCAAAACAATCAGTCCATAAACCAGAGATATAGAAACAAAAACAATTTTCAGCAGAGCTCTTTTCACACACCCTTTCAGTAAATTTCCAAATGCAGGAAAAAATTATTGGAAAATAAATATGCTAATTATGCGAAAACGGAGCCATCAGTAAATATAGCTAGCTTGTAGCCTATTACCGTAGTACCTCTAATTTAGTGCGCCCTCTAATTAGTGCGGATGGCCTATTTTTCGAAAAATGAACAATATTTTTTCCTCTATTTATTAGTGCGGGTAAGTGTTAGGGAATTTTCGATTCTCCTCTATTTTAGCGCGGTAATGGTCAAAATTTCCCGCAATTATAATGCGGATTGATATCTCTTATCGGGTTATAAAAATGAAATTAGATTTTTAATATATAATATATTTTTACCTTTAGATTTTTAAGCTTTAAAATTGTGTTTTACAGGAAAATATTTCAAATAATTCGAATTCTGTTGAGTAAAATTTCTTTCGCGAAATAAGGAAAAGGTAGTTTTAGAAAAACTATTACTATTGTATGTATAAGACAGGTCACATCTATTTCTATATTGATTTGATACTGTCTACATAAAAATGAATAACGACGATCTATGCATAATTAGCATATTTATTTTTCAATAATGTTTGTACTTTTGGTCTATGTTATAAATTGCTAACCTGGGAACTAGACTTTGTTCCTTAGGAACTAGACTTGTATTGTTATTTGATTGATTAGCGAGAAGAAGAGACACAACGATACGAAACAAAGATCTTTTTTACATATTATACATGGCGCTGTGAGTAGGATATTGTATATAATCAAAGCTCAAGAACTATCTTGATATACAGCTGTATATTAACATTGTTTATAAATCACCAACCAAGAAAGTCAGAAGATACATAACTCCATTGATATCTTTCACAAAATCAACTCTCATCGATCATTGTGTATTTTTGTTGTTTGTTTTATTATTGACGCTTACCCAGTCTGGGATAAACCAAGTCATTCGTATTCACTTCTTCCAGCAGTATAGTAGAACATTCGTCGCAATATTGTCAGTGGCCACACCGCCATCTTGAAAATCCCTTTTTTACTATCCTGTTCACGCGCGATAATCAAAATCGACGCTAAATTGTAATATAGAAACCACGGTTTATCAAAGTGTCTAAGCCCGCCACCGGAAATATAAATGACGGGCAAGATACCCATCCCGTTGACCCCACAATCGCCGATCCGACAACCGCCACAATGTCGATGATGCTCCAGATGCAACAGCAACAAATGGCTATGCAAGAACAAATGACAAGACTCACGTCACAACTGCTTCCTGGCGTCACACAACCGAACCCGCCACCCAACCAAAACCGCTGTTCAAAACCGGACAGACCCACAATCACTGCAGATTGTACCGATAACAAGTGGATTATATTCGCGGATGCATGGGAACGATACAAGGAGATGACTAAATTAACCGATCAACAAGAAATTAGGAACGAATTGAGATCTGCATGCGATTCCACTGTCAATGAAATGTTATTTAATTTTATCGGCCCCGCCGCATTCAACAATGCAACTGAAGGAGAACTTTTGGCCCATATTAAATCTGTTGCCGTAAAGACAATCCACCCAGAGGTATGTCGCCAGCAATTCTTTTCAATGCGCCAGGGAGATGGAGAATCTATCACCCATTTCATATCCCGCTTGAAGTCACAAGCGATGCTTTGCGATTTTGTACTCAAATGTGATTGTGCTAATGATAGCTGTTTAACATCGTATTCAGAGAATCTGATTATGTTACGGGTAATCTCTGGACTGTTGGACTCTTCACATCGAAACAAAATTCTTGGCGAGATGACGACGATCACGTCATTACAGCGAATGACCGAGAGACTGCTGACCCTTGAATCGACAGCGCAAGCAACTGCACATTTTAAGACCGACACCTCTGAGAAGTCTGCCCACTCAAATCCGAATACCAACGCAACAAACATAGAGACATTAAGCCTAAAACATTTTCCGGAAACACTCCGTCTAGAAAGAGACTTGCATCAGATAAATGCAAAGGATGTGGACGGAACCGACGCCTAAAGGGACGTGACCAATGCCCCGCCCAGGGAAGAAAATGTAACAGTTGCGGAAAACTGAATCACTTCTCGAATGCATGTATGAGTTTCAATGTAAACTCTATCCATGAAGATGACTCCGACGAGATCCCTACGAATGAAACTTCAATTATATCGTCAGTAACCAGCACGTCATTATGACTAGATAACGGCATACCACATAAAGAATGGCAAAATGGGACTTTGATACCGGAAAGACCTGCACCACAACCGACGATTCGAATTGACTTATCGATCAATACTGACGCCTACAGGAAGCTGGGTAGACAAGTGAAGACTGTCCCGATATCTGTACAAACTCTGGCAATAGCAGATACGGGAGCCCAAACATGCACTGCAGGAATTGAACTCTCATCGCAACTAAACTGCAAAACCGAGTTACTAGTTAAAACTCGACACCGTCTGCGCGCCGTAAATGACGATAACCTGACCGTCAAGGGCGCCATAATAGCTCATATACACACAAACTCTGCAGCGACTACCGAAATAATATACATATGTAATAAAGTGAAAGGACTGTTCTTGTCTCAGACAGCCTTAAAAAAGCTGCAAATAGTACCACAAGACTTTCCTAGTCAACATACAATAAGCAGTACTAACGATACCAAAGCTGAGAACGCATTGGACAATACTATCGCCGAATGCGGGTGCCCTGCCCGAAGTCCATGCCCACCAATCCCAAATGAATTACCATTCCCAACAACACCTGAATACAGAGAAAACATTGAACTATGGATAAAACAATATTTTGCAAGTGCATTTAACATTTTCCTCCCATCAACGCCTACAAACTATGTCGGGGGAACCCCTGGATATAACATTTCTAAAGAACCACGAGTCAATAGCTGTTCACAAACCGATACCAGTTCCCCACCACTGGAAAGAACGATTTTCTAAGAGTTAAAAGTGTTGATGATTCCTTGCTGTGGGACGATGATACCGCATCAGCATTTTGGCATACCGTTAGATATATCAAACTATGCGCAGATAATGGAGTGGTATTCAACCCAGAAAAATTTGCAAAGGACACCATAGAATTTGCAGGTTTTGATATTACCACGACTGGATACAAGCCAAACTTGAAATTGATGGAAGCCATCAAAGATTTTCCGTCACCAAAAGTATCACTGGTATAAGGTCTTGGTTTGGACTTGTTAACCAGACATCATACGCTTTTGCCCACGCACCTATTATGTCTCCATTTTGTGAACTGCTGAAACACGAGGGGAAATTTTACTGGGATGACACATTAGAACAATTGTTCCAGACGTCGAAGAAAGAAATATTAAAAAGTATAAGAGACGGCGTACAAACATTCAAAGTCAACCGACAAACTTGTATCACCACCGACTGGAGTAAAAACGGAATCGGATTCACACTGTCACAAAAACATTGCTCCTGCCCATTAACCGACCCCTCATGTGGAGAAGGACATTGGAAGATCGCTTATGCTGGATCCCGTTTTACAACGTCACATTCCATGAGGCTGCGGTAAAAGTAATCAAACGCATACTTGCTACCAATATAAGCCCGTCAGGCTCGTTAGATACTGATGAAGTTGCGCGAGCACTCTTACTTCACCGTAATACACTAGCACCAGACATGGGCATATCACCGGCGGAGCTCTTATTTGGACGCCCATTAAACGATCATTTGCCGCCGCCGAGACAATTTTGTACGCATTGGTTAGACCTCGGTGATTTACGAGAAAAAACTTTTAGAAGATGTTATACACAAGCCGTGCGCAACCAAACTGACAAGCCACTTACAACTCTTAAAATCAGAGACCCCGAGTCAAAGATCATTCACCGGCGACTACACAAGCAACAATGCAACCACACCCTCAGACTGAGATTCAAAGATCCACACGATCGAAAAAAATGCCTATTCGTTTCCAAGACTACGTAATGGATAGATAAACACAGATGGACACAAAAAAAAAGAAAAAAAGAAAGAAGGCTTGTATATATCTAATACGTTTATATGGCGCGGCTTATCCACCATGTTGTTGTTTTGATTTAACATTTAGATTTGTCCCTTGGGAACTAGACTTTGTCCCTTGGGAACTAGACTTGTATTATTTGATTGATTAGCGAGAAGAAGAGACACAACGATAAGAAACAAAGATCTTTTTACATATTATACAGTCATATGAGCAAAAACTCTTCAACCTATAAAAATACATTTCATCGGAAACGTCGTACGCAAACAGAATTTTAGTATAAAATATACGTGATAGAATAAATAGAGCAAAATCACAGATAAATATTTTTGGATTGACTAAAATTTGAAATAGAAAGTAATATTTAAAAGTTTTAAAATATTTAAAAATTCATATATATTTATTTATTCTATATATCTTACCGATCTTATTCTGTCTCAATCTCTTCTGTTTCTATATTTTCACGAATTGTTGAAATCAAGTATTCCTCGCTCGTTAGTTCGTTTTGTGTTTATAACAAGATTTTATTGGTGGTTACGATAGGTTTACAGGCAATATTTATGCCTATTACTCTTTTGTAAAACCTTAACATATATAAATATAAATAAATAAAAAGATAAAAAGTAACAGTAAGAACGACTTCATCTTCCAGCTGATGGTGTACGTGATTTTTGAAAGATATTCAATCAAGGAGCGCAAACAATTTTGTCTGGAAGGTTGTTCCAACTGCAAACGGCTCTCATAGTAAAGAACTGTTTGCGACCCATCTAACCGACAAAATTCCTCTCTCAATTTCTACGTGCAACGTCTTGTATTTATAATAGTTATGAACCCATTTATAAGCTTCAATTAAATCTCCCCAAAGAACCGTTAATACATGATCGGGAGATTTATGCAATGTAGACGTTGTTCATACGGCGGTTGTCTTAACCCCGAAATCATTTTGGCACGACGCAGCACATTTTCAATTCGATGTTTTTCTTTGAGCAGTTTCGGAAAACATATCATGCACGCAACCAGGCTGGGGTCGTTGAGTACAATTATCCTGTAGATTATGATGAAGTTGTTAGAGACTTTTTTAACTTCCACCTAAAGAAAGTAGAACTATCAAATTTAATCTTTTCAGAGTAGTTTATTTATAGTTTGTGTTTAGACATATTATTTCATTTACTAAAACCAATTACCTGTTATGCATTAATAAATATATGGTAACTCCTCATGACACCATAAAGTTACGTTTCTGCCCTTTTCATAAAAGTTGAATTTATTGACTTGAGTAATGTTTTACGAGAACTTTAGTTCGTTTGACCACGTGCACACCAAGGTGAAAGAGATTTAAGAATGTCGTTTTTGACACGGTAGGATCAGACATAGTGTAAGTATAGTGTTTGTTTGACTCCAAGATGAAGAACGGAACGTTTACGACTGCGAAAGAAAGACCTTAATTCAGGCTAAAGTTTTACCTATTATTTTATATGCTTTAGACTTCGTTAGCTACCGTTGGTGTGGGAACTTGTCGAATGCTTTAGCAAAGTCCAAGTAGATGTTATTAACAGGGATGTCATCAACTAAGGCTCATGTCCATGAGTTCATTACAGTTAGCAGATTAGTAACACATGAGTGACCAGCGCAGAAACCGTGTTCATATGGAGATAACAGATTATGACTTAGAATGTGGCGCAGTAGATGATCTTTAATGATTTTCTCAAAAGTTTTCACTGTGGTACATGTAAGGCTAATGGTCTTTGGTAATTGCTAGCGAGAGTTCGTTTTTCTTCAATTAATAGAGGCGTCATATTTGCGTCTTTCCATATTTAATGTCTGGAAAGGCCTCTTTTGATTCAGTATTGCTTTTTACATGAGCAAAAAACGCTTTGGGCTGATTTTACATTAATAGCTTGCCTGTACGCTCTCTCTTTCCTTTTTTAGCCTTGGCATACTCGTTAAAATTGATGCGATTTGGAGAAGATAAATAATCTTGGTATTTCTTTTGCTTTAACTCTTTGAAAGTTTTTTTATTTATCACTCTCAGTTGAGCTATTAGGAGATCTATATATTGCTGCTACAAATAGCTTTGAATGATTTTTTGATCACACAGCATACCATCTCTTGAGCAGTAACGTTACTGTTTACTAGGTTTATATCCAGTGTATACTACACCTCGGTGACAGGAGTATGTAATCGTGGTTTGAGAAAAGCGTAAAGTTCTCTAGCGATACCTCACTACCATTTACTGAAAATGTTTTATTTTTGGGCTACTATACAAAATATAAAAGGATCGTAATCTAAGACAAGTTGAGTAAACTCTTGGCGTTTGTTAAGAAGAGAGTCTTAAGTTTAGTTAAAGCTGTGGAAATTTTGGGTTTTGGTTGGGTCAGTAACTTCGCTTATTCTTTTTTCCTTTTTTCTCTCGTTTGATGTTTAGGTCCCAAGGCGGACCGTGAATGTGAAAAACAAATCCCCAAAACGTCTTCTTTGATTAGCTGTTTTTGCTTTCCACGTATGGAGTTGAAGTGTAAGCGCTCTTCCATTTTAGTATCTAATCCTTTGCATGCTAGCTATTCCAAGTCATAAATGAACGAATGTAAAGTTACGCTTTTGCATTTGCATAATTCATACAAAGAGTGATCATCGTTTATAATCCATTTGTACACACGAACTGTAAACTCACTCCAAACTTTCGTCAATGTAAATTTGAAAATTTGGTGTTTGTTCCCCAGGGTTGTTTTTTCCCGATAACAACATAGTATTTGTTTCATTGTTAACACTTCAACGTTTCGATTATTTAAGCTTTTTCATCCTGATTCAAAGTTCAGTGTAATCGCGATAGTCCTGATATTGTTGCAATAACTTGTGCTATTGATACCTAATGTTTTAAAATTAATGTTACAGGTCGGTGGATGACTATTTGCAAGATTATTGAGTAAATTAAATAAATCAAACTAAATTGAGTAAATTGTTTTACGAGTTGGATTTATAAATACATTATTTATGATTAACTCACAAAACAACCAATTTAGAATATAGAATAGATAGTTGTCTACCAGTTTTTTTGTAAAAATGTGTAAAAAATAATGCGTGATCAGTGATATGTCCGATAGTAATTAAGTTACATAAATGAGAAAAGTTATGTTATGCAAGAATATATCCTTTACCACAATAGAGCTTCTTGCAAGATCATCATTATCTATTCATGGTTATTACTATGAACAGCTTAAAAGTTATAACCACAACAAAAATGATTAGAATGTGAGTGATCGATGTTCTTATGAGAAAATTCAAAGGTAAATGAAAAAAGGATATTGTCATTTTCTAATAAAATTTCGTGTCTTTCACATATATGCAGAGTATCATTTTCATTTTGTCGTTGTAAAGAACCGTCCTCATCCTCTTGTCTGTCTTTTAATATAATTGGATAAGTTGATCTCTCCTTTGAATTTTTGTCTTTAGCTTTTGGAATTTTAAAGATACTGATATTTTTATGCTTTCTATCAATGTTTGTTGTTGTTGTTGATTCATCCGATTCCGTCAGAAGTCAGTGAAGCAAGACAACTATACCTATACTATAGCTATCAATACCACGACCATAAATAGGGCAGTTTTCGCCTACGATATCGTTTTCGCTGTAATTTGATATTAAAATCTTGCGTTGTTTACATTTTAAGTACAGGCACGGAGGTATGGGTTCTACCAAAAAACGTTTGAATAAGCTCTACGCCAAAATAACAATGTGCGCCAAACTACGTTTTTCTTATGACTACGGTTGCAAGAGTGGGGACACTTCCAACATTTTAACAAAACCCATTTGCAACATGATCAATTTGTTTCAGCAGCAAACAAGAAATATCAAATCGATTACTATGGGTACACGAGCAATATTTTTCATGCAATTGCAGCAAAACATATTCCCTCTGCATTCTGTTTACCCCTTTGCGTTGGAAGTCGTACACGTCGCACAGATTGGTGGGCAGTTCATCTATTTCGCTGTATTCGCACTTGATTTTTTTCACCTGATCAGAGAGGCAGTCAAATAACATTCGAATAAAACCTTAAGATTGGTGATGACTTAAAATTTTTAAAGTGGTGGTGAGAGGGGGTGAAGAGCATTGTGCATCCACGTTGCCTTACACAATACTCGAGAGTCAAAATAGGTACTTTCCCGCATATATTTCTTCCACCGAATAAATTGTGTCACTGTTAATCCAGCTACTACTCGTCCTTTCTATATGGTCTTGTTAGCGAAGACGGTTGTACTGGAGCAGAGTTTCACTACTGTGGATGTTGAGCAACCCAAGAAGTGACTCAGAGCTAAGTCTGTCATCCAGACGAACATTACAGATCCAGCGTATCATTGTTGAGCTACTGCTAACTACCTGAAAGATCAAATTGTTGAAATTGAGAGTCGCGCTGAACGCATAATTGGATGCTCAGTACCTGTGCGTGAAACTGTTCTCGTCAAACGAATATGTGCTCTTGTTCATCGTTGTATCCACAAAAACAATGTTTGTGATGTCTTTGAGGATTATTTCAAGTTTAAGTCTACTTCTATTAATATTAGAAATAACGGGAAAAAACTTATCATCCCGAAGATTAAATTATAAGACGCAAGAGCTTCTTTTAAGTACCAAGGAATGAAACCTTTTAATTCACTTCCAGTCAAGACTAGATTAGAAATTGTTAAATTTTTTTTAGAAATTTTTAATGTTTTTAAAAAAAGCTTTTAGGACTTTTGGACTTTTAGTTTATCTTTATCTCACGCAGAGTTTCTCCCCATTTTCTACTCAGTAATTGGAATCCTATTTTATTCTAGTAATACTCTTAATTTGTTTGTTTTCTCTAGACTTTTATTCTACATGTGCTAGATTTTTCCTTTTTTCCAATTTTTAAGATAATTTTACTGTAATTTTTATAACAACAATTTTTGACACAGGACGACCACAGTACGATAACAGTGTATTTATATTTTACAACTGAGGTTTATTTTTATCCTGTATAAATTTCGTTAATAATAATAATAATTGCTCTATCATTTATCTGAAATCTCTAGAGGACCGATTGAGTAACTAACTTGAATGCAGCATCACTCTGCGGACGTAACAGATGTGTATGTAACCACGGATAGGTAGAGATGAGGAAATCAGCAATGACAAATGTTCACGGAATTTGGTCCAAGCAACATGACAACATGTAATAGAGTTGAATCCACAACCGCCTCCAGCACAAGTCATATCACCAAGATACCAGATAAAGAGTCTACGGCTTCAAGTTATATACAATCTATTCGCCTGGAAGTGGCTTGTCATCTACTGCAACGAAGAGTCTGCAAAAGCCTTGTGAATCCAATGTGAGCAGTATGTACAAAAGATAGAATTCCTACCAACTCCTATAAACTTAAACAATATTGTTTAGCGACAAATTTAACGGCGATCTAAAGTTTGCGTGCGCTTCAAAGTTGTCTCGTAAAACTGCAGGAAAATAAGTTATTCTCACCAAAGAAGCGCAGTATTCGTTGATGTGATGCTCGAACTTCTCTCGTAGTTCTGGCATCATGCCTTCATACGTGAGCAGCTCATTTGCCACCCTCAAGTAGACGGTGGCTTGCGCGTCCTCGTTAACGCGCGCCACAGCTTCGGACAGCAGCGCGATGTACAGATTCAAAATGACAAAGATAATGTAGAACTCGGGCGACAATAGTGTTAATTTGAGTCGTAAGAGAAGGCATTGTAATTGACATCTGTTACACGAACACGTCATCAAACAATGAGTTTTGAATAAACTATTTTCATGGTTTTAATTTTACTTTCGCGTCCATTTAAGATTATTACATTTAACTGTATATAGTTAACTACACACTCGGGAAATATTTCAATCACCTTAAAACGTTGTTATCCAATTTTCAAAATTGCGACCAATGTTTACGTCACGTGACAAGTATAGACATACTTATGTCTCTTAAAAAACATTAAGATTTTTTTTCAATTTTGTTCTAATAACGGGTTACTTATGTGTCTATTCAAGATGAAACATTTAGAAGGTAGAGTGGTTTGTTTTTAATTTTGATTAACCCAAGTATGTTTGATATATGATTTAAACAAATATTCGTACCACATAACATAGCGATTTTGTTACCAGAAGATTCCTGATCAAACTTTCCAGATTCGGCAGGTCCTTTCCGCCATTGCGAGTGAGCGTTATTAAAGCGCTTGCTTCTACAAGCTTGAGAAATTCTCACTTTCTTTGAGATCGTTTCTTTAGTAATTTCATCTAGCAGTTCTTCAATCTCCAGCAATTCTTTCGGTAGACTGTTCTCAGCCGTCTCAACGCTTGACACCGATTTGCTTTTCCCCACCTCATCCTCCACGGAGGTTTGTTTCTTGGCAGCTGCGGTACTTTGGCTTCGTCATTCATAGAATGAACTTCGTCGGGTCCTAAAATAGTTGCTATCTTTTCCAAAGTCTTCTACTAATTACAAGATACTAGATCTTGCAAACTTTGTAGAGACATAGGCTGCATATTTTGCATTTTGTAACTTTTAACAGGAGCAGTGCGATGTCTTTTTCCTTATATAGTTCTTGTGTTATTTGCCAACAAATGAAGGGAAACAGAAGAACGTAAAAAGTGATCTTACTGTTCTTATGACTTCCTTGCGTCGTCTTTCATGGGCGGCAGGTATCGCGATTCGACATATTGCTTCGATCAACTTGGTGTTATCATACTTCTGTGGGCGGCCAGATGTTGGTGTTCCTTTCCCAGTTAGCTTCTTGTTACTTCATCTAATGCATCAAGCTTTCGTTTCCGTTATTCATTCCTGTACTTTATGGATCGTTGTCGGCTGAGCTTCAGTTCTCTAAGCATTTTTGTTTAACTTTTCGAAGGTTTCCTTTCGTGTTTTTATCTCACCTCGATCATTTTCGGTCAACTGGGTTCTATTTTCTTGTATAAAACTACCAATATCTCATTTTCGATGTTGATTTGTTTGCACAGCTCATCCTGCTTGGAGGTGCTTTGGTTTTTTGGTTGTGAGGGTGTTTCCTCGGCTAACTGACCACTGTTATCTTCCCAGACAATATAAAGGTTTGCAGGCTGCATAGAAAAGCATATCAAACATTTTGATTTAACAAAAATTGTAGTTAAGAATGAAAATAGAATAACCTTTTTTTGAAGAGTTTTTCCAAAACGATAGTTGCTTTTTGGAGTTAAAGCAGACTTCCACGCTTCCATGTTTCAATTTGAGAAAATATTTGAGATTTTAACTGAGGAAAAGTTAACTCCTTTCTTAAACTTTGCCATATTGTGGAACACTTTATAACAGCAACGTACTTGTTCTCACAAGAAAATATTTCTTTGTAAGCTGTGATCAACTCTTGATGCAGCTGTGACATCTTTTGACCGAACGACATCGTCGCCATTTTACACTGCTGAGAGCAGCACAACATTCAAATGTTCAAAACATAAAACAAAACTGTAACGCATTTTCAACATATATTTTCGTGACGTAGCATAACGGTAAACAAGGGGAAAGGTTGTTCTCAGTTCAACTCCGTAACGTCACGGTATTATTCGATAGTAAATACTTTTTGTATTTGTTATAATAAAGACGTTGTTTTCTGTTTTAATCTTTCTTAATTGTTCATATTTTGCAATGTAAACAGTGCTAGTGTTGAATGTATGAGAGGAAGAACCACCCACTCCCTAGGGTGACGTTATTACAGAATGGCCCCTATTGCTCGATTTCTGTTCCATCTTTAGTTCATGGTTTTCTTTTCACCGAATGGGAACATTGTGATATGACGACTTCGCTCATTCTATGCATTACGATTTCTTCTTCTAAAACGTTGTTACATTTTTTACATAATTTTGTGTGTCTCTTTTCAGCATTCAAAGATGAAATTCGTGACAGTTTGTATCATCTTGGTGATCTCTTTCCTTTCTGCAACTGCGAACCTGTTCACGTTTCTCGTAATTATGAAACGTGCACGATTACGTAATGTCCGCTCCAACAAACACGTGACGAATGTTCTGATAGCGCATTTCGCTATAAACGTTACCTTTATTGCACAGGAAGTTATACATTACGCATTGCCGCGCTATTGGCGAGAGTTGAACGATATCCAACTACTACCCTACCTCATCTATATATTCGGTTTGACAACGCTTGCCATCACAGCCATAATTCACCCTTTCAAATACATCAACTTAAGCGTTTTGAAACAAAGACTTCTGCTCATTGCGAGTTGGTTGTTGGCCTTGTTTGTGTACACTTTAGAGCATACTCTCAGACAACAGGGCTTTAGACATCACAACCTCGTGTTCCTTGTTCTCAACAACTATAGTTATCATTACCACAAATGCTATCATCTTTCGAACGGTCCAAAAACAGTCAAAAAGGATAAACGTTCTGGAGAGGGTCAATTTAAGTAAGTAAACTTTTTGGTTGTTTCAAATATTTTCTTAGTAAAAATGTTGGGTGATATCGTTTAACATCGCCTATAATATAATATATGTAATAATATATAGTATAGACTTTAATGGTAGCTATACAACTTTAATACACATTTCAATTATCATTATTATAACTAGTTTTGACATTATATAATCTTTGTGATAAATAAAATAAAGAGATTTGAAACATAATGAAATCATATTATTAATTATATTATTTCAAAAGATTTAAAACCACCCCGTCAATTTTTACAACGGATTTTAGATGAAAAGTGAGGGGAGGTCTTTATGAAGTAATGGTTACTATGGAATGATGAGCAGGCTTACATATCCGTTTGTCGTTGATATGAAAGAAGGCGAAGTAGCAAAAACAATGAATTATTAAGTTTTATTATTTACGAGAACTTCATTTCTTTTCATTCGCTTCTATTATTGATAAACCAAACACGTAACTGAGGGCAGGCGAGGTCGGGCGCAGCCTGCCCTGAGAACCCTTGTTCCAGTTGTCCGCCTGCCCTGGGGAATTTTCCACCGAAAAATATTTTCAGAAAATATAAATTCTAATATTTTGAAAAACTTTCAAAAACACGTCATATAATTAAAGGATAGTTTCTATGCGGAAACCTTTTGTTTTGAGATTGAGGTCTCTGCACTCTGCTATCAATTTATAAAAAAATGTGATCTAAACTGAACTTTATATTTCTATGTATAATGTAAAAAAAGGTTTAGAACATATTTTTAGCTCTATTTACAACACGATAATTGCGTTGATTTTCCCAAACTGTAAACATATTATATCATGCTGTAAATATATGTTAACGGTACTGTTGACGTAAACAAACAAAAACACTCCGTCAAAAGAATCATTTGCATATGTGTCTTGTGTTTCACTTTGATTAATATTCTCTCCGAAGGAGAACACAGGTGAGCATGGTATGGTGTCCAGATTTTTTGAAACTCTTCTGATTTTATGTTTTGAAAAAAGGATAGAACAAATGCGTTGAAGAGGATTGAACGTGATATGCATTATACAATGTAGATATGAGTATCGACAGATTTTTTATACGTACAGCTCGTCATAATAATACTGCACAAGAAAACGATCATCTCCCTTCTTTAAACCCAGCAACAACAAAACGCATATCAACACCGGAATATCCAGGACCCAGCCAGTCAAAACGACCTACAATTTGTCCTTCCGATTCCGTATCCGAATCCGTACCAGCTTTATCATCAATCATCTCAAAACTCGATAAACAGAAACCCATCACTCCAGAGCTTGTTTCATATCCGAAGACAAAATTTGGCAATGAGAAGTTTTTTAGAAGTTTCTCAAAGCAGTGGTACATTCAAAGGGAATGGCTAGAGCACATTGTGGAGATTGATGCGTGCTTCTGTTATCCATGCCGAGTGTACGCTCCGACTACCGACCCTTTTGTAAAGGATGGTTACAAAAACTGGAAGAATGCCACCAATTCGTTTGATAAACATTCCAAGAGTGTCATTCATAAATCAGTAATCAAATCGTTGAAAGAACTCAAAATGCGGGAAATAACTGTTCACATCGTCAGCACCATGGTTATGCAGCGGACACCTGAACATCGGAGATGGGTGGAGGCAGTCTTCCTGGTTGTTCGGTTTCTTGCGGTGAATGGTTTTCCATTGCGTGGTGACGAAAAAATGCTGATTTCTTGACAGACAAGTTTGGTGGTGGGCTGTATCTAAACACATTTGGCGATTTACTCTTTCCATTTGACGAAAGTCTGAGAGAAATTGCAAAGAAACTTTCCAACAACGCAAAATATACGAGTGGGTTCATACAAAATGAAGCCATTGTTGTTCTGCAGAAAGTTCTAAAATCAAAATTGCGGCAGAAAGTTATCCAGTCAAAAATAACCCCTTGATGATGGATGGGAGTAGCAACAAGAATTGGAGGGATATCAGGGATACATAACTCAGCATAACATGTGGATATGCTTCTGCCCGAGTAGAATGCCTCTTTTCTGCTATGTCTACGTTGACGCACCAAGACGTCAGCTTAGTAACGTAGAACGGTAATGCGCATTGACTCACCTTTACTTTTAAAAAGAGACAGTGAAAGATATAACTTTTGAGGATTTCGCTGATGAATGGTTGAAGAAACCACGGAGCTTATTTTTTTAAGTGTTTTTATTTATTTCAAACTGTTGACATGTAAATGCACTTTTTTTCTCGATTTACTTATGTTTTGTCGTAATGGAGATAAAATTCTGGAAAGTTTAATCTGCCTTTTCACGGCCCCCTACCACACGTTTCAAAACAAAAATATAAATTAATACTGTCAAAATGCTTGGAATTGTTAGGCCACACTTCGCACACAAAAAAAAACGCGCGTGTCCCGTACGGAAGTGAAAATCTGTTAGATGATAGAAAAGTTGCATTTCAAAAGCCCTTGCGTAACCGCGGGCTAATTAGATTTTACATCGATTTTACGTATCAAGTGGAATAAAAGTGGAAGCTCATTATAACATTTTGCCCCGTTGAAATAAAAACTCTTTCTTGATGATTCAAGTTTAATTGTTGGGAGACGAATTAGATTCTTTTTGTTTCGTGTTCGATTGTTCATCTGCCACTTCTGTAAAAGAAAGAAATACACAATAATCATAACTATTACTATAATTTAAATCTTGAGTATAGCTGTTACATATCTATTAAACGACGTTCGATTTTAAAATACTCAATGCCGTTTAAAAAAATGTTAAATGTTATATTGGTTCAAATCTTAGATAATCGCATAAACACACGAATGCAAATCAGAGAAGACTTAAGGTTAGTCTACGCGTGTTTTGTTGCGACTGTTACACTGATTATACTAACAACGCCTGTTCTGATTGGTCGATTCTTTCTTCACGCAAAGCATCACGAAATTGTAATCGACGTGCTAAACATCATCGCCAGTCTCAACTCGTGGTGTGATCTGGCGTGCTTTCTGTTTTTCAACAAAACTTTACGAGTCGCATGGAACTCTGCAAGAAAGCAATGTGATCAAAAAATACACCCATGTATTTGATAGTAGAAAATGAAAACAAATTTGTCTACAACAACAACAACAAAATTTTATTTTCCAAAAACAACAAATATACACATTTTCTCTCTTAAATATAATATAAAGTTTTTCAACACAAAAGATTGATTTTCAATGAAAGGAAACATATATATTTGTCAAATTGGATGGTGTCATTCAATAGGTTAACTAGGCAAAAGAATGACACCTTTTTAAAATAAAGAATTAGGCGAGTAAGCATATTATCAAAAGCAATTCAAGTAAAAAATCCATTAGAAAAATAGTCAAAAATAACATAGCGTATTAATAAGAAAAATATCCACTATACCATATTAAAATAATTAAAAACTGAGATGTATGTTCGAAGAGGGCAATAATTATTAATAAGGTATTACTCGTACGATGATATTATATTTTGAGAAAGACACTTCTTTTCAAGTTTATGTCGAGAAATTTCATTAATTTTACGATTTCAATATTATCGGTGTTCTTGAAAACCGAGTCAATGTTTTTCATCATATCATTCCAGTCTTTAACACATTGGTAAATGATTGAAGACTTTCCTTACCTTACAGTATTGAACGTATCGCTGGCTAGTTTTGAATTTTCTCTAATTCCGTCTTTCTGTTTTAGCAATAGTGAGTTTTTTTAGTCTATGAGAGCATCGAGACTCAAATGTAGAATATTCTACGAAACTTAGAGTTAATGCTAGAAACTTTCCCTGGAAATGCTCCGGAAAATCTATTTCAAAATGTTATTTTAGATCGTTGGTACTTACACTGCAGTGAAACATACCCTGTACCTGTATAATCCTCCATATAGGAACACCTAATCGAACCTAATCTTCTGTGTACTTCTTTTAGCTTGTACAACCGATACATTCAACATATAATCCCGATGATCCCGATAATAGGCCCGGTTTGGCAAACAACAATTTCTTCGTCATCATGGTATTGGACAAACGACAAACATGACCAATGTATTTTAAATATTGACTCCTGATAGTACTCCACACAGGTTTTTTAATATTTTCAATAGCATTGGTATATCGCAGGTGTACGTTTCTTCTGTATCTGTTGGAGTGGTTTGTCTACCAAACTTCTAGTTTTTTTATGCTGACTTCATTGATATATAAGAAGCGAGATCGAACTCATTAAATTTACCGATGGTTTTAGACACTCACAGGTGGGTGAAACTTCCTTGCTCACGATTACTGAATGTTTATCCAAGGTAGATGAATTCTGACACATTATCAATGACATTTCCTTCAATTAAAAAAAGTTAGGAAGATTTGGAGCTGTTTTCTGTTGGTGCAAAGATGTGGGATGTAAGGAAATTCTTTGTCTATTTCAAATGCTGCAATTTTCAGAACATAGTCTAAGTAGTAATTAAAAACACTCAGTGACTCTTGTCCTCCTTGTCTACATCCACCTTGCCAATACCTTAAATTTATATTTCATCTCCAAGATTGAGGCTGTTGTTCCTTAATACATCTTGTGAAAAATTGAAATAAGATGTGATGCACCCGTTCTCAACTCCAACACTTTGAACAAAAACTTTTGAGGGATGTGATCATAGGCTGCTGTAAGGTCAATGTACACTGCAATCAGTGTATCATCATATTTATCAATTACAAATCTCAGCACAAAAATGCATCTGTCGTTGAACGATTGCTTCTAAAGCCAAACTGTGCATCACTAATACACTCATACGCTTCTTTTAAACGTTTCCATATAACCTTTGCCAATATTCTACTCATATTGGCTCCTATAGATAGCCCTCTGTATTTTTTTGCTATGTTAAATGGACCCTTTTTGTGCAAACATGTGATGTTAGCATGTAGCCAAGATATTGGAACACTCGTGTACAACCAAATTAAACTGAATAGTCGTATTAAGGCATTGACTAGTTCTTTACTGCTACTGTACTTTAAGCCTTCCGTTTTCAATTTGTCTTTACCCGCTCATTTGATTTGATTTGATTTGATTTTTGTTGTTTTTGAATGTTTTTGATTTATCAGATATTTCGTCTGCAGTTGGTGGATTTTCTTTCAACTTAAATATCTTTCAAGAAAGAGTATTTGTCAGGTTGTGTCTGTCAGCTCAGGTGGCATTTCCAGCTCAGATGTTTTTGCGGAAAAGTGTGATTTGAAAAGTGATCTTTAAGTTTTTCATTCGATATGGATAATTTAGTTCCATTTTTGATGGTAGTGCACATTTTCACCATTGCAAATTCTTTTTCCACTTCTCTAGCCATTGCGGCAAAGTTGATGTTGTCAGTTATTGATATATTGATATTGATATTTATTTGGTTTCAATCAATACATGTCGCATAAAAAACAAACAGCAACTGTAAAACTTGTTCAAAAATTTACATGCATTGATTGGAGATCTGTAGAAAGTATAACTACTTTATCACCAAATCCTTGTAAAGATACATACATGCTTTATTCAACTCATAATTTATAATTCAACGAAACAACAACAGTTTAGTAAGATACTATAATAAATACATTAATAAATAAAGATCATCATAGCAATAATAATTAATTTCCGTAATTGATGAGTTTTTGTTTTATAAATTTTTTAAACACATGTATTGAACTAATTCCTTTTTCTGCTTCACTTGAAGCATTCCAAATTTTTGGTCCTTTTAAAAATATTGAAAATATTGATGTTTTAGACGATCTAGGAAGTTGAAAGCTATCTACTGAAAACCGTGTGTAATGCGAATGTTCAACATGTGAAAAGTCATCATTAAAAATCCATAGAGTTGTTTTTCTATCAACTTGACACATGAATATTGACATTTTATATATATTAATCTGTATGACATTCAGTACTTGTAATTTTTTAAAAAGCGGTTGTGATTCAGCTAGTCTGTCCTTGTGAAAAATAATACGAAGTGCTTGTTTTTGTTTTGTTAGGATTCTTTCTAAGTCCGTTTTCCACGTACCCCATGCGATATTTCCATAATTAATATAAGAATGAATTAATGCAAAGTAAATATCCCTTAAATAAATTTAAAACTTTACTTGCTTGATACAATATTCCGATGTTTTTTGAGATTTTATTTTCTAAAATATCGGTATGGGTCTTCCAATTTAAATTTTTATCAATAAAAACTCCCAAGAATTTCACGGATGTTGATTGACGTATTTCAACAGCATTAATTTTAAGTGCTGGTAATGTGTGTGGAACCTGTTTATTTATACGCGACTTTCGAAATAAGATATATTTTCTTTTATTAGCGTTCATAGAAAGTTTATTTGCTCTTAACCACTCATTCATGTTGGCAAGTTCATTATTCATTTCATCAAACATTTTATTGTTGTTGTTATTGTGAATTGGCAATTACTTCGAAGCAATCAGACGTGTTTTTGTGAGCTCTGAGAAAATAGTTCGTAAGTTCGTAATTTATTTAATCATAGCTTTAATTTGGGGAAATATTGAAATAGATGGCGGCGGGATCAGTTGCTGGTGCTGCTCGTAATTTTATTCTACATTTTGTATTGATTTTTTGTATTCTCTCCTGTGGTAATGAAAAAGCTTGTTTGGTTGTGTCGAAATCTCTTACTAGAGATGAATTTAAACAAACTCTCTCGGATAGGGGTTTGAAAATAGCTCATCAAAACATTCGTGGGCTGGAAAACAACATCACTGAAGTTCAAGAATTTATATCTACACATAATGAGATTGATATTCTTAGTCTTTCTGAGACACATTTACTAGATGATAGTTTTGTTGATACAGTTCTTATTGATGGTTATGATTTTTTGAGAAAATCTCGCTCGGAGGGATTAGGCGGTGGAGTTGGATTGTTCATCAAAAACAACATTATGTACACACTCACACAGAAAAGATGTTGAAAACGCTTCACTTGAAATAATTTGGATTGAGATTTTTGTAAAAAGGAGTAAACCAATTATCTTCGGTTGCTCTTATCGCCCTCCCGAGACTTCAAACTACCTACCTAATGATTATAATGAGCTAATCAATGAAATAATCACGAAAGTTAGCAATGAACAAAAGGAGACTATTTTAATGGGTGATTTCAACATTGATTATAGTCGTAGAAACGTGTCAAAGGATTTCAAAAACCTAATGTCTTCCTATGGTTTCAAACAGCTCGTAAAAACTGCTACAAGAATTACAAAAGACACGTCCTCGTTAATTGACTTGATTTTTGTCAACAAACAAAACTCCTATCCAACCGTTAATGTTGTCAGCACAAGTCTCAGTGATCATGATTTGATTTGCCTTACACGTAAAATCAACACACAGAAATATCCGGCGCGTGTAATCAAATGTCGGGACTACTCTAAGTATAATCCAGAGCTACTTGTAAATGACATTCGTCCAATTGACTGGTCGTATGTCTACAATTCCAACGAGGTAAACAAATCCGTTGAATACCTCTCTAGCCAGCTAAAGAATTCGTTTGAAAAACATGCGCCACTGATTGAGAAACGCGTTCGAGGAAAACCCTGTTCTTGGATCGACGAGCCCCTCAAACGACAAATGAATGCTAGGGACCGAGTGCTACGTAGAGCAAGAGCGGACAACGACGAAGCAAGCTGGAACGGGTATAAAGTTTAACGTAATCGGTGTACCAGTGTTGTGCGGAAAGCCAAAGCATCGTTCAATCAAAGAATGCTCAATGATAACCGCCTGAACCCGCGGAAGTTCTGGAATACTATCAAGTCAATTTTTCCAACCACACCTAAAGTATCTTCTCCAAGAACTGATGATACTAAGAACCGCGCGAATTGCTTTGTTGAGTATTTTTCGACCGTTGTTTCTGTTTTGAAAAAGTCAGCTTATCCTCTAATCGACTTTGTATGGCGGTATCCGAAAAAAACCCGGTTACGTGCGAAATCCATCTATAATTTTTCCTATGTATCATCCGTCTTTGTCGAAAAAGAACTTTGAAATCTCAAAAGGAACAAGACTGCTAAAGTTGATGGTCTTCCACCAAATCTCCTCAAGGACTGCGCCCGTGAGATTGCGTCACCTATTTCGTTTATCTGTAATAAATCTCTTGAGTCTTCTACTGTTCCAAACGGGTGGAAAATTGCCAAAATATGTCCCATTTTTAAATCAGGAAATGCAGATCTTGTTGAAAACTACCGACCAATTTCCGTACTCCCTGTTTTGTCAAAACTTCTGGAGAAAGCTGTACACAAGCAAATGTATGAGTATTTTGAGACAAACAACCTTCTTAGTGACTGTCAATATGGATTCCGTGAAAAACGTTCCACTAAATTCGCCACCACCTTGTTTTGTGACACAAGTCGCAAAAACGTTGATAATGGGTTTATGGTTGGTGGTTTGTTTCTCGATCTATCTAAAGCCTTCGATACCATCGGTCACAGTATTCTACTCGAAAAGTTAATGTTGTATGGAATCAATGGTCCTGAGCTGTCATGGTTTACTGACTACCTGTTTAACAGATCCCAACATGTTGAGCTAAATGGTTTACTGTCAAATACTTGTTGTGTTACTTCTGGCGTACCACAAGGATCAATTTTGGGTCCCCTCTTGTTTATCACGTTCTTCAATGATATAAAAGAAAGTATTAGCAAGTGTGATATCTTTCAGTACGCAGATGACACTGTACTCTTGTTTGCTGGTAAAGACATTCAATCTATCGAAAACTCGCTAAACGTGGATATGTCAAGTGTGGGCAGTTACTGTGAACAAAATGAACTGTTATCGTTTACAACAACACCCGCATCAACTTCGTTACTGAGTATGTCTACCTTGGTAACCTGCTCGATAACCACTTGTCTTTAACAGCCAACTTCGACCGAGCCGTCAAGAAAGCATGTGGTCGATTGAGAATTCTGTCCAACGTACGAAAGAGCCTGACCACCGAGGCTACCACTCTCATCTACAAGATGATGATCTTGCCGATCATCACCTACAGCTCAACTATCAAGACCTGCTTCACCGAAACCCAACGTCGGAAATTCTCCTCGATTAAACGCCGTGCTGAAAGGATTGTTGGTAAACCAATTCAGCCAAGGTTATTGAACAACAAGTCTGTTCTCTGGTTATTAAATGTCTAAACAAAGAGCTATGTCACGAAACTTTTGACATATACTTTGAGGTACAACGACACAAAAAGAGGACGAGAAATAACGATCTCTGTTTAAAATTGCCAGCATTGAAGCTTGAATTTGCAAGATCTGGTTTTTACTATGGTGGTGCTAAAATATTTAATAATTTATCTTTGACAGTTCGGAAATCGCTTCTACAATAATTATTCTGTTCTTTGTGTATCACTATTCTATTTCGATTTCGTTTTCTTTGTATATCGTTCCTGCTTTTATCTTATGTTTGTCAAATCTCAATTTTATTTTCCAAGTTTATTTGGGAGTTAATTTTCACAATTTCACTGTCTTAGTTCCTATTCGAATTGTTTTTTCAGTATTCTACCTAATTTAACCCTATTAATTTACCATTTCAGATTTTTCTAACCTATTTAATATTTTGTTTCATTTTTAAGCTTATAACAGAACAAACACTGATAACAGTTTTTTTATATGTATATATGTATTTAGAAACTGATGTTTTTATCCTGTATAAATATTCGCTAATAATAATAATAATTTATATCTCTGCCTGCTAGGAAAATGCTTGTATCGTCTGCAAACATTATAGGTTTTATTATTTGTGTAGAATTTGGTAAATCATCAATATAGATTAGAAACAATAAAGGTCCCAATATAGAACCTTGAGGAACCCCATGAGTTATATCTTCCATCTATGTTACACCCTGATCGGTAGAAATAAATTGTTTCCTTTTATGGAGATAATTTTTGAACTATAGGAAGTTATTTTTCTTAATACCATAGAAAAAAAGGTTGTTTAATAAGATTTCGTGGTCAACAGTGTCAAAGGCTTTAGCTAAATCTAGAAAGATTCCTAAAGTAAATTCATTTTTTTCAAAACCTGTATAAACTTGATTTGTAAGTTGGAGTATGGCATGTTCCGTTGAAATTTGTTTTTGAAATCCAAACTGTTTATTGTTCAGGATATTATTCTGTAATAAATGTGAAAATATCCGGTCATACATAACCTTTTCAAATAATTTTAAGAAACACGATAGAACAGAAATAGGTCGATAGTTACTTACGAGGTCCTCTTTTCCTGATTTAAATATTGGCGTCACTCGTGCTATCTTTAGTTTATCTGGGAATATTCCATATTTCAGAGAAATGTTCTAAAGGTGACATTACGGAACAATTAAATTTTTAGTAACGAACTTGACAAGCCAGCACTTTTATTCTGTTTTAGATGTGAAATTGCATTTTGTATTTCGCTTTCCTTAACTAAGCCTTCTTTCATGGTTTTATAATCTCCTGATAAAAAGCTATTAAATTTGATATTTGAAACTGGGATAGTTTTCGACAAACTTGCCCCAACGTTAACGAAGTATGTATTAAAGATACCAGCAATTATTTTCTCTCCTTCAATTGCACCGTTGTGTAATTATTGTTCTTGGAATATTGTGGTTACAGTTTTTCTTACTTCCAATGACTTTTTAAATTATATCCCAGGTTTTTTTAATATTATGTTGGTACCTATCTAATTTTGTTTTGAAGTAATCAGACTTCGCTTTATTTTTAATATTTTCAAATACTCGTTTGAAATTTTTATACCTAGTTTCATTATGTTGCGTTTTATTTTTTAGAAGTTTTTCATATAACCTTTGTTTTTTCTTTGAAGATTTCATAATTTCAGTTGATATTCAAGGACTTTTTAAATTCTTATATTTTATTTCAACCATCTTTTCTGGAAAACATGCGTTATAAATAATGGTAAATTGTTTTAAAAAGTCATCAAACGCAACATTGGGATTTTTTAAACTGACCAAATCTTTCCAGTTAACTCTTGACAGTGTTTTGTTGAAGTTTTCTAGATTAAATTTATTTATAACCCTTTTGTATGTACTGAAATGCTAAAATGCTATGTACTGAAATGCTAAAAGCATAGTTAGGGTTAACAGTGGGTTCAGCAATAAGTTGAAGTGAAAGTGGGTCAAGGTTCCGTTTTCAGTCCCCAACTATTCATCATCCTGGAAGCTCTACCCCGTAAGTTTCATGTAGGGTGCCCATGGAAGTTGTTATAGGCTTTTTTGGGTTTTTTGGTCATCATAACTAAGTGGGAAGAAGAAATTTTTATGAAATTTAATAAAAATTGAGAGATAGAGATTGAGAGTGAACGTAGGCAAGTCAGAGGACTCAATCTCCACTCGCTAAGAGATTCCGGAAAGCATCCTTGTTGTGTGTACAGAGCAGGAGTTGGTAGGAATTCTATCTTTTGTACATACTGTTCATATTGGATTCACAAGGCTTGCTATTGTTCTTTGTTATCGTAAAGCTACAAGTTTATGCATCTCGCCTGTAAAAGCTTCCCGCATAAAAAAATAATTTTGTAAAAATTACATATTCTTTAGCCATAATTTAGGTGGTAGTTGGGTTTAAAACCAACGCCCTGGTGAAATACCACCACTCCTGCTGCCATTGCTGGCCTATGTCATTGGCTTTTCCTACCAGGCAGGATGCTACAGGTATCCTTTCTTTCTTAATGACAAAGGAGAGAACGGTGAAACTCCCAATACACAAGACTCTGTTGAATCATTGGCATTGCCTCTCCTGTGTATTTCCTTCTAAAATAACAAATTCCCAAACAACAATGAAAATTATAAACAGTTAAACAGAGTGAAAAACGAAAAATACGCAAATAAATCGCTTGCTAAACGTAACTGAAACTAAAATTTAATACTATTCATGAAAATGATAAAACCTTATCATAAAATTCATTAAGTCGAGCTTTGAAAGCGTGGCAGATGTGAAGTATCAGGGTGAAGACAGTTCCAATCATCAACAGCACGTATGTATTAGAAGTTAAAACGAGTATTGGTACGCGCCGACATTTTCGAGAGTTTCAAATTGCGACCTCTCATGTTGTGCAGTTTGTTTGTTATATTAAGAAACGACGTGTTAAGTGGTTGTTTAGTAATTTGAAATTCTCTATAATGTCTCTGTGTTCCCTTTGGTAATTCATGTTAGGAAGTCGAAATAATTGAAGACGTTTGCCGTAACTCATTTCTTTCAAGCTAAATAGAAAACGAATTGTTCTCCTTAAAACATTTCCAACTAATTTGACATCCTTTATGTATCGATTGTAGCAAATCAGGACACAATACTCAAGATGTGGTCGAACCAGGTTGGTGAAAAGAAATTGGAAGGAGGAGGAATCTAGAGATACATATGTTCTGTTGATTAACCCAAGTCTTTGATTGGCTTTGTTGATTTGTGTTTGTATATGAAGCGAAAAATTAAACTTCTGATCAACTATACCTCCAAGGTCTTTTTCCTTCTCAGTAGATTTTTAGGACATAATTGTACTATTTTTAGAAACGTGGAGATAGTTTCACGATGATTATTTATACCAAAATGAAGGATTTGTCTACATTAAAACACATACACTATTTGTGTGACCTTCTAAGTTAAGATATTGTGCTATCACTACTATCTGTTTGAACTTTAAGTTTTTTGAAGATTATTGCATCGTCTGACAAATCATTAATAATTCGTGTTTATAGGTAGTATCGAAGGCTTTCGCAAAGTCAAGATAAATAGTGTCCATACTTAACCAGTGGCGTAGTCAAGAAATATCAAACACGAAAAAGGTCCACTTTAGATTAAACTTTTTATTAAAAAAGTAATATTAGTTACTAAGCTACCTTAAGGGAAGAAATTTTTGCGGAAGAAAATTTCGCGGTTGACAGGTCTAAAAACTGCGAATTTCGCTGAATATATTTTCGCGGTGGGCAGAATATAGGGGAATATTTAGTACGATATAATTTACGTAAAATGTCTAGATCTAAATTTAATCTTCAAACAAATCAAAGGCATTTCTAAGAACTTCGCCTGTTTCCTCGATTGGAGGAAAACCTCCAGTTCACTTATCTGCCAAAGTCGAATTATTGTCGAGAGAGAAGAAGCGCTGGAGACGAGTTTGCGAATTGTCGAATGCTCCGATAACTGGAACCATTTTCTTGGTCCCTTGGAGGTTAGAGTTATCGGGAGTGCACTATATTTTCTTATATTTTTAATTGTACAGCTCTTTACATATTAAGCGACACTAAAAAAACGAAAGTAAAATTGAATTTCGCGGAAAAATTTTTCATTAAGTTTCGCGGAATTTAATTTCACGAAAATTTCTTCCGCGAAAGTTTCTTCCCTTAAGGCGGATTTACACGAGGCGAAATGTTCACCGCTCAATCGGGAATATGATTGGCTGTACAAAATATGATTACGTCACTTTTTTTCTTAGCGGTGAAAATTTTTGTTCGTAGAAAAGTTGAATCCACATCAACTTTTTCGCCGCTAAAATATAACCAATCACAAAGCACCAAAATTTGCTTAGTATACAAAAGCTGAAAGCTGAAAGTTGTAGCTGTAATGGAAGGCTGAAAATTGTAAAATTAGTTATGGCTGAAAGTTCAGAAGACATTAGTTTTTTTATGGAATCTGAGACTCAGGTAATAGATTAGCTAGGTAGCCACTGAAAAATAAATCTTTGAAAATGTTCGAGTGAAGGTAGCTTATAGCTAGGTTTAGTTTAGGAATTAGTGTAGCTAGCAAGTTATGCAAAATATATCTAGTCTTTATCATTTGCCATCATATGATTAAAAAAATATATCTTTGTACAAGATATATATATATAAATATCCACTCAATATCATGATATTTTTTGTTTTTGAAAGCTATAAATTTACATTCTTTGATTTTTTATTTATAGGAATTATCAGAACCTTTTGACAAGGAAATGTTCTTGGAAGCAGTTAGGGAGCTCCCTTGTCTTTGGGACGTTAATAGTACAGCGTACAAAGAAAGAAATGTAAAGGGAAATGCATGGAATATGCTTTCCTCTCAGTTTAATAAAAATGGTTGAGTTAGCTTATCAAACTGTGACATGAAATATTTCTTTAAACCTTTTTGAAACATTCATTTATTTATCTAAACTTACAAACAGTACTAAGATATCGATATTAAAATACCAACAACGATACCACTGAGTCACTTTTTGGTTTGTTCAACATCCAACATATAGAAAGAAGAAGTAGCTGCAACGAAGACAGTGGAAAATGGCAAGGACGTATCCATTGCATAGAAGCGAATGAAGAAAAGATTAGAAGCCGGAGTGGCTAAACGTGCAGGTCGCATACCGAGCATGGAACCGTCACGAATGATGATGATGAGGACCGCTTCATCAGTATATTAGAAAAACCTTGAATCACAAGAGGCACTTTGAAACCTGCTTGGATAATTCCTGCTTAAAAGTAAAGAATGTTGCCTTTGTATTTTGATTGCTTTCGACAAAGAAATGACTATGATTTATAACATAAAAAGGTAAAATTCCATTTCCGTAAAGGATCACCCCGAGTTCTAAGTTATCTAGCCATAAAATATCGTACCTAAGACAGCGTTACACTACCTATCGTTTATTATATAAACAATGTACCCGTCCTACGGACGTTAACAATAATATAATTGAGGAATTCTGTATGCATGTATAAACTTGTCAAAAAAAAATTCTTTGGCTAAAAACCATCCCAGGGGCATCACAATCATACCATGAAAATTTGGTTCCAATCGGTTCAGTCGGGCGTGATTGGCAGACAACAAACAAACAAACATACTCAGGTTTTTCCTCCATTATAGTAGGATGACGTATTCCTTTGTATAGAATAACAACACAGGAAGTTCATTGCTTAGCATGATGATGATCATTTTAGACATATTTCTACCTTCAAAATATACTAACACTATTTTCATAAAAAAAACACACACTTTATAACGGTTACATGTTAAAACTTCAATATTTCCCAATGAAGATTCGCCAGCATTGTACTAAATGTTGTATGTTGGATCGGTGATCTGTTGTAGCCAGCTGCGCGCCTTCCTTTGCAATCTGTTTACCTGTTTGCGTTGGAACTCGTACACGTTGCACAGATTGGTGCGTAGTTCGTCCATTTCGCTGTATTCGCGCTTCATCTTTTTCACCTGATCAGAGAGGCACTCGAATAAAACCTTAAGATTGGTGATGACTTAAAAATTTAAAAAGTGGTGGTGAGAAGGGGAAGAAGAGTTTTGACCGTTGCCATTACTATTTCATATAATAATATCACTGTTCGTGTCGCTGAGGTTCGTTATCGATTTCATTTTTAAACACACTTTCTCGCCACAATTAAGTGAGATGCTGCCGTCAAATACCAAATACCGCGTGACCAAGTAAATTATAAATGATGCAATGGTCGGTGCCGTAAACTTGTTTTATCACTGCATTGCAAACCATAAACATGCCAAAAAACGACGAAAAACAAAAATCTATACGGCAGAATAACTATTAAAAAATCCTTTATTATATTGAGATAAAAGATCACACCTTCAACAAAACGTAATTGCTGTAATGAAGTAATTGTTATTTTGTACATCCACCAATCAGATATGTATCTATTGTTGGGGAAATGTCCTGTAGGGGAAATGTCCGTCGGGGAAATGTCCGGTTACCGTTTGGTGAACTACGATAATTATTCTTTGATGGGCGAAGACCTATGGCTTACCTTCACGTGTGTATAACCAAAAGCCAAGAATTTCTTTGATAATTTTCATTAAATCTTTTTAAATTAACTAATTTTTGTTTTAGAATCATGCCATAAATATAGTGACGCAGTTATTCTTTCTCATTGAAATGAGTGCAATTCACACGGGATATACAGCTAGTACACAATATTCAAGACTCGAAGTAAACCGAAAATTATTCGTGCATATTAAAGTGATATCTAAGAAATGATGTTTAATACCACGATAATCGTGTCATGAAAATACACCTACTATTTCTGCACTTCTAACATGAGATCAAATTAACATGCACGAAATGGTTTTGCGGTATTGTCTTACTATAACATATAGCGCAATGATACATGGGCATCCCTCAACTGCAGAAATTCAAGAAAATTTGAAAGATTATTATATTAGAAAAATTTTAGATATCATTGATAAGTGAAGAATTTCTAACCAATCATTTTAGATATCATTGATAAGTGAAGAATTTCTAACCAATCATTTTAGATATCATTGATAAGTGAAGAATTTCTAACCAATCATTTTAGATATCATTGATAAGTGAAGAATTTCTAACCAATCATTTTAGATATCATTGATAAGTGAAGAATTTCTAACCAATCATTTTAGATATCATTGATAAGTGAAGAATTTCTAACCAATCGTTTTAGATATCATTGATAAGTGAAGAATTTCTAACCAATCATTTTAGATATCATTGATAAGTGAAGAATTTCTAACCAATCATTTTAGATATCATTGATAAGTGAAGAATTTCTAACCAATCATTTTAGATATCATTGATAAGTGAAGAATTTCTAACCAATCATTTTAGATATCATTGATAAGTGAAGAATTTCTAACCAATCATTTTAGATATCATTGATAAGTGAAGAATTTCTAACCAATCATTTTAGATATCATTGATAAGTGAAGAATTTCTAACTAATCATTTTAGATATCATTGATAAGTGAAGAATTTCTAATCAATCAAGTTAAATTCATTCGTGCAAAAAAATGACATCACAAAGAAACCTGTAGTGGTTACCAGCTACCTTACGCACAACCCCTACAACATTCAAAGAAACATTACCTTTTCAGTGTAGACATGGATATTTCTTTTGTTGGCAACTTCCTCTTGGTACATAAGGTCTGTATCTTCGATGAGCGATTTAACAGTCTTCTGAACACTTCGCAATTTCTCCAAAGCTGAAGTAGTTTCATGAAATTTAGAAGATTTGCACTAAATAAAGAAAAAGAATATAAAGAACATCAATTTCGTTGATTGTGAATTTATTTTACCAACGTTTTTTTTAATATAGTATCGCTAGAAAAAAACAAAACAATAATAACAATTAAATAAGTTTAGGTCGTTAAACAACATGTATTATTTAGCGACAAATTTAACGGAGATATAGAAAAACTGCACAAAGATGTATTAAAATTAGTTATTCTCACCAAAGGAGCGCAGTTTTCGTTGATGTGATGCTCGAACTTCTCTCGTAGTTCTGGCATCATGCCTTCATACGTGAGCAGCTCATTTGCCACCCTCAAGTAGACGGTGGCTTGCGCGTCCTCGTTAACGCGCGCCACAGCTTCGGACAGCAGCGCGATGTACAGATTCAAAATGACAATGCTGACGAAGATTATATAGAAGCTAACAAGAACTTGGGCGACAATAGTGTTGATTTCCTTAAGAGGTTGGATGTCGTAGTCGCCAACCAATGCAAGCAGGTAGAGTTGATAGACGAGGCTGTTTGCTGTGTGATACTCTTTGTTGTCAACTCCTGAAGGTTTGTGAGTTGAGGACAAGAATCATATCTCTCCATTGAAATAAACACAAAGCCTTTTCACTGACATTTTTATTATTAAATAACATCGTTAAAAATATAATATACTAATTTATATTTGGAGAAAAAAAAAATCACGGCAGTTATATTTATAATAAAGAATAACTGTGAGAAACATTGTTCTAAATTTTGGAAGAGTTATCTGTCGCTAGGGATAAATAAGAACCGCTTGTTGCTTTTGTAGTTTGTGAACGTTGCGTTGCAGTATTTGATAGTTGACATGTCGCCTCAAATATGTCAGTTTACTAATTTATTTTCAAACACAGACTTATTCTTATTATTGTTTAGGACTATTAATTTATTTCCTTTATTAATTATTAATAAGTTGAAAGTTGGCTCGCCTTTGCTCTCGCTTCCAAAGAACACCCAAAAGTTGGCTCACCTTTCCTCTCGCTTCCAAAGAACACCCAAAACGCCACCGCAAACGGGATGGTCAGATCAAAGAAAAGAAACGCTAATCTCACAGTTGCAATGACGCATTCGCCAAGCATAACTATAAACGGTCCTAACCACTGCAAGAAACTCAGCGAGCGGTTTAAACGCACCCACACTATAACGACGAAGACGGCTGAGAAATACATGCGGGTGTTGTGGGTTGTTTCGTTGCGTGGATCAACATACCAGTGAATTGTAAACACCATCTGCAGAGTTCCCATGAGCAGACAGAACAACTCAATCACGTTCCATCCATGCGAGAAATAACTGTCACCATGTGTCGCGTACATCTCGATCTTGTTGTTCAAAATCTTCTCTTCGAACGACCAGGCCGGGTGGCAGAATCTACGGTCCAACTCCAACTCGTATTTCTTTAAACTTTTGTAATTGTTAAGATTGCGTGTGTGTGACCTGTACTCGAAGTACATCTAAAAAGATAATGAAATTTTACAATCAATTACACAATTTGTAAATGTCTGATTTTCTAATGAATTTAGCTTCGGTCAAGATAATTGCTACGTGTGCATAATAATAATTTTTATAAGAAAATGATCCTTAAAACTCTAAAATCCAAATTCTTGAATAAAAATTTTATTTCACAAATAAAGAAGCCACGCAATAAACAGAAATTTTCCTACACAACCCGTAATTGCTACAAATGGAATACTTTTGCTTCACTGAAAGAAATCTACACACCTGTGAACAATAACAATGAGAATAATATGGTGATACAGAGAGAGAAAAATAATATTAAATTTAACTTAAGGAACTGTTATTTTCTCAACAAGAAAATTGAGCCGGAAAAATGAAAGAGCATCTTTCTTATAACAAATGAGGGTGTACTTAACAAAGGTCTAGCACAGGTTTTCCTTAAACAATCATTACGTTGAAACATTATATTTAACACAGGAAATATATATATATATAATATAGAATCTATAAAATCTTTTACAAATAATGCACTTAAAACTAAAAACTACACATAAAACTACAGCTCAGTATTGATGAATTTATACCAGAGCTTCTATTTTGCTTGATTCTTCCGGAAAAAACACAATTCTCACAATTTAATAAATAATATCGAATGACAACAATAAAATATCTTAGGTGTTTCTACATACCTTCAGCATAAAGCCGAGTGTCAGCACTTGACCAAATACTGTGAACAGTAAGATGGTGTAGCTCTCCCCGGGGAACTTTGAGTGATAAAAGTGAGGACCTCGTGGTAGAGAAACCGATGCTGAGATTGTCCAACAAAACGTGAACATAAAATACCAAAAGACGTTGATGTATAAGTATTTCTTCGTAAACTTAGCCTTCTGATTGATCATCTCTAAAATAATAGGGTGCTTGATCAACTTCATATTTCCTTGGTTGATAATGGCCTAAAACAAACGAGACAAAAAGTAATTCATTTCAAGTTTGAAGTGCCGTTCACTGAATGTTTTATGAGCTAATATATATGTTATCTTTTTCAAATTATTGGGCACATTTCAAAATATAAAATGCCTTCCTGCTGTTCAAATTTGTTTTTACTATTTTTTATAAAAAAAATTTTCTGTTTCCTTTCTTCACAAGATTTCTTTGTTTATTATTTGCTTTTAACCTTTAACCACTGGAGTCAACTAAAAAATAAACATTCTATGAAAAAAATTGAGAATGAAGTAAAAGTGGTTGACATTTATGGACCCTACACAGTGAATGTCCCAATATCATGTCCTATTCTTTTATGCTTTTTTACCCACCGCGCCGGCACCTATTTCGAGCTGTTATGGAACAACCTTAGTACATCTCACCTTCAATACGGAGGTCGGTTCAATTTTTGGCGAGCATAATTTATTTAACAATTTCCACCGACGCTTTCCTAAACAGTTGACGTAATAATATGAATACTGTCCTTTCTTCTCAATGAATTGATCCAGAGCTCGTAATGCAATATTGGAGGGCATATTCTCCACAAGATGGTCGATCGTTGAAGAACCTGTGATGCTGTAACATGCCACCGGTAACTCCATCCGTAACATATGGCTGCATATATCTGTATTGCCTAATCAAGAACAATTCTGTGAAAAGATTTCTGTAACTTTACATACAGTGCCACAAAACACCTAAAAAATTAATGTGGAAAACAACTTGCTAACTTTATAATATGCAATAAACAGCATGAATCGAAGAATATAAATGGGGGAAAACTACAATGATATAGAGAAAAAACACTAGATGTCTAACTCGCCGTAAATTAGTGAGGCAAATCCAAAGCAAATTTTTCAGTCAAAATGGTGAAATCATGCGCTGCATATAGTTGTTCAAATAGATTCAAAAAAGATTTTAATGTGTCATTTCATAGCTTTCCACTGAAAAATCCAAACCTCTTAAAAGAATGGTTGGTGGCATTGAAAAGGGAAAAATTTGTACCATCAAAGTTTTCCTATTTATGCAGTGAACACTTCCTTGTTGAAGACTACAATAACAACAACAGACAGTTGCATTTAAAACAAGATGCTGTACCATCGATTTTCAGTTTTCCAGAGAGACTTATCCATATGCCAACAACTAGAAAATGTCCTAAAAACAAAATAATGTCCAAATGACCAATCCATCTACTCCTGAAGTATCCCCCAAAAAGGCTAAGCTATGTCGTCAAGTAAAAACCCTTAAACAAAAACTGAAAAGAAAGGAACAAAAAATTAAAACCCTTGACCACCTAGTTAAAACTTTGAGGGAGGAAAACATGATCTCCAATGAGATTGGGCAGATTATTGAACAAAACCTTTCTGGTGTAGGGAGCTGATCCTTTCCCAGTTGAAGAACGAGAAAGCCAAGTCACCTCATGGAAGATGATATTCGGATGAGATAAAAAAGCTTGCCTTGACATTAAATTTCTATTCGCCAAGAGTATACAAGTTTTTACAATCATTTCTTGCTCACAGTTCAATCGCAAATTGGACATCATCCATCGACTGTGAACCAGGATTCTTTATTGATGTTTTTAAAGAACTTCAGCAAAAGTCTAGAGAAAATGAACAGTTTCGTGAGTGTGCATTGATGTCTGTTTGTTTACATCAAGTCTGGTTTAGTTTACAACCACAGCAAAGGTGTCTACAAAGGGTTTGAGACATTTGGTGACAACATAATTGCATCTGAGGAGAAGAAGATTGCAACAGAGGCCCTTGTTATGATATTAGTTGGTTTAAAGGGACACTGGAAATACCCGGTTGGATATGTTCTTTGCAATGGCATCAATTCTGTAAATCTTCATGCCCTGGTCAGAAATTCACTACATCTTTCTGCTGCCCACACGCTCAATGTACGCAGTGTTACGTGTGATGGTAACAATGCCAACCTTGAGTGCATGAGAATGTTTGGTTGCAAATTGGGCAGTAGTTTGAACGAAATTAATGGCGTATTCAAATACGAGGAGTATGAACATGACCTGATCTTTGTCCCTGATGTATGTCATATGCTCAAGCTGGCCGGAAATTCATTAGCCGACTTGAAGGAGCTAGAAGATGGAAGTGGTAAGATTATCAAATGGCACCATATTGCGTTGTTGCACAAAATCAGGGAGGATGAGGGTTTGAAGTTTGCCAACAAACTGTCAAAAGGACACATTCAGTTCAACAGGCACAAAATGAATGTCAAAATAGCTGCCCAAACACTGAGTAGTTGCTGATGTTATTCAGTATTTGAAGGATGCCCATCACCCATCGTGTGCTGATTCTGAAGGAACAATGAATTTAATACGTGTGATAGACCGATTGTTCGACGTTCTGAACAGCCGAAGCCCAAATGCAAAGGGTTATAAGAAGTCACTGTATCATAATGATGTTCCACGATGGAAAAAGATCCTTGAAGAAGATTCAATTCAGTATCTTTCTCAATTAAAGGTTAAATCTACGAGTGTGTCAATCCTCAAGCATCGTCACAAAACCTTTGGATTGGGCCTCATTACTGCTGCACAGGGTGTTCTTCATTTAGTCCAGCAATTACTCTCTGCTCATTCTTTTCCGTACCTTCTGAC
Source organism: Candelabrum cocksii (assembly GCA_963930725.1). Lineage (NCBI taxonomy): Eukaryota > Metazoa > Cnidaria > Hydrozoa > Anthoathecata > Candelabridae > Candelabrum > Candelabrum cocksii. The sequence continues at coordinate 11,166,524 of OZ005666.1, read as the reverse complement.
ATACAAAATGTCTCAGGATCATCTGGAACTATTGTTCGAATGCATTTGTGGTAAAAATATAAACAGTAAACTCCAAATAAACCACAATTCCCAACACATTCTAACCAGCCAGCGCTGTTTTTTGCCACTTATTTTTTTGCCTCAACTACTAAGCGAAGAAAATAGCTAGTTAGACATCTAGCGTTTTTTCTCTATATCATTGGAAAACTATGGTTACCATTTTCCGCAGCAAGAAAGAAGGGTGTTCGATTTCTTGAGTCTTGGACTAAAGGATCTGCACCATAACGGACAAGCAAATCGAATGCCTCAATGCAGTCAGATTTTGCAGCAAAGTGCAGAGCATGCTGTTCTTCGCCAGGAATTGTTTGGTGGTTCAAATCAGCTTAAAAACAAATAGTTGTTACGTACAGATTTTCTGGAAAATCTGTTACTGCAATGTTATGAAAATGATAGATTTCTGCTCTACAGTATACCTCCATTATCCAACAACCATTTCACCATCTGTGTGTGATTAGAAGACACAGCCACAAACAGAGGTGTTCTACCCCACATATCTTCCTGATCAATATGACACCCTTTATTCATAAGGTATTCAGCTAAATCACAACTCCATTCTCTCGCAACTTCATGCATGAGTGTTTGACCATAGATATCATGAATGTTCATATCTAGTATAAAGAGGTAACAAATTAAATTAAGAGTTTTTTTAAAAACTTCAAGTTATGTTGATAAGTCTTAAGCATTCATAAATTATCACATCAAAAAACATGCATGATGCTATTGTTTCATGGGGAGATACATACAATGAAAATGGGATGAAGAATGTTAGAAATGAAGTGAGAAGATAACACTGCTTAAAAACTTTGTATATACATTTTATATAAAGCTTCTTCCTACCAGCTTTAGCCTTGATATGTTCAAGAAATTCATAGTTGACTTTTCCTCCATCATCAGTTTTTCCCAGCCACGCAAAATATGCAAGTAATGAACGATTGGAATCATTTGTTGTTTCATATAACACATTGGAATCTTCATTTAATAAAGAATCTGAAACTTTAAAAACATATGTTTCAAAACCTACATTTTCACAATTGAATTATAATAGTCACATTCATGCTATGTACAATGAAAAAGGAAGTAGTTGTAGACATTTTACACTTTCAAGAAAGATTTCTGATCCTCTAAAGGAGGGACACCATGTGTTTTCATTATTTCATAAATTGAATTTGTATGATAATCATTCAGTTTTATTACTACAACTAAAGAATTTTGAGACCTGTTGCCTAAATCGTTCATATTTAATTGCATATAAGTATATATTTTCACACATCCAAATAGCACAACATAGAGGAGGGTTTTGTAATTGACATAATTGCATAAGACATGAAACAATGAGTTTTGAATAAACTATTTTTATGGTTTTACTTTCAGTATGTCCGTTTAAGATTATGATTATATTTAGCTATATAGATGTGCTACACACTCGAGAAATACTTCGTCACAGCGGATTAGATTAACAATTAGTATTTTTAAAAGTTGATGCCCAACTCTCAAAATTGAGACCAATGTTTACGTCACGTGACAAGTATAGACATACTTATGTCTCTTAAAAAACATTAAGATTTTTTTTTCAATTTTGTTCTAATAACGGGTTACTTATGTGTCTATTCAAGATGAAACATTTAGAAGGTAGAGTGGTTTGTTTTTAATTTTGATTAACCCAAGTATGTTTGATATATCATTTAAACAAATATTCGTACCACATAACATAGCGATTTTGTTACCAGAAGATTCCTGATCAAACTTTCCAGATTCGGCAGGTCCTTTCCGCCATTGCGAGTGAGCGTTATTAAAGCGCTTGCTTCTACAAGCTTGAGAAATTCTCACTTTCTTTGAGATCGTTTCTTTAGTAATTTCATCTAGCAGTTCTTCAATCTCCAGCAATTCTTTCGGTAGACTATTCTCAGCCGTCTCAACGCTTGACACCGCCTCCTCGCTTTTCTCCGATTCCACCTCCATGTTCCATACAAGCAAAATGTTTTCTGTGGACGGTAAGTTTTGGTTATACAAGCGCTTCAAAGACAATATCGTTAATTATCTGCAAAGCTCTTTTTGTTATGTCTTTTGTTTTCGTTAACTGTCAAATTGAGAAGCTTTATATTCAAAACCTGCATTAAAATTCTGAATGTCAATTGACCGATATTGTGATTTTTAATCTCAATAAATATCCTTGGAGTATTAGCAGAGACATAGCCACAGGTTTTCAGTTAGAGAGGTGAGATTGTAAAATTATCGACAATTTTTTCGTATTTAGTGACTGAGGAGGCGCCAACGTGGTTGGAGCCGACGGGATTCCATCTAGATTGGCTAAAACCCACTCTAAATCCGATAAATTGCGTACCTTGCGACCTTTTTCGTGTTTGATATTATTTGGGGGGGGGGGGGGAGGGGGGGGGGGGCGGTTGCCATTGACTACGCCACTAATTAGTTCAGGGAATCTACAAATTTTAAAATTTTGTGCGAAGCGTTATAGGCGCAAGCTTTAGCATGATTATCAAATGTTTCGAACGATAGAGCTACTATTCTACGTGCCAAGTAGACCACACTGGTCTGTCGAAATGCCATTTTGTGCTATATTGAATCGTTGGGAACATATTCAGTCTTGCGCTGTAACCAAATCATTATGTTAGGTTGTAGTTAAACCGTTAGGTGGTGGTTACACCGTTAGGTGGTAGTTAAACCGTTAGGTGGTAGTTACACCGTTAGGTGGTAGTCACACCGTTAAGTGGTAGTTACACCGTTAGGTGGTAGTTAAACCGTTAGGTGGTAGTTATACCGTTATGTGATAGTTACACCGTTAGGTGGTAGTTAAACCGTTAGGTGTTAGCGTTAAAGAGTTATGTGGTAGTTAAACTGTTATGTGGCGAATTGGCTCATCCGCCAAAATTTCTTCCCTTAAGGTACATTATAGATGAACACTTAAGAAATACAAAAGCAAAAACAAGGGGCAAACTAAGAAACGGTGACGGATACACAAACTCAACTCAACTCAACAAAACAATAGCTTTTCTTTTTTAATCAACAAACTGTAATATCTACAAAATAAAAATTAATAACAAAATGAAAAAAACAACGATATGTAACTACTGAAATAATAAATTCCTATTTAAAGAGAAATTTTGCGATATTCCTGTCCCTGTTTTATATCAATTTGCACAATAGCTATTCAACAAGAATAAAGTTACTAAATATTGAATATACGCGACAAAGTTAAAATTGATCTACAAAAACAGTTTAAAAATCAAATATAAGAAAAATAAAAAGTGAAAGGAAATTCAGTGATGTTCGACACAATGTGATTGTTTTGAAAAACGAGGAAATCAGGCTAATTCTAAGTTATAAAACATTTCGTTAAATCAAACTAGTTGACACTTGAAGTTAAACAAATTAGTATGTAATATCAATTTACGCACGCGAGATGTTTGCAATGATCGAGACAATTTCATCGAGGTTTTGTTATGTTAGTTAGAACATTAAGGTAAACATTATGTTAATTTTCATCGCTATTTTTTTAAACTTTTAATTTATTTTTTTTATGTTTTATTGGTTAATTGTTATTCTTTTCTGTTTCTTTCATCACAAATAACAAAATTAATTCGAATTGAACAAAAAAAATAGGGGGGGGGGGGGGGGGGGGGGGGGACGAAACCAGAATAGCGCCCAATTATACAATACCAGCGAATGAGCTTATGGCTAGTATCAAGATGCTAGTGATTAGGCCCTTAAACATTGTATATCCGTCTGTGTAAACGGCGTTTTGATCTTCTTTCAATATTTCAATACCCTCTAAGTTCTGATCTTTGTACATGTATATATACCATTGCTTTTCAAAATTTCACGGAGCATTACTTCACCACAGCTGGGGAATTCTTCAACAACAGCTTTGATTATCTCTTTTAAATCATTATATATATAAAATTTCTGAGGATCAACAAACATCCATCATTTTTTTAGTTATAAAGATTAGATCTACAGAATTTTACATTGTAATACCAAAGCTTTTTTATTCAGAAACTTCAGAATGGTTTCCAGAAAAGAAGTCCATCTCATAACGATATCGGTTACAGGCCAACTCGGCCAAATGCCAACTCGGCCTAGATTTCCGATTTACGTACAAAATGAGGACTCGACTGTTTGGTACGGGAATTGGGTTAACTAAGTTTTTATAAAGTTTTTTGAGCTTTCTAGACGAAGATCGGCGGAATTAATAAAGAATAAGAAAAAGTCCCGATTGGTCAGATATATCGGAATCTTAATTAAGGAAAAAAATTTGGCCTTGTTTACATTGATTAGACAAAATATGAAATAAAGAAACCCAGTTCATTTTGTTCGTTAATTCTGCCATTCCCCTAGCTGGCACACCGCAACATGATTGGCAACCGCGTTCAGAAGTCTCTCGGAAGTGCGTGTTCCCGCATTAAATTGGTCCCACAGCTCGAGCAAGTGTGCGTTATGTTCGGTGTATTTCTTTCGTTGCGCATGAAGAATCTTCCCACACGACAACAGTGACGATTGGACATTGGCAAATGAGGCATCGGTGTGCAGGAGTTTAATCAATAAATAAAAGTTCAGGTTGCCTTTCCTGGCCTTCGAATTTAAGCGATGGTGCCAACCTTCCACGTCGTTATTCGTTCGGATATTACGGTAGATGGCTGGTGTTGGAGAGGCTTGCCATTGGCATCAGGCAATAGCGATGGCGAACTCGGAGTATCGAGACAGGATTGCAGCGAAGGTGGAGAAGGTAGGGATTACGTGACCGGCGCTCGATGGTGAGGTTTGGCTGGTTGGCATTTTCTCTTCTGTAATTTTGGTGCGGCGGGCTCGGCGGCTGGGCTTGACTCGGGCGAAATCGTGATGATAACGTGATGGTCTTGGTTTAATTGAACTTTCAAGCATGGAAAAGGTAGTCTCCATCCACTGGCACACTGACTGGAGTTCTGTCGCCTTTTCCTCCGAACCTTTGAAGTGTGGTACGTGCCTGATTGTCGACTGTGTGGATTCCTAGTTGGAAACTAGCAAAACCTGAAAATATAACAACATGGACTTTATGAACTGATAAAACATAAGTCTACAGCTGTGACCGCACTCCCTTGTATAGGAAACACAATATATTTACCTAGAGGAGGGGAGGCCATTTTCGTTCCGCGGAGGAAGATCTCTTCTCTTCTAATCGCAGTCTTATGGAGATAAGGATAAGCATTGTCGGAGAAGCGCCACATCGTAGAGTTTTCCATATGTATAAATCTGGCCACAGCTCTTTTCTAGGCAACTACCGACCTACCTATTTCAATATCACCTTTTTTCAAAGATATTAGAAAAAATTATGTACAATCGTTTACACACCCACATATGTAAAAATAACATTTTTTTCCTTGAGCAGCTTGGTTTTAAAAAGAACACTGCAACAGGACATGCTATTTTGCAATTTGCAAACAAAATTACGCAATCCTTCCGTCGATCAAACAGACGAGTCCTCATTTTGTACGTAACCGACACAGCCAAATCAATATGACTGCCAGCGTTCGGAAATCTCGCTAATATACCAACGAAAAGTCTTCTAAAGATATCATTAGTGGACCAAATGTATTGATGTTTACATGATAGATTGAACAATAATATATAAACATATTGAGGCAAAAATAAATTAAGAATATAGTAAAGGAAACGTCAAATTCATAGTTAGGCCAAACTGGTATCGGCTTAGGCCGAGTTGGTAGGCCGAGTTGGCATTTGGCAGAGTTGGCCCTACACCATGATATCTATGGAGTAGCCCGGTCCGACTAGCCCCAACGTGTAACCAAATTGTTTACTTATTATTTATATTAAATTTAATATTTAACTAAACATGACATTTTAAGATCGGTTTTCACGAATCTAAGACTGATAATCCGTAGCTACCTTTTATCTACAATGGAGTGGGTATATCGAAGGAGGGACCACCGAACGGTGCAACTACCACATAACGGTGTAACTACCATCGAACGGTGTAACTACCATCTAACGGTGTATCTACCGCATAACAGTGTAACTACCACACAACGATGTAACTACCACCTAACGGTGTAACTACCACCTAACGGTGTAACTACCACCTAACGGTGTAACTACCGCATAACAATGTAACTATCATCTAACGGTGTAACTATCACCTAACGGTGTAACTACCACCTAACGGTGTAACTACCACCTAACGGTGTAACTACCACCTAACGGTGTAACTACCACCTAACGATGTAACTACCACCTAACGGTGTAACTACCACCTAACGGTGTAACTACCACCTAACGGTTTAAATACCGCATAACAATGTAACTACCACCTAACAATGTTACTACCACCTAACGGTGTAACTACCACCTAACGGTGTAACTACCACCTAGCGGTGTAACTACCACCTAGCGGTGTAACTACCACCTAACGGTGTAACTACCACC